>CM046442.1:2500-365000 GCA_025506515.1 Flaveria trinervia
CTGGTTTTTATTGTACTTGTGGTTGTGGTTGTGGTTTTTATTGTGGGATTGTGGTTGTAGTTATGGATGTACTTGTTGTCGTAGTTGTTGTCATGGTTATGGTTGCGGTTGTCATTTCGGTTGTGGTTGTGGTTGTGGTTGAGGTTGTGGTTGTCTTTGTCGTTGATGTTGTGGTTGTGGTTGTAGTTGTGGTTGTCTGTGTGGTTGTGGTTGTAGTTATGGCTGAAGTTGTGGTTGTGGTTTTGGGTGTGGTTGTGGTTATGGTTATGGTCGTGGTTCTGGTTGTGGTTGTCGTTGTGGTTGTGGTTGTTGTTGTTGTTGTTGTCGTTGTGGTTATGTTTATTATTATGATTGTTGTTGTGGTTGTGTTGTGGTTGTGGTTTTCATTGTCATTGTGGTTGTCATTGTGGTTGTGGTTGTGGTTTTCATAGTAGTAGTTGTGGTGGTGGTTATGGTGGTGGTATTCGATATGGTGATAGTTGTGGGTATTGTTTTGGTTGTCCTAGTCCGTGTCATTATGGTTGTCTATATGGTTGTGGTTGGGGTTTTGGTTGTGGTTGTGGTTGTGGCTGTGGTTGTCATTGTGGATGTTGTTGTCATTGTCGTTGTGGTTGTCATTATGGTTGTGGTTGTGGTTGTGTTTGTGGTTGTCATTGACGTTGTGGTTGGCGTTATGGTTGTCGTTATGGTTGTCATTGTGGTTGTGGTTGAGATTGTGCTGAAGGTTGTCATTGCTGTTGTGGTTGTCCTTCTAGTTGTGGTTGTGGCTTGGTTATCGTTGTCTTTGTTGTTGTCATTGTCGTTGTCGTTGTCATTGTGGTTATCGTTGTGGTTATCGTTGTGGTTAGTGTTGTGGTTGTGGTTCTAGCTGTGGTTGTGGTCTTGGTTGTCATTGTCGTTGTGGTTGTGGATCTCTTTGTGGTTATGGTTATCATTGTGGTTGTTGTTGTGGTTGCCGTTATGGTTGTTTTTTTATGGTTTTCATAATGATTGTGGTCGTGGTTTTGGTTTTGGTTGTGGTTGTAGTTGTGGCTGTCTTTGTGGTTGTCATTGTCGTGGTGGTTGTCGTTGTCATTGTCGCTATGGTTGTCGTTATGGTTGTCATTGTGGTTGTGGTTTTCATTGTCATTGTGGTTGTCATTATGGTTGTCATCGTGCTTGTTGTCGTAGTTGTTGTCGTGTTTGTCGTTGTGGTTCTGGCTGTCATTTTAGTTGTGGTTGTGGTTGCCGTTGCGGTTGTCATTATGGCTGTGGTTGTGGTTGTGGTTGTGGTTATCATTCTTGTTATGATTGTGGTTATCATTATGGTTGTGGTTGTGTTTGTGGTTATTATTCTTGTTCTGGTTGTGGTTATCATTTTGGTTGTGGTTGTGGTTTTAGTTATGGTTGTGGTTTTCATTGTAGTTGTCGTTTTGGTTGTCGTCGTAGTTGTCTTTGTGGTTGTTGTTGTGATTGTGGTTGTCATTGTGGTTGTGGTTATCATTGTGGTTGCTGTTGTGGTTGTCGTTGTGGTTGTCGTTGTGGTTGTGGTTATGGTTTTGGTTGTGATTGTGGTTGTAATTTCGGTTATGTTTGTGGTTGTCGTTCTAGTGGTAGTTGGGGTTGTGGTTGTGGTTCTTATTTTTGTTGTAGTTGTGGTTGTGGTTGTGGGATTGTGGTTGGGGTTGTGGTTGTAGTTTTTGTCATGGTTGTGGTTGTGGTTGTCGTTTTGGTTGTGGTTGTGATTGTGGTTGTGGTTGTCGTTGACGTTGTGGTTGCGGTTTTAAGTGTGGTTATGGTTGTCGGTGTGGTTGTGGTTATTGCTGAGGTTGTGGTTGTGGTTTTGGTTGTGGATGTGGTTGTGGTTTTGGGTGTGGTTGTGGTCGTGGTTGTGGTTATGTTTGTGGTTGTGGTTGTGGTTGTTGTTGTTGTTGTCGTTGTTGTTATGCTTGTTCTTGTGATTGTCATTGTGGTTGTGGTACCACTGTGGCTGTGGTTATGGTTATCGTTCTTGTTGTGGTTGTGGTTATCATTATAGTTGTGGTTGTGGTTGTGGTTTCCGTCGTAGTGGTTGTGGTGGTGGTTATGGTGGTGGTTTTCGATGTGGTGATAGTTGTGGTTAATGTTTTGGTTGTGGTTATGGTTATGGTTGTCGTTGCCATTATGGTTGCCTATATGGTTATGGTTGGGGTTCTGGTTGGGGTTATGGTTATGGTTGTTGTCGTTGTGGATGTTTTTGTCATTGTCGTTGTAGTTGTCGTTATGGTTGTGTTTGTGGTTGTGGTTGTGGTTGTCGTTTTGGTTGTGGTTATGGTTGTCGTTATGGTTGTCATTGTGGTTGTGGTTGTGATTGTGTTAAAGGTTGTTGTTGCCGTTGTGGTTGTCGTTGTGTTTGTAGTTATGGCTTTGGTTATCATTTTCTTTGTCATTGTCGTTTTCTTTGCCGTTGTCATTGTTATTGTCGTTGTGGTTATTTTTGTGGTTGTGGTTCTAGCTGTGGTTGTGGTCGTTATTGTCAATGTCGTTGTGGTTGTTGTTGCGTTTGCGGTTCTCTTTGTGGTTATGGTTATCATTGTAGTTATTGTTGTGGTTGCCGTTGTGGTTGCCGTTGTGGTTGTCGTTGTAGTTTTCATGATGGTTTTGGTTTTGGTTTTGGTTGTGGTTGTGGTTGTGGTTGTCGTTGTGGTTGTCGTTGTTATTGTCGTTGTCATTGTGGTTGTCGTTGTTATTATTGCTGTGGTTGTCGTTATGGTTGTCATTGTGGTTGTCGTTGTGGTTGTCATTGTCGTTGTGGTTGTCGTTATGGTTGTCGTCGTGCTTGTCGTAGTAGTTGTGGTTGTGGTTGTCGTTGCGGTTGTCATTGTGGCTATGGTTGTGGTTGTGCTTGTGGTTATTGTTCTTGTTGTGATTGTGGTTATCATTATGGTTGTGGTTGTGTTTGTGGTTATAATTCTTGTTGTGGTTGTGGTTATAATTTTGGTTGTGGTTGTGGTTTTAGTTGTAGTTATCATTGTGTTTGTGGTTGTGGTTTTAGTTGTGGTTGTGGTTATGTTTTTCGATATGGTTGTCGTTTTGGTGGTTGTGGTTGTGATTGTTGTTGTGGATATCATTGTGGTTGCTGTTGTGGTTGTGGCTGTGGTTGTGGTTGTGGTTGTGTTTTGGTTATGGTTGTGGTTATAGTTGTGGTTATGGTTGTTGTTGTAGTGGTAGTTGGGGTTGTGGTTGTGGTTCTGGTTTTTGTTGTAGTTGTGGTTGTGATTGTGGTTGTGGTTGTGGTTGTGGTTGTGGTCATAGTTGTTGTCGTGGTTGTCGTCGTGGTTGTGGTTGTGGTTGTGGTTGTGGTTGTCGTTGTATTTGCGGTTGTAAGTGTGGTTCTGGTTGTTGGTGTGGTTGTGGTTGTGGTTGTGGTTATGGCTAAGGTTGTGGTTGTGTTGTGGTTGTGGTTGTGGTTGTGGTTGCGGTTGTGGTTGTGGTTTTGGGTGTGGGTGTGGTTGTGGTTATGGTTGTGGTGTGGTTGTGGTTGTGGTTGTGGTTGTGGTTGTTGTTGTTGTTGTTGTTGTTGTTGTTGTTGCTGTCATTGTGGTTAAGCTTGTTGTTGTGATTGTCGTTGTGGTTGTGGGGTCGTTGTGGCTGTGGTTATGGTTATCATTGTGGTTGTGGTTATCGTTCTTGTTGTGTTTGTGGTTATCGTTCTTGTTGTGGTTGTGGTTATCATTGTGGTTGTGGTTGTCACACCCCAACCTTGACGGCGGAAACGTTGAGATGTGAGGGTTAAGATCCTTTCATAGCTACATAACGCTATTAGAAAACCCATATATAATAATTATAAGTTCCAAATGTAACATTACAAGCATAAGTCTCAAACAAGAAAAACAACATGCATAAAAATTAATAATTCAAGTTCATATATTTATTTGACTAGGTCCATTCCTAGGTGTGAATAAGCTTCAAAGATGGCTATCATACTTGCGTATTTCCTGAAACATGTTAAAATAAAAGGTCAACATAATGTTGGTGAGATTTCCGTAGTTTTCAATACATAAGTATATAAAATATGACAATTCATTTTATAAGTTAGTGAACAAAGTAACTAGGGATGTAAGACAGATGCACAATTAAACCTTGACAGTTTACAAGTTTCCACGTTTACAAGTTTATATGATTAGCTAAGTGTATTTGGATTAACAAGCAGACTTGTCAAGACCATAGATCTATGACGTCGCCAGGCTAGCAATAGTTAATGATTGTACATATAATTGTCAATAAATGGTAATTACAAAGATCAACTAACCACAACATATAAGTGAATTGCCAAGAGTTTACAAGAATCAAATGAATTTACAAGTGCAATGATTATAAGGTAACATGTTTCACCCCAAAATGTGAAAATATAAAAAAAGGGTATAGAAATACTACTTGATCAATAAATAAATAATTTACGATTAATAAGATTAATGATAAGCGTCCCTCCAAGGTGAAACTTCACAAGACACCTAAATATATATATTCTCAAGGTTAAAGTTTAATAATAAGATTAACTAATTAACGAGGAGTAGAGTTCCATTTGATGTTTGGGGCTTTGTCAAATAATTATATTCAACAAATGAAAATTAGTTATATTTTCTTGGAACCATATATTTATATTTTATATAAAAATATGAAAAAAAAACATTTATAATAATTTTTGTAATATTTATAAAATTTAAATAAAGTTCTATAGCAAAATAAAATGAACACGACTTAAACAATAATTAAAGACAATATTTGAAATTATAACTTGTGTAAATTAAACTAGTATTTAAAGTCTAAATTTTATAAAAATATACTAACTATATCATTAGCTTTAGAATATTAAATAAAAACATAAAGGTATTTTTATAAATAAATTACAGAAAGATAATCAATCGTTTTAAAATAAATAAAGTTTATAAAATGATTTTTTATAATTTTTTAAAAACTCATATTTAATTTAAAGGCCAAAAAGACCTAAAAATATATATGAGACTCCCCGGGTTCGAACCGGAGACCTCCTGCTTGATAGGGTAAGTGTGTAACCAGTGAACCAACGCGTTAGCCGCGGTTTATCATGGTTCTTAAATCTTAAAAACATTAAACACAATCTACCCCCAAATCATATGAACCCTAGGTTCAATCAACTCAAATTGAGCAGTGTATTAAACTTACTCGATTATGATCGAATTGTAGTGCTTAAGCTTTGAACTCATCTCGGTTACTCACGATGAACAGATGATTAGTAATTGAACGTTTGAGTGAATGATTTACGAATTGCGTTTACAGAGAGTTTAAAGCTGTTAGGATTGTATATTGAACGAAATACTAACTAATATACATGTATACCAAGTCAAATAGTGCAAAATCCTATTTGATTGGCGATCCAATCAATGAGAACGCATGTAGAAACAATTATGTATTGAATCTAACGTTAAGAATCAATTAGGAATCGATCTACTGCGATCTATGAACTTGGAGTATGATCTTAGAGGTCTCTGGACGGCTAGGGTACATTTGGAGTCGAAGTGTGTTCAATGCTTACGTTTTTCCATGACTTAGGTGGTATTTATAGGTTTAGGTTTCTCATTCGGGTGACTAAACCATTAGTATGGTTCAGTCGTGCGATTGAGCCAAGCAGTTGATCCATTCGCACGACTGAGTGTTCAGTTGTGCGACTGAGTCATTCGTATGAAGTTGCTCAGGCGTATGAACCACTTAGACGCATGGACACTTAGTCACATGCCCATTCGGCGCATGACCACTGTTGGGGCGCATGGTCCATTCGGACGCATGAGAACTTCATCTTACTAAGTTTGAATGTATTCAATATTATTACATTATTTATACTAGTTCAAACAACCATAAATCTATATAATCAATTCAATATGTGTTAAACAACTCATTAATGAAACATTAAACATGACAAACATAACCAAACATTTACATTTCATTAAGTATCCATCTATTACGTAAGTGTAAGACATTAAAGACATATTATATTAAGTTCAGATACTAGGGACACATGTACCTACAAACTCCCCCTTGGACCTAGTTTCGTCTAATGTCTTACCATATTCATAACCTCTTCATACTTCTTATACTTCTCTTCTCGTGTGACGCCTGTGTGTATCTCAAAAGG
Organism: Flaveria trinervia; assembly: GCA_025506515.1. NCBI lineage: Eukaryota > Viridiplantae > Streptophyta > Magnoliopsida > Asterales > Asteraceae > Flaveria > Flaveria trinervia. The sequence continues at coordinate 8,631 of CM046442.1, forward strand.
AAAGCAGAGTCGTATCACGTTTTGGAATTGTAGAGCTTGTACAATATCTTGAGAGTCATAGAACAATGGCCACTTGTACAATGTATATACATCATTTGCAGACAAGTTTGTGAGCCACATTGGGTCAAACACCCTGATGGTTTCCATTACACCATTCTTGTTCAAGACTATGACTGCCACTCCTGTCCTCCAATCATAGTACCACCATTGAAGTGAGGAGTGAAGTCCTGTGGCATCTCCCCTAGAGGGATCTTTTACATTGTTCGCGGTGGACTCCACTTCAGCACTATCTTCGGCTTTCCAGTAATGGGATCAACCTCAGACCGTCTGAGATACCTCTTTGGCTATTGAGGCCTGAAGTTGACCCATCTAGTGTGGTACTCTCTTTTAAGAGCTGCTTCAAACCAACCAGACATCTTGCGTGGATTAGCGTATAGCAATTTCAGCTTCGCTAGCTGGTTCAGCTCAAATCCAGGAAGAGTCTCCAGGTCGTGTGGGAACCTGAAGTACTCGATCCCTTTCTCATGTTTAACTGCATAAACGTTGAGATCTTCAAAATATGCCCACGCGATGATTTTGCCTGACACCTTATGATGTTTCTTCACTTTGTACAGCTTGGTGTAGATAGTCGACTTTGAAGCACTGCGTTGGGCTCTTATTTCTTCAAAGAATGCAACCCACTCAGCCTTTCTGATATTAACTTCAGCATCCGAGGCTTGGGCCTTATCTTCAATCTTGTCAGACTCTTTTTCCATTCTATCCAGAGTATCAAAAGTTTCACTGACAAGCTTGTCGCCCAGATTGGGAACAACATTACCTTCAATGTCAGTGTACTCTGGATAGTGTTGGTCTGTGACATCTTCTATCTCGATCTCATTAACGTCATTGAGCTCATCGTCACTTTCAACTTGGACTGTTGGAGCATCCTTGATAATCTCATCAGGATTTAGCTTAAACATTCCAGCAATTTGCTCGTCAATGAGATTGTGAATATCTCTCCTTCTTCAGGAGTGTACATCACCGATCTCCTGACTATTCCCTACAGATCAAGAATCATAGTGAGCCGAGTCTTGATCTATTGGAGGGGAGCAATGCCATGTTTATCCCTCTGAAAATTTGGATCTGCTTGATTTAGACATGGAACACAACAATCATTAGTTAATAATCAAGACAGAAATATCAACATTAAATTTAAGCATTCATTACATTAATGTGATACAAGATTCAAATACATATGATTTAAATAACAAAAAACAGCTAAGTATTACTCTTGTCTTGGATCATATGCTCCTCTGCTGACGGGGCGGATGTGGACGCACCTTGGTCTTGAGTCCTTTTGCTCCTCCTTTCACCAGCAGATGTGGCACCCGCAGCAGTTGCATCCTCGTTATCATCATCCACATTATCATCACCCACATCATCACCAACATCAGTATCATCTCCTTGGTCATCACCATTATCATCATCATCATCACTTTCATCATCATCATCATCTCTATCTCCTTCCTTTATCTTTAAGGGCTCATCCTTTGATCCCTTGAGCCGCAACATAATGGTCTTGTTTGTCGCCTCCAACTCCTCTATCCGTTTTGCTGATTTGGCATGGTGCTCTCGGAGTTGAGACATGTATACGCTATGTGCAGCCATCTGCTAGGCCTGCTGCTCTATCTGTTGTGCCTGCTGAGATATCTGCATAACTTGGGCAGCAGTAAGGTCTACTAGCTGTCGAATCTGAGCAGATTTCTTGTCATCGGCAGCCACAGCTTCAGCACCATACGGTTAAGTGCCGAGAGCTGTTCCTCTACCCCACTAGGAGGTAGAGAGGCTCCAGATGGGTAGGAAGGGTATGGTGATGGTCCGGCATGGTGGCTAGTGGTAGTGGTGGTGGCAGTGGTGAAGATTAGGGTGGTATAGATGAAGGTGGTGGTGGAGTGGGTATGGTAGATGGGATAGCAGTAGTGGTGGTAGTAGGTGGATGAGTGGATGTAGGTGGAGTGATGGTAGTAGGTGGAGTGGTGGTAGTAGGTGGAGTGGTGGAAGTGGTGGTAGTTATGAAGATCGTCCTCCTCTTCTTCTTCTTTAATCCGTGGGGTTGAGCCATCCTTTTCTTCCTTGATCCCCTCGAGGTGGATGCTCCCTCTGGAACACTGCTTGGCTGATCGAGAGAATAAGTAGGATCAGTATCAGCCTCTCCCGACCCGCCAGGGCGTTCACCAACCGCCCGGAGCCCTCGCTCGGTGGCATTACCTTACTGCCCACCGTTTGAGTCAGAGGCTCATCATCCAACTCCTCCCTCTCATCAGATTGGAAATCCTGATGGAACCCTGCAGCCTCTGTCTCCCCTTGGGTGGGTGCCGGAGATGCTATATCAGCTGTGGGGGCCCTCGGTTGAGTGGGCCCAGCATCTCCACCATCACCGCTATCATCGTCGTCGGAATCGTTGTCCGGGAGCACCAGTTGCTCAACATCAGAATCACTATCCGCATGGCGCCATTTACGCCTTGCCGGCGCCACATAATCCTTCCAGGCCAGATGCCCGAACAATCTCCTCACAGGGGGCTTTACCTGCTTCCCCCTATAAACCTTCATACGACCCAGTGTGATGTCGTCCATCACCTCAAGAACTACAACACCCTCCTTTTCCTTAGGCAGAGACGGTAGTTTCTGATCGATAATCATCTGGATGAATCGAGGGTACATGCAGAACCCCTCTTTTCCTTTCCCCTCAATGTTCTCCACCAGATAGGCGAAGATCATCTTGGAGAAGCTGGACGGGTGGTTCAGCACCAACGTTGCATAAGCATTTTGAATCTGATCTAAGAGCTCACCGAAACCCCCCTTCTGAGACACTATACACTTCAGCAGCACATGGGCGAGGTACTTGAACTGGGGGCACAGGTTTCTCTTGGTGAGCACCCCTGCGTTGATGTCCCCAGAGTACTTAGCTCGCATGAAACATGCTCAAACAGTAAAGGGGTGTAATCGAGTGGGACAGTCAGCATCATCCCCAAACTCGAGAACTGTCCGAAGATCATCCTCAGTGATCTCAATCACCTCTCCAAATATCGAGCTCCTGATGCGATGGGGCTCTGAGGATCTGTCCACCACAGCGCTTTCCCAGAAAGCCTGTTGGACTGAGCGATAGGGAATGCAAGGAGTCGAGATGGCACGGAAGATCCTCGATCTCCGTAGAAAAGTAATAATGCTAGAGAAGTCTGAAGCATTCCTCAAGGTCAGATCTAGATGAGCAAAAATATTGTGCTTAGTGCTCATTGGCCAACGAATCGTCATCTGTGACACAATACAAATAAACATTAGTGTAAGTCAATGTGTAACAAGTTGAGTCATTTAACTAGACATCTTCTGTTTTGTCGTGCGAATAAGCTGTGCGACTGAGAATTGGTTATGCAGTTGGGCTCTTTCGTATGACTGAGCATGCGACTGGGGTCAGTCGTATGCTATTCCATGCGATTGAACCAGTTGTGCGACTGAGCTCATTCGCATTGGGCAGTCGTGCGATTTAGCCATCGCTCATCTCAGTCGTGTGATAGAGGTTCATCTGGTTGCCCATTCGCATGACAGACTGCTGTTACATTCAAATTTCAATTTGGAGCACAATTCAATGTTAGACTTCGTAGTTTGGCTCATTAGACTCGCATATGTCCGATATAGCACCCAACAACCTTTAATTTTACACTGTACTTAGTTTAATTAGTTTCCTAGACAAACTAAGTTTCGGTTCTTGTTAGGGCTCAATTAGGTCATGTTAAGGTCTGACTCAAGGGATAGATGAGTGAATCACACCGCATATTACCTGAATTTCAACTGGAAATCGTTAGAGTGCAATAAACAAGTTTCAAGGACAATCAAACGAAAATTTGGCAGAGTATAGGTAACTCGTGCGATTTGGGGGCGATTTGGGAGTGATCATTGACTGCGAGCGACTACACCTCTATTTATACTAGGGTTTACTTCAGTCATACGACTGAGCCCAGTTGCAAATTTGATTCGGGCGACTGAAGATCAGTCATGCGATTGGCACAGTCGGTCACCTTCAGTCATGTGACTGGAGATCAGTCGTGCGACTGTGTCATTCGGTCACTCTCATCCATGCGATTTGGTTCATTTTATGATTCAATCGTGTGATTTTATTCATGCTTATTGTCCAATCGCATGTATGGCCCATACGTGTGGGTTAATCGTGCGATGGGCTCATTCGTATCCTCCAATCGTACGACTGGTCCATACTCATGGTCCATTCGTGCGATTGGATCATACTCATGGTTTTGACTTTATGACCATTTTGCACTTAATTTTTTTAAACTTTTGATTAGACGTTTTAAGTGCTCGATCATCTCAGACATGATCATTTTAATCTTGAAAACTTTTGATCACCTCAGACGTGATCCTTTTAAAAACACTTTGTCACCTCAAACGTGACCCATTTACATTTGAAATCCCGTGTGGTCATCTCAGACATGACCCTTTTTGAGTGATTAAATCCCCTATTGAATTCCATGGCATAGTCCGATGTTTAACAAACTAAATTGACAAAGTTGAAATAAAATAAAAGACTTAAACTGAAATACAAAACTAAACTTGGTTTTGAGTTTTTGTGTGAGATTGAGATTAAATCCTAAGATAGAAATCTAATGGATTCGGTTCCGGAATAGGCAGCTTCAATTATTTTTGACCATAACTGGACCAATTCAAATTGGAATCATACAGGCAAGTCAAATCATTTGGGACATGTTATCAACACCTTATGATGCTCAATTCTTGTTTTTTCATCTAGAGTCGTTAGCAAGTTTAGGAAATCATACTAGTACTATTAGATCCCACCTTGATTTGGAATTTCAAGAATTGCAGCCACGATGTTGTTAGTATACTGGTCCTTTTAAATCCATACACAGACTTTTGACACAGATTGGTGATAGTTTAGGGTTTGATTATTTCAACAAGCATTTCTAGATCCCACACTTATATGGTAATCAACATTCCTCAGGAGATTTTTGAGTCGTCTCAGGGTAATTTTCAAGAAGACACTATTCTTAGAACTTTCAGAGAGAAGCCAAGCCTCAGGTTAGTGCCACCGCACAGCAGAGAGGTGGCAAATAACAAAGAAGTCTAGAATATATAGCTTACCTTGTCAAACTTCACTTTTTGATTACCAATTTCTCCTTGAGCTGTGATGTACCCACCTTTGTTTCCAGCAAATGAAACATGACCTCCTTTTATCTGTTTGACGTTTGATAAGAGATCCCTGTTTCTTGTCATGTGCCTGGATGCTCCGCTGTCTATGATCCACGTCTTGGTTTCAACACTATATCGAACAGCCTGCACATTCAATTTGAAAACATTAGTTCAGGTTAGGAACCCAAGCCTTCACTGGCTTGGGTTTCCCAGAGGCATCATACATCATAAATGTTACCCATTAACCATGTGAGGGTGAGGGAAGCTCAAATGTCTATCTGTTCTCATTTTTAGATACGGAGGAGGATTTTTCCTTCCATAAGCCAGATTTGTGTAAGGCCTGTTTGTGATAAACAGAAGACTGGCTGATGGGGTGAACTTTGTGTTCCCTATCTCTTTTAGGAGGCGTCACTGAGTTCCTCTTCAAAGATCTAGGTTTTGGTTCAGAAAGTTCAACTTTCTTCCTCGGTGTCTGATAATAAGGACAATGAGACGCAATGTGTCCGTACTCTCCACAATTGTAGTAGGATCTGCTTTCAACTTTACGATTTATTTGTTTTTGTGGAGATGTAGGTGACACACGGGTGACCTTATCCTATTGGACTTAGATACTTATTGGTTAGATGTATATTCTGGTTTTACAAATTTAACTGCTTTACCTGGTTTTACATCTTTTACATTTTGTGTTCCTGTACTTTGACATGATTCACGTGATTTATTAACACTAATGTTCCTTTTAGGTTCAGATTTGACTTTTTTTGAACCAGACCTAACATTAACTTTTTCAAACTCATTTTCCAGGTTGACACAAGGCATTTTGCCTTTTGACTTTGAAGTGGTCTCCTTTTGTTTAGTGCCAGATTCAGTTGATTTACTTGTGGAATCTGGATCACTAACAAGAGGAGTGGACACCACATGATCTTTGATTGTATTATTATTGATTGGTTTACATTTTGCGTTCATCAAGATCTCATGTGGTGGTAGAACCACTTTATAGCCCAATCCCTCCCCGTTGTTTCTTTCTCTCACCAAGTTTTGGACTATGTGTGAAGAGCTAGTCCAACTATGCAGTTTTTGATTTAGGGAACTTACTTCTACTTTTAAAACTGCTTTTTGCTTCTTAGTGTCCTCTAGGGAGTTAAGATAGTACCTAATGTCATTAGCTTGGTTAAAGGCTACAACTTCTATTTCCCTAAGCTGTTTGTTCAAAAGGTCTATCTTTTCTTTATAACTATGCTTATTTTGTTTTAAAACTCTGTTAGCTTCAGTGCATAGCTCTAGGTCCTTTACTAAGTTATCATTATGATCTAATAAGCTAGCAAATTTAGAATCAATGCTTTCCCTAAATTTGTTACAGTCAGAACAAGCATGATTAGAAAAGAGTTGATCAGTAGTACTTACCTGAGCGGTTTCTGAAGAATCAGCCATCAAAGCAGAATCTGAAGTTTCTGGAGCTGGTGATTCTGACTTTGTAGTAGTTGTCACGTCTTTAGGTAGGTAGGTGACCACTGGTGCAGTTTGTTCAGAGTTGGACATCGCGATCTCTACTACTATGTCTCTTTCACTAGCGGAATCGTCATCTATATCTTCCACACTAGCGATGTTGGATTCTCCCAGTGCGACAAACCGAAAGCTCCAGTCCTGTCCTTCATCCTCTTTAGCAGTCAAGGCTTTAGGATCCTTGCTTGATGAAGTAGGGCTGCTAGTGGGCTTCTCCTGACGATTGAAGGTGGAGAAAGGATTCCCATTGCCAGTCTTCTTTGGCTTCACGCACTCCCTTTTGAAGTGCCCTTTCTCACCACATTTGAAACAGGTCACCTTTGATTTATCGAAGCCAAAGGTTGTGTCCTTAGTTGCAACCAGTTCTGTCCGGTCTTTTTGACAAACTTCTTAGCTCGTCGGACAACACTCGCTAAGGCCCACATAATGTCCATCCGTTCCAACTCAATCTCGTCCACCTGCTCGTAGTCTTCATCAGCCAGGTGGTAGTTCTCTATCTTTCCAGAAATTAGTCCATCATAAGAGTGGACTACTGCAGCTAAAAGATCCATGTGCTCTTTAGCACCTTAACTGTCACATTTCCGAAGTTTTCGGTCTTTAGTTTTGCTACATTTGCTTCGGGTATCGTATGTTGGGTACCGGACGACCCTGAAGTTTCTGTCCACGAAGTAGATGCTTGACCAGGACCAGCTGAGCTTGACAAAAAGGCAGTCTGTAGTGGTGCTCCAGATGTCTTTGCCTGAGGAGTCGTGTTATAGAGCGCAGGATTCTGATCATAAATAGACTTTTGGGCCCTATACTTCATCCTTAGCTCTTCCTCTCTCAGTTTCAAAATGAAATCATTGATATCTAACTTCGTTAGCATACCATTCTGTCTGAGATTTGAAACAAAAGACGCCCATTTCTTCGGTAATCCAACAGCAAAGTTGGACACTTTATCTTCCATCGACGTCGTTACCCCATGAGTGTGCATCTCACTCATCGAGTGATAGAATTTGTTGATCACGTCATCCAGGCTTTCCTTACCCATTGAAGAGAAGTTGTCAAACTCCTTCTTCAATGCCTTAGCCTTTATGGCCTTGAGTGATGCATTCCCGTCATACCTCTTTTCCAATGCATCCCATAATTTCTTTACTTGTGTATATTCCAAGAATTGATGGAAGATATCCTTCGGAATAGACTGTGTAAGCAAAGCATAGACTTTCTTTTCGGCATTGTATTTCACCTTTTGTCCGTCAGTCATGCCACAAAGTGTAAGTTTGACACCATCAGCTCCTACTGGCATGCTGTACCCCAACTCTATAGACTCCCACAGATTTGGATCTACTCCGTTTAAGTAGACCTCAAAACGTTGTTTCCATTGTGGATATTAGTCTAACGTGATCAGCTTTGGGGGTTTGTTGTGATTCCCCACTTCGTTCTCCAGTAGTAGCAGGTTCTGTATACGAGAGTCTCTTGCTGCTGTAAAGGCTGAATACTAATCCTCCATTTCACTTAACTTTAATTTTAAAACTAATTGTTTTAGGTGTGCGAATGAAGGAAGACGATTGAACTATTTGGGCGTTTGAAGTATGCGGATGGTTCAATCGTACGACTAAACTAATGCGGATGAGTCAGTCGGCCGAATGAACTAATGCGGTTGAACAGTCCGAATAGAGTTCTCAGTTGTACGAATGGGAGTACGAATGAGTTCAATCGTGCGTATGGGGTATACGAATGAGTTCAGTCATGCGATTTTAGTGAAAAAACACCGTTTGACATAAAAAGATTGCGTGTTTTAGTGAAAAAACACAATCTTTGTATAAAAAACGATTGAATCACATGCAATCAAGAGCCAAAACTCTATACCACTTGTTAGGATCGTGTATTGAACGAAATACTAACTGATATACGTGTATACCAAGTCAAATAGTGTGGAATCCTATTTGATTGGCGATCCAATCAGTGAGAACGCACGTAGAAACAATTATGTATTGAATCTAATGTTAAGAATCGATTAGGAATCGATCTACTGCGATCTATGAACTTGGAGTATGATCTTAGAGAACTCTGGACGGCTAGGGTACGTCTGGAGTCGAAGTGCGTTCAATGCTTACGTTTTTCCATGACTTAGGTGGTATTTATAGGTTTAGGTTTCTCATTCGAGCGACTGAACCATTAGTATTATTCAGTCGTGCGATTGAGCCAAGTGGTTGATCCATTCACACGACTGAGTGTTCAGTCGTGCGACTGAGTCATTTGCATGAAGTTGCTCAGGCGTATGAACCATTTAGACGCATGGAACTTAGTCGCATGCCCATTTGGGCGCATGACCACTGTTGGGGCGCATGGTCCATTCGAACGCATAAGAACTTCATCTTACTAAGTTTGAATGTATTCAATATTATTACATTATTTATACTAGTTCAAACAACCATAAACCTATATAATCAATTCAATATGCGTTAAACAACTCATTAATGAAACATTAAATATGACAAACATAACCAAACATTTACATTTCATTAAGTACCCATCTATTACATAAGTGTAAGACATTAAAGATATATTACATTAAGTTCAGAAACTAGGGACACATGTACCTACAAAAGGGACCGAAAGGAGTATTTGCCCCCTATTATATAGGTTTGATTTGTTCAATTTAGTCCCGAACGGGTTTCGCCTTTGATTCGTTTTTTCCGGTTACGATTGGATGATTAACTGGTTGTTAAACCCGAATTAAACTTCACATTTAGTTTTGTAGTGATTAAACGTATGTTTCTAATCACCCAGACGACTCAATTTAATGAATTTCAGGTAGAATCGATTGATGTTTTTTTTCTTTTTAGTTTCATGTGATTTCTTAATGGAACAACCGTTTTGATCAAATTGGTGGTGATTACAGGTTCGTTTAATGTTCACGTTTGAGAGGGCATGGTTTAATTGCAACAAAATCAACAATTTGGGCGTTTGGGTGGTCGCTGGCGTATGGCCGGAGGTTGGCCACCGGAACCACGGGGGAAGAGGGGGGAAAAATTAGAATTTTTTATTAATTACACTTTCCCCCTGTAGTTTGATTTGTTATTATTTCATGCACAAACTTTAATATTTATAGTTTCTAAATGACATTACGGCCCACTTGACTTCTGAAATCCAAGTTTTAAATATTTTTAAGTTTAATATATTTTACAAATTATTATTATTAATAACAATATTATTATTATTGTTACTATTCTTAGTATTATTGTTATTGATATAATTTTATTGTTATTATTACAATTGTTAATAATAATAATAATATATTATTATTATTTTATTATTTATTTATTATGTAATAATTAATATTATTAACTTTCAAATTAAATAATTAAAGACAAAATAAAGAAATAAACATAAGTAACCCATGAGTTTCATATTTGGCAACAATGGTCCTTACAAGAATTTTACGAAACTAGCTTTTAGTTAACCCAAAAATACATGATGCTACAGTGGTTATGATTGTGGTTGTGGTTATGCTTGTGGTTGTGATTGTAGTTAAAGTTGTGGTTGTAGTTGTCGTCATGGTTGTGGTTGTCGTTTTGGTTGTCGTTGTGGTTGTTGTTGTCGCTATGGTTGCTGTTGTGGTTGTCATTTTCGTTGACGTTGTGGTTGTAATTTTGGTTGTGGTTATCGGGGTGGTTGTGGTTGTGGTTGTGGTTGTAGTTGTTGTTGTAGTTTTTGTTGTGGTTGCCATTGTAGTTTTCGTTGTTGTAGTTGTCTTTGCGGTTGTGGTTGTGGTTGTGATTATGGTTGTTGTTATGGTTGTGGTTGTCGTTGTGGTTGTCGTTGTGTTTGTCGTTGTGGTTATGGTTGTAGTTGTGGTTTTGGTTTTAGTTTTGGTTGTGGTTGTACTTTTCGTTGTAGTGGTAGTTGAGGTTCTGGTTTTTGTTGTAGTTGTCGTTGTGGTTGTCGTCGTGGTTGTCATCGTGGTTATTGTCGTGGTTGTGGTTGTGATCGTGGTTGTAGTTATGGTTGTGGTTTTTGTTGTTGTTGTCGTTGGGTTGTCATTGTGATTATCTTCGTGGTTGTGGTTGTGATTGTGGTTATGGTTGAGGTTGTAGTGTTTTCGTGGTTGTCATCGTGGCTATGGTTGTCGTTTTGGTTGTGGTTGTTTTTATCATTTTCGTGGTGGTTGTCGTTGTTGTTGACGTTGTGGTTGTGGTTGTGGTTGTTAGTGTGGTTGTGGTTGTGGTTATGGCTGAGGTTATGGTTGTGGTTGTGGTTGTGGTTGTGGTTGTGGCTATGGATGTGGTTGTGTTTGTGGGTGAGGTTGTGGTTGTGGTTATGGTTGTGGTTGTGTTTGTCTTTTTCGTTGTCGTTGTTGTTGTCGTTGTGTTTATGCTTGTTGTTGTTATTGTCATTGTGGTTGTGGTTGTGGTTTTCGTCGTGGTTGTCGTCGCGGTTGTCGTCGCGGTTGTTGTGGTTGTGGTTGTGGTTGTGGTGGTGGTTATGGTGGTGGTTAGGGGTGAGCAATAAACCGAATTAAGCGAATCTTAACCAATTAATCGATGAAACAAAACCAAAATAACCGAATCGTGACAATAACCGACGGTGCGGTTAAAGATTTTTCATTAACCGAATTTATCCGTTTGGTTTCGGTTATTGTTGTTTTTATAACCGCATTAAGCAAACCGCACCGTGGTTAACCGAACCTTTAAAACCAAACCGAACCGTGGTCAACCGATGCTTATTTAACCGAACCGAATTGTTTATAAAGGGCCCACTCACTATTTTAAGTTCAGCTCAAAGTCAAAGTAGGGGCCCATTACTAATAAAAAATTAAATGTCAAAATTTAAAATATTTAGATAACCCTAAATCTTTCTAGTTCCCAAAATCCAAGTCCCGCTTTTTGGATTTCATCCTTTTGGTTCCACTGTTCCAACCTCAAGGAGTTCAAAGCAGGGACACAACATCTTTCAAAAATCTGAGATCGTCGACGATTCTATATTCCAAGAATTCGACCCATCCTCCTTGTGCCTTCTGAGAATCCAAGTTGCGAGTGTTCATTGTGTATTCTGAGAATTCGACTAATCAAGGTGTGTTTGATTCTACAATGTGTCTTATTTTTGTGTCTATTTTCTTGAATCTTTCGAGAATTCAACTCATTAGTTGAGATTTGCTTTGATTATTGACATTTATGCTTTGATTTTGCCTATTTGAATATTTAAGTTTTGCTCACTTATAAACAACACTCGGATGAAAGCAAAGTCTCTAAGAGGTGATAACAATATAGTAAGTAATAATAAACACAAAAAGTAATTTTCAAGGTACTTGCATATATTGCTTCTCAACTCAAATATTACAAGACTCTTACAAGCATGCTGTTATGAGTTACAATGAGAAACTATATATAATACTACCTACAACCAGATATACTTTGATACCAGCTGGAATCCTCTAACCAAAGCAAATACTACAAATCTATTGTTTAAGGTATCTTAGATAAAGTCTTATCTAAGATATGGTAGTCAGGACATGTCCCTGACTTACCTTTTGTCACCAACTAAAGTTGGTAACAGTAGAATAAAGTATGGTCAACTAGATGGCCCTTTGAGAAAACGCCATGTAGTATCAGAGGTCTGCAGCGGAGTGTCAGAGACCACACTTATGTCCACTAGTTCATAGTGGTGTCTTCTGAAGGTTATATGGCTTCGGAAGAACAAGTACTTCCTAAGCCACTTACACTTCGGAAGAGGCTACTTCTTCCGAGGCTTGAGGACTTCTTCTTTTCTTCATACTTCGAAAGTAGTCTTCTGATTTCTTCTTCTTAGACTTGATCTTTGGAAGTAAGTTCTTTGACTTTGGAAGTAGAGTTTGTCTTCGGAAGTTGATCTTTTACATTGTCTTTGGAAGAACTCTACTTCCTTTAGAAGTTCCACACTTGGCTTCGGAAGCCTTTTGTAAGTAGCACCAAAATTTATCTAAGTGATTTGGTTTTGGTTGCACCAGCCTTCTTCTTGATCTAACAAACTCCCCTAGGCTGATGCTACCAAAACCTCACTTGTTTCTGCTCCTCAAAACCTTCAGCACCAAGGAGAGTAAATATTTGTTAGTTTCCTTGTTCTTCCCTGAAGTGGTGCTGAGAAGCTTGTACAGATCTTAGTTAACAGGAACTCTAGTCTGTCACCCTGAATGATATGTACCCTTTGTTGTGTCCGACTGAAAAGAGTTAGTTGATGGGAGCTATAATCATATTCCCATCTAACTATAGGTTCCAATTCAGGACCATGCACCATCTGTAGAAAGGTTGTGCCCTTGGTGGGAGGTCTATTCTTTTCTTCATTTCTTCTTAACTTCAACTCTTCTTCAATCTTAGCTTTTGCAGTTAACTCAGTAAGATGACTACTGAGATGATTTCTAATGTGAGTAACAGTTTCAAAGTTAGAGGGATTAAAGAATGGTTTCTCTGCTAACTAAGCAATATCAAACCTGCTAGAGTGTAGCAGAGATGTGGCATTCAGTCTGTTGACTTCACCATTCTCTCTTTCCACAACAAAGTTGTGAGTAGCTTCATCGAACCTCCACTGAATTATTTTCTTTCTAGGCACAAAAGACTGACTAGGATCTTGTCCTCTTTTATTATATCCAGTAGAGTCACCAGCTTCCTCTTAGTCTCTTCTCTTCATCATTCAATGAGTCTGAGTTGAGGCCTAGAAGTTTTGCAGCATGGTCCAGTGTTTCTCTGGGCAGATCATGAAATTGATCTCTTGTGAGGGAACGTGAAGATCCATTAACATAGGTTAGTTTGACAGAGTCTTCCTCACAGGAGATGTCGCTCAAAGTTGTGCAGTTGGTGAGCTTAGTATTAATTGCCTTAAACTCCTTAAGGGAGAGATGTTTGGAAGGCTGAGGGGATGGTTTGGAAGGTTGTTGGGTAGGATGTGGTGTAGTGGTTCTGGTAAGTGTTTTGGGTTGAAGGATGTGTAGTTTTGGTGGTTGAGGTGTGGGTTCAAGAGTGTAAGGTTCACTTTTGATGGTGAATGGAGAGGGAATTGGTTTAGGTTGGGGTTGAGTGGTTGGTGTGAAGGTCATCCCCTGTACCCTTCTGTACATCTCTTTCCTTTTTCCTAAACGAATGTCAGCCTTGATTTCACTGACAATTCGTTGGAGTGTCCTTTCAGACATGGGACCCACCCGCCTTCCAGAGAAGCCGTGAGCCCGGAGATAGTCTTTCATCCAGGCTTTCTCACCTATTTTCTTGGTTGTAGTGACCTTGCTTCTTCTTCCTTCTTCTTCTTCTCCCTCAACTTTTCTCTTGCAGCTCTTTTTCTCTCTTTCTCCAATTGATCCTGCTCTTTGTTGAAGAGCCATAGGATCGTATCATTGTTATGTGGAGACAACTCTTGAAGAGAGAAACCTCTGGAGGTTAGGAAGGCTATCCTTTCCCTCCTGAGCTGCATGTCAGCTTCCCTCTGTTCCTTTTCTTTTTCTTGCTCTAAGGCCAACCGTGTTGCTTCCTGTTGCAGCCTGGTTGCCTTTTTCCAGTTCCACCAACTCCTCTAATGGTAGCATGAGTGTTTATTCATTGGCATTTCCAAGCTTGATGAGCTGGTCAATGATCTGTGCTCTCCTTTTGTTGTTGACTGCCTCCTGGTTGGCTGCAACTGCTTTTGTACTGGTAGCTAACAGCTTCCTAGTTGGAAATCTTCCTTTTCTCTTTAGCATTTCAATCTTCTTATCTTCATGAAGCTCTTCCGCGGTCATTTTTGAAGGGCTTGACTTTGGTGGTTCTTGGAGAGTGGATTCGGATTATAAGAGAGGCCGAGAGGGTGTTTGAACAAGAGGTTGATCCAGAGAGTCCTCACTATTCAACTCAAATGCCAGCTCTAGAATTGAATCCATGATGATTAGATCCTCGGACAATGAGAACAGTCCTTCCGCAACTTCCATTTCAGCTTCGGAAGATTCAGCTTGTTCTTCCGAGGCTTATACATGAGAAATAAAAGAGTGTGCATTTCATTAATTCATTAATTTTCTTTTCTATAGTTTTTGTTGATTTTAGCTTTTATTATAACTTTGCTTACTTCATTGGTGGCAGATGGAGTTCATGCTTGAAACCATAATTGACATCAAGAACAACAAAAAGAAGGCTAAAGAAGATACCTTACAACATACTCGCATCAAGAAGTGGCGTTAGAAGGTCATTACAATATGCTATTTTATTATACATCATTGTAACTTCTAATAGTTATATAAAGTGAAAATAAATCCTTTTTAATACCTTTGTTTACTTTTTTCACACAGTTGAGGGTAGAAAGCATATTAGTTTGGAATGAAATGGAGCAAGCTTCTTGACCCTGAGAAAAAAGGTCAATGGTGGTTATCAGGAGAGGTGATGTCATCTGCCACAAACAGTAACAGTATTGGAAATTTTGCCAAAAAGATGGATAAAGAGAGCTCATATAATCAAAAAATGCATCAACTTGCTGCTGGACAAAAAATGAATACAGATGCAAGAAGGGCGATATTTTATATAATTATGAATGTGAAGGATTATATTGATGCGTTTGAGAAACTATTGAGGTTGGATTTGCAAGGGAAGCAGGTATTTCTATTTTATCCTCCTCTTATTATTAGATAAACTTTGTTACTATGAAATGGCACAGGACACTCCTTTGTTACTATTATGAAACTTGTTCATTATCATCATTGTAAGTATGTAATAACATTAACATGAATCGACAGGACACTCCTTTTTTACTATTGAGGGCTATTTTAGACAATTTATTGATAGTCACACAACGACAGCTAAAAACATGGAAAATATACTTCTGAATTCAAAGTCAATGAATGACGAGTAATGTAGAACATAGTTATTAGTTCTCTTGTTGATTGTGTTTGTCAACACATTGGAGTTGGGTTGTGAAATTTGAACCATGAAGTAAAAATATTATTGTAGGATAGAGAGATTATGCGGATCCTTATGGAGTGTTGTCTGCAAGAAAAAGTATTTAACAAGTATTATTGTGTTCTGGCCACAAAGTTATGCAATCATGACAAGAACCACAAGTTCATATTGTAAGTATTTCATTGGGTGGATAAGGCGGGTTGGGTAACAGGTCAAATGGGTAGTTTTGTATGGGCAGAAACAGGTGATCTGGGTTGATATGAAAAGCTTTTTGTCCAAAATGATTCTCCTTTATGGTATGTTCTATTGTACCATGTTGGTGGCTTTTGATCAGTTTGACATGGTTAACCCATTTGGCATGTTCCATTGTTTCTTTACCCGTTAGAGATGAAGTATACCCATATTAACCCATTAATTAAAAAAACATGATTGACATGGCTACTACTATGTCTACAACAATTCTCAAAGCTATTGCATTGGAAATTTAGAATTAGTGGTACCTTTGTAAATTGTAGTACATAGTACATGATTTCTGGTGTCTATTTATTATCATTTCTGGGGTCCTTTAAATTTTCAAATCAAAACAAGCTAATTTATTTTTCTTTATACTCTACTAGGGGTGTCAAAAATCAAAACATGTACTTTTTTAATGTGGGTTGAAGCGAATTGGGTTATTTTGACTTGTGAAAACATTTTTAGTCTTTTTATCACAAAAACGTTTATACAGAGATTAATAAGAAAGTGTATTTAACCAAGATGTATTTTTTCTTTCGTTTAGTACTGCATATGGGACCACTACACAAAACTAGAATCAATGCAAACGAGATCAATGCCCCAAGAACTAGTAGAAATGCAACGAATGAGATCGATGCACCTGGCGAAATTTGTAGCAGAAATGGTGTCAAGCTTTACACTTTCACTTGCAGTGGTAAAAAAAGCAGATCTACATGACACCATCAAACTCAATCTGGAAAAGAAGATGCATTTTAGGTTGATTTTTGAGGCTGTTTTCAAGTGTGCAGATGATTTGGTCCGGAATATATTCAAACGTATAGCTGGGTCACAACAATATGAAAGCCTTAGAACCGGAATCAAGTTTTTCATAGAAAGGTATGTTATTGGAAATAAAAGGCAATTTGCAGGAAAATATAAAATGCCAAAAAAGCCCTTAAGAGTGTTGAACTTAAGAGTGTTGAAGAAGAAGAAGACCTGTTCTTGTAAATGCTCTGTTTTTAGTTTCTTCTACTTTTGATGATTTAATTAGAGTGCACAAAAAAATTGTAGCTAGATATAATATATTTTTATTGCTTTTAGTTCGTTTTTATTGACTAGGTCTCGTATCATTAATACATTTCTCTTTTTTTTTTTAATTTTTCTTTTTGTGTGTATGTGTGTGATTTTAAGTTCCATGTTTTAAGTTGCTGGGTGTTAATTCAAATGCCAAGCATTGATATGTAGTATAGGGAAATTGTGTAGTTACAACTAAAGTTCTCTTTTATACTTTTATTGTTCAATACATTTTATTTTATTTTATGACATGAATAAACTGTATTTATTATAACTAAATAATTAGTTATTTATTGATTGAATGGCATGAATATCATTGATGGTTTAAATTTACATTTAACGTACTATTTTTTTTCCAGCAAAAGATCCTTGAATCATCATTTGACTTTTCTTACATCTTTTATTTTATTAGTATTGGTTATATAGTTATGAATGCAATATTGAGTATATAAATTACTAAAATTCATTTCTTCTAATATTCCCATTATTTAAAAGTTTTTGTTCATTAGTGAACATATCACGAGCCACGTCATGGTCCTATGTGGCATGTTGGTCATATGTGGAACACCATGCGGGGGTGGCCTGGACAATGGTAGTAGCAACTTAGCGTGGTTGTTGGCATGAATTCTATTCCTCTGTAAATCGTTGTATAAATGTAAGAAAATAGGGAAAATACTTGGTTACTACTATCTAGGATAATGGTATGGCTCATGGTATGTATGCCGACGAGCCTTATAAAAATATATGTAGAAATAATAATTCCAAAAATAATAATAGTTTTAATAGTTAAGAATGACTTACGGTTTATTTTTAGTGATATAAGATATGGTTTACATGAACCAATTAACCATTTTATAAGGTATGCATCAAAATACTAGACTTTTTTAAACGAAGGCAAAACTCTTTGCATTAGAATATAACTTAAAATGATTTGTTTGAGATATGGACTCTTTCTTTCCCTTTTTCTTCTTTTTTCCCTCTCTACAAACTTATTTATATTTTTGGTCCGTAAATGCACATTTAATGAAGAATATGGTTGTCAAAATGATTCCATTTGGTTAATAATAATAACTCATATTAAGTTATGTTAATAAGTGTATATGCATCTTCTTGCGTCACTACACATACTGTCACACCCTCAAAATTCACGTGCGGAGTTTTACTGCGAGGCGTGTGAACAAACCAGGATCACAGTCAATAGTTACTCAGAACGACTCTATATGCCAAAAGTAAAATAAAAATCAACCCAAGTTCAAACTTTAAAATGCGGAAGCGTTTTGTAGTAAAGAAACCCAAATTGTATGAATGTATAATATGGCAAAACACGCGCCAAACCAAATGAGAAAACATTAATAATAATTAACCAACAAAGATGTCTTTTAAACGGAGTCTTAATATGCATGATGAACCCATGTAGTGCTGCTAATGGCAAGCGAAGTTAACGATCTGGGAATAGCATACTAAAATGTCAACACAATGGTTGGTGAGTTCAAGAGTTGGCGTTCAAATATAAACAGGATAACAGTTGTGATATATAAGCAGTGTATTATTACAGATAGCTAGTCTATTAACAATAAATATTAATTCATAGTGATTTCGCAATTGAAGCTGACTGTGATAAGTTGTTGCCTCCTGTCACGACTTAACAGGTCGTGACAATGTTCAATAGGACAAATTGCACCCGGTTGACCTCGAGTCACACAGGTGGGGCTCTTCAAACCCAGTAGTACTACCCAAGTTTCCCCGCTATTCAATATTAACAATTCGAAAGTGTGAGGACTTTTCCAAAGTAAACAACACTATATTAATATTATACATAACTTAAATACATATAAAACGTTTGTAATTTACCAGTATGCTATCTCCCCCAAAAGAGGTTAAGTAAAGAGTGGGGCATGAACTCACCTGATATGTGAAATGATTACTTAGGGTTTACTTGAAAGAAAGAGTGGACAGACAACCTTCAGAGGTTACCTAGATCATATAAGTACATGAGTACGTGTAAACAAAGAACATGTGGAACCCTAAGCACACTACAACCAAAGACTCCAGGTTTCAGAAAACAAACACGTTTGACTCAGTTGACCCATTTGACCCGTTGGTGACATTATGTGTTGTAAACCATTTAAGCAAGCATGCCCATACATCATACATGGTTAACATTCAAATGGAATCACATGTATGCTACATTATCCAGGTGTATTACTTAGATCATCATACAACCAAGTATCATACAAGTCATTCGAATCTAAAACATTAACATGTCCATCAGTTATAACATAACTAACACACCACACACAAAGATCAAATCACACACTACATGCCATGTGAAGCCACTCATGACTTCACATCCTAAACCCTGCCAATCCTACTAAGTAGGGGCCTCAGATTCGCACGCGTGTATGATGATCACAATCATATTCATTAACCATGTTCATTGCATTCAACATACACCACAATAATCAATTTCCAGTCCCAAACATGATGTCTTAACTACTAACCAACATCAACATCATACATGATCATCAAAGTCCATACATCACCATGATTATCCAAGCATCCCATACGACTAAATTAACATGTTCTACCATATTAGAATTCATCCTTGAACATACTAACATGCTCCTAATATCCCTAACATGCTCAAACTATTATCTTTCAAACTTTGTGCAAATAAAGTTTCCTTTTCGGGAAAGTACATTCCAACATCTATCAAACACCCAATGTATTCATGAATTCATTAATAATACACCAATTCAAGTTCATATCAACATCTAAGCATGATCAATAATACCCAATCATCATAATCCATCAATCATTATGAACAAAAGTTTCTACTTTTGGCAAACCATGAACTACAACTTTTATTCCAAGGTTTTTAGCATTCATATCAACAATCTAACACCTTAACATCATCCTAAACACATCAACGACATCAATCCATCATCAAATCACCCTTTCATGCAAAATAAAGTTACTAATCTTAGTAACCTATGAACCACACGTCAAAAACATAGTTTTGTTGCATACTCAACGTAAACCAACATCAATCTAACCTCACTAACAACATAACATCATCAAACAATCACAAACCAACACCTAATTCACCAAGTTCGACCTAGGGTTTCGGCTAGCATCAAATATCACGAAAAACCTGTAGATTTCTAACCTTTAAACGTGTGTTAACTTGTAAATGATGATTCCAACGTGTTCTATGCCTTGTAATCGACCAAAACCAATGTCTTCTTGATTGTTCTTGGTTGAAATCGCAATGGTGAGGGTGTGGGGATAGAGGTTGCGGCCGAAGGGTGGGAATTAGGGTTTGGTGTTGTTTTATTTCATTTAATTTTGTATAATTACCATTTAAACCCTTGTGTTTTGTATTTTATAAAAAAATAGACTTTAAACTCTTTGTAAAGTGTTTTTAACTTAATAATATAAAGATATAAACTAATAATAATCATTATATATTTTATATTTATAAAAACACAAGACATACGAATTAATAGGCACGTTTCCATGTTACGCGATAAATTTCCTAATTAACATTTAAAACATGCAAACACGTAAACATAATACCATAATCACATTGTCAATTATATTATCCTTAATTTAACATTATTAATTATTGTTAGGTCAGCAACATTAAACGACAGCTAGTGTGTGCTTACGACACATGTATGCAAGGCTTAACGGAACTAACGGAGTTTGGTAACAGAAATTTACCGGATGTCACATTATCCCCATGTTGAAAGAATTTTTGTCCCGAAAATTGCATTACATGGTGAAAGCGTTCCATCATTGGTCTACTGCATTGTCACACAGAATCGAAATCGAGTGAGTTTTGATGAGTTGTCACATCATCCCCATGTTGAAAGAAATTTTGTCCCGAAATTTAAATCAATACCTTCGTCTGCTGGCATGGTCTTTTCGAATAGTTGAGGGTACTTAAGCTTCATTTGATCTTCTCGTTCCCATGTGAATTCCGGTCCATGTCGCGAATTCCAACGGATTTTGACAATGGGTATCTTGTTTTGCTTAAGTGTTTTCACCTCACGGCCCATCACCTCGACTGGTTCTTCAATAAAACACAATTGTTCATCCACTTGAACTTCTTCTAGTGGTACAACCATTGTTCATAAGTTTGGCACTTCTTAGGTTCGACACGTGAAATACATCGTGGATTCCACTTAGCGAATCAGGTAGGGCTAGATGATAAGCCACTGGACCTATTCCTTCCACTATTTCAAATGGTCCAACGTACCTCGGATTTAGCTTCCCTCGCTTACCAAACCGAACTAAGCCTTTCCATGATGAGACTTTCAACAAAATCTTGTCACCAACCTGAAACTCTAAAGGTTTCCGTCTCTTATCAGCATAACTCTTTTGTCTGTCTCACGCTGCAACCATAAATTTTTGTATCTGCACAATCTTCTCGGTTGTCTCATGAATTAACTCGGGACCTGTTAGCTAACTATCACCAATTTCCGCCCAGCAAACCGGTGATCTACATTTTCTCCCATACAACGCCTCGAAAGGTGCTGCTTGTATGCTAGTATGATAACTGTTGTTATAAGAAAACTCCACCAACGACAGGTGAATTTCCTAGTTATTCCCGAAGTCAATCACATAAGCACGTAGCATATCCTCCAACGTTTGTATGGTACGCTCACTCTGACCATCCGTCTGTGGATGATAAGCAGTACTCATATCTAATCGTGTACCCAAATATTTCTGCAATGATTGCCAGAAATGTGACGTGAAACGAGCGTCGCGGTCGGAAATAATTGAGGTCGGTACACCGTGTCTCGAAACAATCTCTTTAAGGTACAGTCGAGTTAATTTCTCCATCTTATCAGTTTCCTTAATTGCAAGGAAATGAGCAGACTATGTCAATCGATCCACAATAACCCATATCATGTCACAACCAGTATTAGTTCGGGGTAACTTGGTAATGAAATCCATGGAGATTTGTTCCTATTTCCACATTGGTATCTCGGGTTCTTGCAACAGTCCGGATGGTTTTTGGTATTCCACCTTTACTTTCGAGCAGGTCAAACACTTGCTCACATACGTAGCTACATCCTCTTTCATGTTAGGCCACCAGTAGTGCGCCTTCAAGTCATGGTACATCTTGTCGGATCCAAGATGTATAGAATACTTAGATTTGTGTGCCTCACTCATAACTAAATCTCTTAGATTTCCATAGACAGGCACCCAAAGTCTATCCATGAAATACCAAATTCCATCCTCCTTCACCACCAGTTGTTTATCCATTCCCCTTAACGACTCAGAACCAACATTTTCTGCTTTCAAAGCTTCTATCTGCGCCTCCTTAACTTGTTCGGGTAGTTGGGCACTGATAGTAAGCTATAAAGCTCGCACCCGTCTGGGTTTAGCTGTTTCCTTCCGGCTTAAGGCATCGGCAACTACGTTCACCTTTCCCGGATGGTACTTAATAGTGCATTCATAGTCGTTTAGTAGTTCCACCCAACGTCATTGCCTCATATTCAACTCCTTTTGCTCGAAGATATGTGAAGACTCTTGTGATCGGTATAGATAGTGCACTTGGTACCGTACAAGTAATGTCTTCAGATCTTTAAGGCAAAAACCACTGCACCCAATTCTAAGTCATAGGTGGTATAGTTCTTCTCATGAACCTTTAGTTGTCTCGAGGCGTAGGCTATCACCTTTTCTCGTTGCATTATGACACAACCCAATCCTTGAATGGATGCATCACAATACACCACGAAGTCATCCGTTCCCTCTGGCAGTGCTAATATCGGGGCAGTATAGAGTTTTTGTTTTAACAATTTAAAAGCCGATTCTTGGCTCTCACTCCATTTGTATGTCGTTCCTTTGTGAGTCAAGGCCGTGAGAGGTGTGTGATCTTAGAAAATCCTTCTATGAATCGTCAGTAATATCCTGCTAATCCCAGAAATTGTCTTATATCACTCGACGTTTTGGGTGTAGTCCAATTCTTTATCGCCTCAATTTTGGCAGAATCAACATGTATCCCCTTCTCATTAACAATATGACCTAGAAATTGCACTTCTTGTATCCAAAAGTCACACTTAGAGAATTTGGCATACAACTGCTCTTCTTCAATAGTTCTAAGATCATTCGTAAGTGATCTTCATGATCCTCCTTGGTCCTAGAATATATTAGTATATCATCGATAAACACAAAAAAAAAAAAAATAAAAAAAAAAAAAAAATAAAAAAAAGGCAAACCTGGTTGATCAGCTTTCATGATCCTCCTTGATCGAGATTAGGTTTGCACACGCGGTTCATGAGGTCCATGAACACATAGGTGCATTAGTCAACCCAAAAGGCATGACCAAGAACTCAAAATGACCATAACGAGTACGAAACGCAGTCTTGGGAATGTCTTCTTCTCGGACTCGAAGTTGATGATAATCGGATCTCAAGTCAATCTTCGAATAATAGCTTGATCCCTAAAGCTGATCAACCAGGATCACAGTCACACCCACAAAATCCACGTGCGGAGTTTTACCGCAAGGCGTGTGAACAAACCAGGATCACAGTCAATAGTACTCAGAACGACTCTATATGCCACAATTAAAATAAAAATCAACCCAAGTTCAAACTTAAAATGCGGAAGCCTTTTGTAGTAAAGAAACCCAAATTGTATAAATGTATAATATGACAAAACACGCGCCGAACCAAATGAGAAAACATTAATAATTATAAACCAACAAAGATGTATTTTAAACGGAGTCTTAATATGCATGATGAACCCATGCAGTGCTCCTAATGGCAAGCGAAGTTAACGACCTGAGAATAGCATACTAAAATGTCAACACAATGGTTGGTGAGTTCAAGAGTTGGCGTTCAAATATAAACAAGATAACAATTGTGATATATAAGCAGTGTATTGTAACAAATAGCTAGTCTATTAACAATAAATATTAATTCATAGTGATTTCACAATTGAAGCTGACTGTGATAAGTAGTTGCCTCCTGTCACGACTTAACAGGTCGTGACAATGTTCAATAGGACAAATTGCACCCGGTTGACCTCGAGTCACACGGGTGGGGCTCGTCAAACCCAGTAGTACTACCCAAGTTTCCCCGCTATTCAATATTAACAATTCGAAAGTGTGAGGACTTTTCCAAAGTAAAAAACACTATATTAATATTATACACAACTTAAATACATATAAAGCGTTTGTAACTTACCAGTATGCTATCTCCCCCAAAAGAGGTTAAGTAAAGAGTGGGGCATGAACTCACCTTCATTTCATTCAACATACACCACAATAATCAATTTCAAGTCCCAAACATGATGTCTTAACTACTAACCAACATCAACATCATACATGATCATCAAAGTCCATACATCACCCATGATTATCCAAGCATCCCATACGACTAAATTAACATGTTCTACCATATTAGAATTCATCCTTGAACATACTAACATGCTGCTAATATCCCAAACATGCTCAAACTATTATCTTTCAAACTTTGTGCAAATAAAGTTTCCCTTTCGGGAAAGTACATTCCAGCATCTATCAAACACCCAATGTATTCATGAATTCATTAATAATACACCAATTCAAGTTCATATCAACATCTAATCATGATCAATAATACCCAACAATCATAATCATCAATCATCATGAACAAAAGTTTCTACTTTTGGCAAACCATGAACTACAACTTTCATTCCAAGGTTTCTAGCATTCATATCAACAATATAACACCTTAACATCATCCTAAACACATCAACAACATCAATCCATCATCAAATCACCCTTTCATGCAAAATAAAGTTACTAATCTTAGTAACCTATGAACCACACGTCAAAAACATAGTTTTCTTGCATACTCAACGTAAACCAACATCAATCTAACCTCACTAACAACATAACATCATCAAAAAATCAAAAATCAACACCCAATTCACCAAGTTCGACCTAGGGTTTAGGCTAGCATCAAATACCACGAAAAACATGTAGATTTCTAACCTTTAAACGTGTGTTAACTTGTAATTGATGATTCCAACGTGTTCTATGCCTTGTAATCGACCAAAACTATTGTCTTATTGCTTGTTCTTGGTTGAAATTGCAATGGTGAGGGTGTGGGAATAGAGGTCGCGGCCGAAGGGTGAGAATTAGGGTTTGGTGTTGTTTTATTCTTTTAATTTGCATAATTACCATTTAAACCCTTGTGTTTTGTATTTTATAAAAAATAGACTTTAAACTCTTTATAAAGTGTTTTTAACTTAATAATATGAAGATATAAACTAATGATAATCATTATATATTTTATCTTTATAAAAACACAAGACATACGAATTAATAGGCACGTTTCCACGTTACGCGATAAATTTCCTAATTAACATTTAAAACATGCAAACACATAAACATAATACCATAATCATATTGTCAATTAGATTATCCTTAATTTAACATTATTAATTATTATTAGCTCAGCAACGTTAAACGACAACTAGTGTGTGCTTACGACACGTGTATGGAAGACTTAACGGAACTAACGGAGTTTGGTAACGGAAATTTACCGGATGTCACACATACATTTTATCTAGTTTATGAAAAAATAAAATATTATCTTGCTTGTCACGTCCCTTTTCCCATTAATTTTGAATTGTGATATATTTTAATTTTTATCTATTGCAAACTTACTAAATCTAAATAAAATCTCAATGAAAGTTGCAGCATCACATCCTATCTAAACCATACTAATAGTTTTGCTAACAAGTGTATTATACTTGATATGCTTGTTTGTTTGCTTGTTATTTATTCGTATCTAGAAATATTATTTAAACATTATATATATTTCATGTTTTGTTAAAATCAAATACCCTACCAATATATATGTCTTTTGTTATGTACAACTATTTTATGCATGATACTAAGAAAATTCACCTATTTTTGTCCATAAATGATTTATTTGATTATGTGATTGTATTTTCTTAATATATATATATTATATATATATATATATATATATATATATATATAGATATATATATATATATATATATATAGATATATATATATATATCAATATTCACCAAAGCACCACATTTATATTCACCAAAATTTTTCCGCATCTCTCTCATATTAAATGATTACATTTATTACAAATAATATTTAATTCTTTTCTGTATTAAAATTAGTTTTTTGAAATTTAAAAAAGTGATTTTTATTGATGTTATTCCTGAATAAACTAATTTTTATAAAATAATAATTTTTTTTCAAAAAATCAAACTTTTATAAAAATACAAAAAATTTTAAAATTGATGTTTTGAAAAATAAAAATAAAATAGTTACAATTAAGAGTTATAATAAGAAAAATTATAAAAATGATATTTTTAAAATGATTTAATTTGAAGCAAAATGTTTACTTCGTTTCTTGGAAAAAATAAAAATAAAAGTTTAAGCAGTTGATACCATTGTTTTATTACTTATAAATAAATAAAAATATGATGGATGAATTTTACCATACTTATACCTAATTTCAATCATATATTATATTATAATATTATTTTATAATTACTAAGTTTTTATTGTATTTAATATTTTATTTATTTAACTAGTGTGATACACAAGTTTACTAAAGATAGTGTTTACACACACACACATGTACATATGGACCCATAGTTATTGTAAAAACCCTATAACTACATATAGACCCTTGATTAAACCTTTATGGTATGAGATGATGCCATGTATCTTACTTTTTTTTAACAGAAAAGAGTAATTTAAACATTGTATATACATCTCAAAAAATCAAATATTTTAAATTTAATCTAGTGTTGACAAGTGTCACCATCTACCATCTTTTACTTCACCCTATTTATTATTTTTTATTAAAAAAAGTTTACCTACTTTATTTTTATAAATTCTATAACTCTTTTATAGATTGTTATTGCAGGACCATTTAAGGGATGGTCACTTACAACACAACACACAATAAAGAGAGTTCGATAAAGAACACTTAACATATCAAGTAGGGAACTAGTAACGCAATGGTTAGATACTTAGAATACAAGTAAATATAAGATGAAACAAAAACAAACAACACAAGTATATGGTTTTCAAGAATGCTATATATTGCTCTCAAGTTCTTTTACAAGTGTTAAAGCATAAAAAGATACAAAGACCTGAGATACTTTATACTAAATCCTACACCGATCATACTTAGAAAACCAGCCGGAAACACTTGAACAAGATAACAAAATCAAATGTACAGTCAAAACACATATTGCCTTTTGACTGGTGACTATGACATGTTATAGCTCACATCCTAATATATTACAAAAAATATAAGTACATAAAATAGAAAGAACAGACTCAAGACCTCAATATACAATTGTAAGGCCCCGTTCCCGGGACGCTTACAGCTAGTGATTCATCGCACATAAAACATGTACTTTGCATTTATTCATCAAACCATTGCAGCGGAAACATTAAACAAATGGCATTTCATTTCATCATAAAAACTTTTGCAAAATAATGCATTGTTTGCCGGTTACAAAATTACATTTTTGTATTATATCACAAAAGCTTTAAATAAATGGATGCCGTCCAAAAAAGCTGAGTAGCCGCATCGTGCCATCCTCAGCAACGTTTACCTGCCAATTGAAAACGTATAAAAGTCAGCTTGCTGAGTGAGTTCTAGTTTTACAATTAAACATACATAAAATCGTTATTTATTTCTTTCAGAGTCCATACTATACGTTTCATTCGTTCGTGATCATACATCATACGTACATACAGATAATATCATTATTATCTTCCATTACGTTCGTTAACCATCGTTCATTCGTTACATCTTGTGACATGTACATTACCCCGAACATTGTGCACGAAGCTGGTTACTGGGCCTGAGGTCTTTCATAGACCCCGAACATTGTGCACGAAGCTGACTCCAGTACCTGGGGCAAGTACATTCACCATTTATCTTTCTTTTCATTCCGGATCAATGCCTTATGCTATACCCTGAACATTGTGCACAAAGCTGGTTACTGGGCTTGAGGTCTTTCATAGACCCCGAACATTATGCACGAAGCTGACTCCAGTACCTGGGGCAAGCGGCAAGGATCCCATACATATGGTCAATCACAAGGATTGGACCCCAGTGTGCATCCTTCTGGGGTAGCTAACCCGCACACAGTTGAGCTAACACCCTTCATTGGGTGTGGTCCTCCATACATTCG
Organism: Flaveria trinervia; assembly: GCA_025506515.1. NCBI lineage: Eukaryota > Viridiplantae > Streptophyta > Magnoliopsida > Asterales > Asteraceae > Flaveria > Flaveria trinervia. The sequence goes on from CM046442.1 coordinate 36,689, forward strand.
CTTGTAAGACTTTTTACGTTCATTCATTCGTTAATGCATGCATTCATTCATCATGTTCCTCTTTCATTATCTTTCACTTTACGTTACATATAATTTCGGTTCATTCATTAACATAACACGTAAAGCCATGAAAAGATACACATACATCATCATAAGGAACATATCATATCATTCATACATCATCACACAGGGAATCACACATACATAACATTCATCATGCATATTTATGTAATATCATCATAAGCATTAATCACAATGCATAACATGCCCCTCATACCATCTATGACCCCAAAAGTCAACTTATATAGTCCCTCGGGAATTTCCCAAGTCAAAGCCTACTTTACACATTTTCCCAAAAAATCAAAAAAATATTCTAAGTCCTAGGCGCATGGGCACTATGCAGGCGCACAGACACTATTCAGGCGCATGGGGATCACTTAGGCGCGTGGGTCACTTTCAGGCGCATGGGTACTGTTAAGGCGCATGGGGACTCCTGGAAGTCTGAACACTTAGTAAATTCCAGCCCAATCTAGGCGCATGGATACTATTCAGACGCATGAACACTTAGGCACATGGGCCACTTGGGCGCATGGGCACTATTGGGGCGCATGGGCACTATTTGGGCGCATGGCCTTACACTTAGTCATCCGACTAACATTCTAGGCGCATGAGCCACTGTTCAGGCGCATGGGCTATACTTAGACTTTTCTAAGGCAAATTTTGGGCGCATGAGCTACTGTTTAGGCGCATGACTTACACTTAATTCTTTCTAAGGCAATTTCAGACGTATGAACACTTATCTAGGTGCATAAGCATTCTGTAAAACATGCTTCTAGGATATTTTCAATCCTAATCATCAAACCAGTCGGTTCTAAGCATAATGTGACTATTCTAAACATGAATAACCTATAAACATCCAAGAACCAACATCCAACATACACCATACATACGGGTATTCGCACATAAACTTTGTAAAAATCATTTTAGTTTTCAGCCCCAAAGATAGTTTAAAACATGTAAAAACCAGGGTCTAGAACTCACTTGGTGCAACTTGGGTGTTCTTCCTTTTAACCCGCTTGCAAAGAGTTCTAAACACCTAAAAACAACACCAAAAACACACACACCCGAGCACAAACATAACCCATAAGCACATAAACACATAACCGGGATAAAACCCATCATAAAAACATAAAAACCTTGAATTCTTACCTTGAATTCACTTTCCTTCTTCCTCTTCTTCTTCAACTGAGAGTATTCTCTGCTCTCTCTCTAAAACCGAGACAACTGGTGAAGTGAGGTGAGGGTGGGCGGCCATATCCACCTTTACACCAACTTTTGAAAGTTTTATCCTTTTTCGACACTTTTAGTCCCTCCACTTGGACCTTATTGCCTTTCTTGCTTTTATTCTTCATATATTGACTTTTAAAAATAACCGGGTGTTACAAGTCCACCCCCCTTATATAGGTTTCGTCCCCGAAACCTGTTATTCCTCAAACAGACGAGGATAATGTTGCCTCATCTCCTCCTCAGTTTTCCACGTAGATTGGGATCCCTTCTTGTGCTTCCACTGTACACGCACAAGAGAAACCACTTTATTTCTCAGTCTCTTCTTTTTACTATCGATGATTGCCACTGGTTGCTCCACATAATTGAGCCTTTCATCAAATTCAATGTCCTCCAGGGGAACAATCATGTCTTCATCAGCTATACACTTTCTCAAATGAGATACATGGAATGTCGGGTGAATTCCACTTAACTCATTTGGCAACTCCAATCTATAGGCCACCTCTCCCACCCGAGCAATGATTCGGAAAGGGCCTATATACCTTGGGCTCAACTTGCCCCACTTCCTGAATCGGATAATACCCTTCCAAGGTGAGACCTTAAACATAACCCGGTCACCACCTGGAACTCAATTGGTCTACGTCGTTTATCGGCCACGACTTCTGCCTATCTTTGGCTGCCTTCATGAAGGCTTTGATCCTCTCAAGCTTCTCAGTCGTAGCCTCGATTACCTCGACGCTTCCCAACTTTTTCTGACCAATGTCACCCCAACAAACGGGTGTTCTGCATCTCCTACCATATAGCATGTCATATGGTGGCATACTAATGCTAGCATGATAGCTGTTGTTGTATGATAATTTGGCTAACGGTAAGTTGTCGTCCCAACTTCCACCAAAATTGATTACACATGCCCGAAGCGTGTCCTCCAACGTCTGAATGGTCCTTTCTGACGGACCATCAGTTTGGGGATGATAAGCCGTGCTAATATGTAACCTCGTCCCCATAGCATCGTGGAATTTCTTCCAGAATTTTGATGTAAACCGGGTGTCACGATCAGACACAATGGACACCGGCACACCATGACGAGTTACAATCTCCTTGATGAACAGGTCAGCCAACCTCTCGGATGAATATGTCTCGCGGATCGGTAGGAAGTGAGCACCCTTCGTCAAGCGGTCAACAATCACCCATATGGCATCGTATCCTTTCGGAGTACGGGAAAGTTTCGTAATGAAACCCATGGTGATGTGCTCCTCCTTCCATTCTGGTATATCCAAAGGTTGGATCTTCCCATACGGCTTCTGATGTTCCGCCTTCACTTGCAAGCAAGTAAGGCACTTACTCACATACTCCGCCACGTCACGTTTCATACCCGGCCACCAATAATCTTTCTTCATGTCTTGATACATCTTTGTGGCACCAGGATGAATGGAGTATCGAGTCTTGTGAGCTTCATAAAAGATCCTCACATGTAGATTCCCGAAAACGAGGAATCCACACCCGTCCAAATCGAGTTTTAACACCAAGTGTGTTTTCACCTAATCCCTAACTAGACCTCTCATTCTTTCAGAGTTTAGATGATCTTATTTTAGTGCCTCATCCTGAAACTCCTTGACTTGCTTCATTACATCAGAGGTCATGATTAGTTGGTATGCTTTCACCCGAATCGGCTCGGGCCTCTCCTTCCGGCTAAGAGCATCAGCCACCACGTTAGCTTTGCCCGGATGCTAATGGATCTCACAATCATAATCCTTTATGAGCTCCAACCATCGTCTCTGCCTCATATTCAGGTCCTTCTGCTCAAAGAAGTACTTTAAGCTCTTATGGTCGGTGAAGATGGTGCACTTCGTTCCACACAGATAGTGCCTCCAAATCTTTAGTGTAAAGACCACGCCTGCTAGTTCCAAGTCATGAGTAGGGTAGTTGAATTCATGAACCTTCAGTTGTCGGGATGCGTAGGCTATAACTTTTCCTCTTTGCATTAACACACACCCCAACCTCGAGTAAGAAGCGTCTAAATACACCACCAAATCTTTGCTTCCATCGAGTAACAACAAGACAGGAGCTTGAGTCGACCTCGCTTTCAATTCTTCTAATGCCCTTTCCTGAGCCTGACCCCATACAAACTTTACATCCTTCCGGGTCAACTTAGTCAGTGGAGAAGCAATCTTAGAGAAGCCTTGGATAAATCTTCTATAGTAGCCCACCAAACGCAAGAAACTACGAATCTCGGATGGCGTCTTTAGGGACTTCCATTGCATCACTGCCTCTACCTTAGCCGGGTCCACCATAATCCCATCGGGATTCACCACATGACCCAAGAACTGAACTTCGCGTAACCAAAACACACACTTGGAGAATTTGGCATACAACTTCTCCATCCTGGAGGTCTGAACACTTAGTAAATTCCAGCCCAATCTAGGTGCATGGATACTATTCAGACGCATGAACACTTAGGCGCATGGGCCACTTGGGCGCATGGGCACTATTGGGGCGCATGGCCATACATTTAGTCATCCGACTAACATTTCTAGGCGCATGGGCCACTGTTCAGGCGCATGGGCTATACTTAGACTTTTCTAAGGCAAATTTTGGGCGCATGACCTACTGTTTAGGCGCATGACTTACACTTAATTCTTTCTAAGGCAATTTCAGACGTATGAACACTTATCTAGGGGCATGAGCATTCTGTAAAACATGCTTCTAGGATATTTTCAATCCTAATCATAAACCAATCGGTTCTAAACATAATGTGGCTATTCTAAACATGAATAACCTATAAACATCCAAGAACCAACATCCAACATCCAACATACACCATACATACGGGTGAATTCCACTTAATTCATCTGGCAAGTCCAATCTACAGGCCACCTCTCCCACCCGAGTAATGATTCGGAAAGGGCCTATATACCTTGGGCTCAACTTGCCCCGCTTCCTGAATCGGATAATACGCTTCCAAGGTGAGACCTTCAACATAACCCGGTCACCCACCTGGAACTCAATTGGTCTACGTCGTGTATCGGCCACGACTTCTACCTATCTTTGGTTGCCTTCATGAAGGCTTTGATCCTCTCAAGCTTCTCAGTCGTAGCCTCAATTACCTCGACGCTTCCCAACTCTTTCTGACCAATGTCACCCCAACAAACGGGTGTTCTGCATTTCCTACCATATAACATCTCATATGGTGGCATACCAATGCTGGCATGATAGCTGTTGTTGTATGATAATTTGGCTAACGGTAAGTGGTCGTCCCAACTTCCACCAAAATCGATTACACATGCCCGAAGCATGTCCTCCAACGTCTGAATGGTCCTTTCTGACTGACCATCAGTTTGGGGATGATAAGCCGTGCTAATATGTAACCTCGTCCCCATAGCATCGTGGAATTTCTTTCAGAATTTAGATGTAAACCGGGTGTCACGATTAGAAACAATGGACACCGGCACACCATGACGAGTTACAATCTCCTTGATGAACAGGTCAGCCAACCTCTCGGATGAATATGTCTCGCGGATCGGTAGGAAGTGAGCACTCTTCGTCAAGCGGTCAACAATCACCCATATGACATCGTATCCTTTCGGAGTACGGGGAAGTTTCGTAATGAAATCCATGGTGATGTGCTCCCACTTCCATTTCGGTATATCCAAAGGTTGGATCTTCCCATACGGCTTCTGATGTTCCGCCTTCACTTGCAAGCAAGTAAGGCACTTACTCACATACTCCGCCACGTCACGTTTCATACCCGGCCACCAATAATCTTTCTTCGTGTCTTGATACATCTTTGTGGCACCAGGATGAATGGAGTATCGAGTCTTGTGAGCTTCATAAAAAATCCTCACACATAGATTCCCGAAACGAGGAATCCATATCCGTACAAATCGAGTTTTAACACCAAGTGTGTTTTCACCTAATTCCCTAATCAGACCTCTCATTCTTTTAGAGTTTAGATGATCTTCTTTTAATGCCTCATCCTGAAACTCCTTGACTTGCTTCATTACATCAGAGGTCATGATTAGTTGGTATGCTTTCTCCCGATTCAGCTCGGGCCTCTCCCTTCGGCTAAGAGCATCAGCCACCACGTTAGCTTTGCACGGATGGTAATGGATCTCATAATCATAATCCTTTATAAGCTCCAACCATCGTCTCTACCTCATATTCAGGTCCTTCTGCTCAAAGAAGTACTTTAAGCTCTTGTGGTTGGTGAAGATGGTGCACTTCGTTCCATACAGATAGTGCCTCCAAATCTTTAGTGTAAAGACCACGACTGCTAGTTCCAAGTCATGAGTAGGGTAGTTGAACTCATGAACCTTCAGTTGTCGGGATGCGTAGGCTATAACTTTTCCTCTTTGCATTAACACACACCCCAACCCCGAGTAAGAAGCGTCTGAATACACCACCAAATCTTTGCTTCCATCGGGTAACGACAAGACAGGAGCTTGAGTCAACCTCGCCTTCAATTCTTCGAATGCCCTTTCCTGAGCCTGACCCCATACAAACTTTACATCCTTCCGGGTCAACTTAGTCAGTGGAGAAGCAATCTTAGAGAAGTCTTGGATAAATCTTCTATTGTAGCCCGCCAAACGCAAGAAACTACGAATCTCGGATGGCGTCTTTGGGGACTTCCATTGCATCACCGCCTCTACCTTAGCCGGGTCCACCATAATCCCATCGGGATTCACCACATGACCCAAGAACTGAACTTCGCGTAACCAAAACACGCACTTGGAGAATTTGGCATACAACTTCTCTATTCTTAAGGTCTCTAACACCTCCCGAATGTGATCGGCATGCTCCTCCTTGCTCTTTGAATAAATCAGGATATCATCAATAAACACAATCACTGATTTATCTAACATTGGCCGACACACTCGATTCATCAGATCCATAAAAGTAGTTGGCGCATTGGTCAAACCAAACGACATAACGAGGAACTCATAGTGATCGTAGCGTGTGCGAAAAGCTATTTTAGGAATGTCCTGCTCCTTCACTTTCAGCTGATGGTAACCAGATCGAAGATCTATCCTCGAAAACCGACTAGCACCTTGGAACTGATCAAACAGATCGTCTATTCTTGGTAGGGGGTATCGGTTTTTCACCGTCAACATGTTCAACTCTCGGTAGTCAATACACATCCTCATACTACCGTCTTTCTTCTTCACAAATAATACCGGAGCACCCCATGGAGAGATACTCGGTCTAATGAACCCTTTATCCATCAGTTCTTGCAACTGCTCCATTAACTCTTTCATCTCAGTCGGAGCCAACCGGTACGGTGCCTTGGCAACGGGTTGAGCACCGGGTATCAAGTCAATTTGGAACTCAACCTAGCGATCTGGTGGCACACCGGGTAAGTCTTCCAGGAATACGTCCGGAAAGTCACACATAACTGGTACATCCGATAGTTGTGGTGTTGGCGCGTCCATGTCCTTTACATAGGCTAGGTAGGCACTACATCCACGCCTCATGCACTTCCCCGCCACTGCCATCGAAATCACTTTCGGGATCATCACAACTCGATCGCCATAAACCGTCACCTTATCCCCGTCAGGTGCTGCCAATCGGATCATCTTCTTGCGACACACGATATTTGCTTCACAGGTTGCTAACCAGTCCATCCCTAGTACTACATCAAATCCACCTAGGGGTATCACATGTAACTAGCAGCAAACCTATGGCCTTCTAGTTCTATGGCACAGTCCTCTATCACCTCAGTAATTCTAGTGGACTTGCCGATAGTAGTTCCTACATCGAATGGCTCACCAATACATCTACTCTTATTGGGAAACTTAGCACCAAAGGCAGCAGAAATGAAACTCCTACTAGCACCAGAATCAAACAACACAGATGCAAGAGTTTGGTTTACTACAAACATACCTGACACCACGTCGGGGTCTGTCCTAGCCTCCACCCAAGTCATCGTGAAAGCTCGGGCGCTTGCCTTCTGCCCTTCTCCTCCAGCCTTCTTCATCCCGGAACCCTCGGCCCTTGGCTTCTTACACTCCTGCTCATGTGACCACTTCCCCCGCAGTTGAAACACTTCATGCCTCCACAATCTCTAGCCATATGGCCAGACTTCCCACACTTGAAACAAACATTCGACCCCCATCTACACTTGCCACCGTGCTCCTTCCCGCACTTGCCACACTTCTCCAACCTAGCACTAGCTGTGACCACACGTCGGTCACCTACCCTCGCCACCTTATTGTTTGGAGCGGCTCTACCATGTCCAAACCGTTTCCCATTCTAGTTTCTCCCATCCCTACCCATCTTCTTCTCCTCAGCCACTACCACCTCACGATCATCATATAGTCTACCAGCCAAATCAACCACCGACCTAAAAGTGCTTGGCCAGGCGGTGATCATATGCCTACGGATATCCGCCGGCAGCCCCTGGATATATCTCTTAATATTTCGTGACAGTGGTGTCACCTGATCAGGCACCTGTCGTGCCATTTCATTGAACATTGTGGTGTACTCTTGGTGTGTCATGATAGGATCTCAGCATCTAGTTTGATCGATTCGAATGATTTCAGCAACGGAATAGAGTACCAACTAGCACAATTCGAGCAAGAATACCAAAGATATTGCAATGAACAGAATTAGTTATAGAGAGAGAAAGTTTCTGCAAAAAGAATATTTCATTCAATCACACGCTTTCGTGGTGGAAAAATGTCACACTTACAATCAGGTCAATCATCCTTATATAGGATGTCATGGTGGAACATTCCTTATATAGAAGATGTGACGTCTGCTGATGTCACTCGATAATGACATCAAACAGAATTATTTAAACAACTGAAACACAACTACTGAAGATGTCAAAACAGCTGACATCTTCTTACAAAATACTAAGTGTTATAGTTACTACAACTACTGAAAAGAAACTACTGAAACTACAATGACTGAAGAACAAGCTCTTCAGTCGTTTTACAAAACTACTGAAAGTAAAAACATAAAACTACTGATAAACACAACTACTGAAGAAGTACTCTTAGCTATTGTGACAAAACTACTGAAACTTCAGCACTTGTATTCTTCAGCTGTTGACCTTCAGTACTTTGGTCTTCAGCTTCAGCACTTGTATTCTTCAGCTGTTGACTTCAGTACTTTGGTCTTCAGCTTTAGCACTTGTGTTCTTCAGCTGTTGGACTTCAGCACTTTAGTCTTCAGCTTTAGCACTTGGTTCTTCAGCTGTTGGACTTCAGCACTTGATCTTCAGCTGTTGAAGTCTTCAGCACTTGTCAAACTGCTGATGAAGCCTTCAGCAGTTTGATATCATGTGGGACTTAGAGGTTTTCTGATCTTGGCTCATGGTTCTTTTGGTCCGAAAAAACTCCCCTGAACCAATGCAGCCAAAACCTCTAATTGATTTATTTCCCACTTATTGTTGGCAGAATGGTTGATCTTTTTCCTTCTTGAGCAGTTGAGAAGATGACCCATATAAGCACTGGCCTGGGAATGAGTCTCTGATGATTTGGTTGCAATGTATGGATGGGAGCTCTGTATTGGGGAATTGGACACTGAGCTGTTCCCCCATCCATGAGACTCACTTACCAACTATGAGCTGTAGGATTCCCTGGTGTAGGCCTTCAAAAATACAATTTGTTCCTCCATGGTGAGCTCCTCTGCCTCACCATCGAAGAATCCTTCTGGCCCATAGTACTCATATAGGAATTTGACCTGTTTTCCATTTTTGGTACCACTGTTGTAATCTGTCTGTAAGCAAATTCATCAGGATGATGACCTTCAACAGCAGTGGTAACTCATCCTTTCTGATCTCATTCAGCCTCTTATACACCAGCCCCTTTTTGATCATTCTGTTCTCCAACATCTTTTGTGGGGGCATGTTTGAGGTGTAGGCCTTTTTGAAATCTTCCAGGATTTCCCAGGGTGAGACTACAAGGGCTAAGGAGATCACTTCATCTACAATCTTTTTCACTTGCCCATTGTATCTCTGAGGGATATTTTTCTTTTGTATTCTATGAGCCACCCTGGGATCAGGCCAAATTCTTACTCTTTCTTTCACATACTGAAAAGTATGTCTAAGAGTATAATCCTCTGAGCTTGTTTTTTCATATTAATGATGGAGGAAGTGGTTGCATATGCTTTATCTACTCTCCTCAATAACTCTTCATCGTGCAATCTATGTTGTTCTTCTTCTTCTTCCAATTTCACTTTGATTGTATCTCTTTGTTGCTCAGGAGTTATTGCAAGAGAGAGATCTTTGGCCTTAGGCAACTGCAGAACAGTTGAGATCAGCAGCCTGTCTTCATCATCATCATCTTCTTCTTCCAGCCTCAACACCTTTCTCTTATTCTGCTTAGGTGCATCATCGGCTGTTGGTTTTGAGGGTAAGGGAGTTGGTTTTATGGGTTGTGGTTGTGGTTGTTTTGGAGAGGGAATGTTGACAGGCTGAGTTAGCATTTTGGAGGTGAGTGTGGCTTTTGAGTGTTTGGCTAGCTCAGTCCTGCTCCCTGCTCCTGCTTCATTCAAAGCTTCTATTACTAATCCCTTAGTATATGCCTCAGACGAACAGATCTTGGAGGTTATGGCCAAGATGTTGTCCCTGGTCCATGATTTTATTTCGATCAATGATCTCCAAGGTATTTGCTGATAAATCTGATCATGATCTCAAGTCTTTCTCTATCCATTGTGCTGTAGCTGGCCCATCTTTGTTGAATCTCTTCGATCTCTAATCTCTTATTTCAGAGTCCAGCTTTTCAGTATTGAAACCTTGCCTAAACAGCTGATCAATGATATTGTCCATTGATCTGCTGTGTTCAGCATCAGCCTCTTTAACCATTTCATTCAAGTTTTTCTCTTTCAGCACTTTTCTTTTTTTATGTGACATGAAAGTCCTTTTGACTTTCATGTACTTTCTCCTTTTAGCTCCCTTCTCATTCACATTCTCCTCTCTTTCTCGTCTCATACACACAGTCCTTCTCTATTTCCACTTCTTTGTCCTTCTCTTTCTCTTTCTCTTCTCCATCCTCTTTCTTTTAGCTTTCACTTCTGAAATCTCCCCTTTTTGGGTGCATTGGTTTTAAGGGTTTGATCAACAGAAAGCTTTTGGCTCAATACATCCTCCACCATAGGTTGTAAGACAAAAGAAAGTCTCTATCAACAGTTTTAATGACAGTTACGGTGTGATGAGAGATAGGGGATTTTGAGGGATAGCATCCATTTGCTCAGGGGGGTTTTGGTCCTGAGAAATGGTGCCAGAAACAGAGGCAGGTGGCATCTGTTGGGTTGATGTGGTGGCAGATGGTCTTTCTCCCTGAGAGAGTTGGTCAAGTAGTTTTTGCAGCCTACTGACTTCCTCCTCTAGGATTATGTTCTGGGCAAGAACTCATAAAAGAAGCCCAGGTCATCATCAGCAGATGCTGAATCACCTGACCTCCTGCTTGTAGCAGGATGTACATGCACGGGGTGTAGACCAGATGTAGCATGTGCCCCTTGTCTTGGAACTGGGGACTTCCAGCCTCAGGACTTGGTCCTTCATCAGCTGTTGCCTCTGGTGAGATCTTAGTTATGTTACCAACCTCAGTCTGATCATATGCTGATTCAGAAGAAGAGGTGGCAGCCTCACCAGATGTTCTGATCTCCATATCCACACCAGGAGAGAGAGAACATTTAACCCCGGTGCTGTGGGTTGTCAGAAGCATGTGTATCCTCTTCCTCAATTGTTGTTGTTCTCCCTTTGTTGGTGGTTGTAGGGGAGGAGGAGAGGCATGCAGCTGAGTCAGCACATTAGCAATTATAATGGTTGGACTTTGGGGGGCATTTGCATGGGGAGAGGGGATAAAAGCTGATTGCATCCGGGGAGAGGGATGCTCTTCAATGATAACCTCCTCAAGTGAGAGAGGTCTAGTAATGTGGTTTCCCTTGAAGTGGTTGCAACAGGATCCTTTTGAGAGGATACCTGTGCGGCTGTTGCTGGTTGAGTCTTTAACACTACTGGAGGGTTTGAACCAGTAGGTTTATCCTGTTTGGGTGGTACAGGAGCATCATCAGGGGACTCATCTCCCTGATTAGCTTGTTTGGGTTTGGATTTTGGCTTGGTGGGGACTTTGGATCTGGCAATTGAAGCTGTGGGTTCCCTTTGCTTGGGTTTGAGCAAACAGGCAGCTTCTTGAGAGATTGGTCGGAGTTATGCCTGGAGTATACCTCAGCTAGAACAGCTGGTGCAGGGACTCCAAGGCCAACAAGGCCATCAGTTTGTAATTCATTTAAAATTATGGCCATCAGAAACCTGGGAATAATAGCCACCTGTTTCCCACAGGTTTCTGTGCCAGATCTTTGATTTCTAGAAACAATTTGTGAAAAATTTAAAGGTTGGTGTTCTAGAATTGAATATAATACCTGTTGCCACCGGGAAGACATTGATCCCATGAGGATGTCTTTGAGGCTAAGCAAACATTCACTATATGAAATATCAGTCGTTCAGCATCAGGAAGTTCTTCTTCAGTATGGTAGCAGCTCGAAGATTTCCGTCGTACCCATTGTGTGATGAAGGACATATCAGTTGTGCCCTTCGGATACGCAGTGTAAACCTCTACTTGTTTTTGGTTGACCAATGACCGAACAGAAATTTGGCCGGAAGGCACATCAGTGTGAACGTAGGCATTGGACCAAAACTGACTTAGTGACTCTGGGTAGATGGTCGGGTTAAGAGCAGAGCAGTACTATACTGAGAATCAGCCATTAGGTCTATGGCATGATCAAACTTTTTCCAGAAGGCCGATTTCGTGAGGTAGGCGACGCAATTATGTCTGGGTTTTAGACTCATGGTTGCCATTTTGAGAGTATGAAGGTCAGAAGAACGGCTAATGGAATGTTTGAGAAGAAGACAGGTATTATAGGGTTGGGATATGAAAAGGCTGAAAGAAAACTACTGAAGGTTTTGGTGTGGTCATCAGCTGTTTGAAACTACTGATGACGTGGTATTAACCTTCAGAGGTTTAAACGACTACAATGGTGGTGTGTCATCAGGTGTTATAAAACAACTAAAGACTTGGTTTTGACCATCAGACGTTGAAACAGCTGAAGTCTTGGTGTTACCATCAGTATTTATGAAACTACTGAAGGTCGTGGTTTTGACTTCATATGATGTAAACAACTGAGGACTTGGTGTTTGTCATCAGTAGTTGTGAAACTACTGAAGACAGTGGTTTTGCCATCAGTTGTTGTAAACAACTGAAGATTGGTATTAGTTATCAGTAGTTGTGAAACTACTGAAGACTGTGGTCTTGCTTCAGTTGTTTAGAAACAGTGTTGTAGAAACAACTGAAGAGAAATTACTCATTAGCTGTTTTCGTCAATTCTTAGCTTTTCAGCTGTTTCATACTGTCCTCACACTTACTCATCAGACTTTTCATCTGCTTTTCAGGTGTTTCATAGGACGTCAGTACTTATCTGTTTTACTGATTTCAGTAGTTGTAACTACATCAGTAGTTTAGAACAGATAAAGTACTTCAGTACTTGTGAGGCATTTAGCCTTCAGTAGTTATAAAAACTACTGAGGGTAAAAGAACTCATCAGTACTTATATGTGACATGGTTACCAATGATCATCAGTACTTATTACTGAGATCATCAGTAGTTGTCACTTATTCTAGCTACAGCATACCAAGCCTTAACACCAGGTTGTGGAAAGTTGAACTATCCAAAGGCTTAGTAAAAATGTCTGCAAGCTCATCAGCACTAGGCACAAACATAGGATTAATTAGACCTTTTCAAAACAATCTCTTATAAAATGATGTCTAATTTCTATATGTTTGGTCCTAGAGTGTTGGACTGGATTTTGACAATGCAAAGAGCTGAAGCACTATCCATTAATAACGGAGTCTTAGTCTCTGTAATGCCATAATCCAAAAGTTGATTCTGAAGCCAGAGTACTTGGGATGTACAACTTGCAGCAGCAATGTACTCGGCTTCAGCAGTGGATGTAGCAACAGATGTTTGTTTCTTACTCTGCCAAGAAATCAAACAGTTGCCTAGGAATTGACATCCACCAGAAGTTGATTTCCTGGTTAACTTACACCCTGCATAGTCACTATCAGAGAAAGCAACTAATTTGCAAGAGTGCCCAGTGGAATACCATAAACCTAGAGATTGTGTACCTTGCAAATATCTAAAGATCCTCTGACTGCAATCAGATGAGACTCTTTAGGTGCAGCCTGAAATCTAGCACAAACACATGTAGCAAACATAATATGGTCTAGAAGCTGTTAAATACATCAAGGACCCAATCATACATTGTAAAGCGTTTCATGAACAGCTTTACCTTTCTGATCAATATCCAATTGTGTGGTGTTGCACATGGGAGTAGAACAGGGCTTACAGTTTTGTAAATCAAACTTATTTAAAAGATCTCTTGTATATTTAGACTGATGAATGAAAATTCCATCAGTTTGTTTGATTTGCAAGCCTAGAAAGAACTGTAATTCTCCCATTGCACTCATTTCAAACTTCCTTTGCATTATTTTGTAAAATCATCACACAACTGGGGATCAGAGGATGCAAATATAATATCATCAACATAAATTGAACAAGTAGCTTATGCTGATCCACTTCTTAATAAATAAGGTTTTATCTATGGAGCCTCTAGTGAAATATTTGCAGAAGAAAGTTAGATAATGTTCATACCAGGCTCTAGGAGCTTGTTTCAACCATAAAGAGCCTTATCAAGCTTGTATACCCATTCTGGGTGTTTATTATCCTCAAAACCTGGTGGTTGACACACATAAACTTCTTCTTTTATTTACCATATAAAAATGCACTTTTAACATCCATTTGAAAAACTTAAGATTGGGAGTGCAGCATAGGCTAAGAACAATCTAATTGCCTCCAGTCGGCTACAGGGGCAAAGGTTTCATCATAATCATACCTTCTTCTTGTGCAAACTCCTAAACAACCAGTCTGGCCTTGTTCTTAACAATAAGCCCATTTTCATCTGTTTTATTCCTAAACACCATTTAGTGCCTATTGCACACTTACCTGGGGGAAGAGGAACAAGCTCCCACACTTGCTGCTTTTTGAACTGAAGAAGCTCAAGCTGCATTGCTTCAACCCAGCCATTGTCTCTAAGTGCAACATGATAATTCTTTGGCTCTAGCTGACTGATGAAAAGAGCATAGAAGCAGAAATTGACAATTGACTTCTGGTTGAAACTCCAGCATTGATATCACCAATGATTTGAGACATTGGGTGATTCTTTAGCTCTGATAAACAATGAGATCAGTGCAAGTGTTTGTAGAACCTTCAGCAGCAACAGATGTTGATGTAGACTCTTGAAACCATGTAGACGGTGGCAACTCAAATGAAGTTGAAGATGCAAAAATTCATCAGCAACTTGTGTGGATGAAGCTACTGAAGCTACAGGAGCATCAGGTTTAGAGGACACAGGCAGTTGGTCACTAAACCTGAAGAGGTGAGTACTGCTATCATCATCATCAGCAGCACCAGCAGTACCACCAGGTGGTGAACTGTTGACAGGAGCAACAACAGGAGTTTGATAAGGAGCATATTGCAGTATGTCCAAATCAAATAGCTCCACAGGGCTTTGTGGAATCTGTCCTTTGGAGATTCATTAAACTTAACATGTAGAGTCTCTTCAACCATCTTTGTTCTACAGTTGAAGACTCTGTATGCTTTGCAAGTTGATGAATAACCAACAAAGTACCCTGCATCCACCTTAGGATCAAATTTTTGGAGTTGATCCCGTGTGTTGAAAATGAAACAAGGACACCCAAAAGCTCTAAAGAATGAAATTAGAGGGGTCAAATGATGAAGAACTTCATATGGAGTCTTCATCAACCTCTGATTTACTAGAACTCTATTCTGTACATAGCAAGCTGTATTGACAGCTTCAGCCCAAAAAGTCATTGGCAGTCTAGAATCAGCCAACATGGACCTTGCAGCTTCAATAAGGGTCCTGTTCTTTCTCTCCACTACTCCATTTTGTTCAGGAGTTCTTGGAATGCTAACTGCCTCTTGATTCCCTTTGAGAGGTAGAACTCATCAAGTGTATTGTTTCTGAATTCTATTCCATTATCACTTCTAATACACTTGACTGAGAGGGAATACTGCTTCTCAACATACAACACAAAGTTGATAATCTTCTGAGCTGCCTCATCCTTTGAATGCAAGAAGAAAGTCCATACAAATCTGGAGTAATCATCCACAATTACCAGACAGTATTTCTTCTTAGCCATACTCATCACTCTCACAGGACCAAAGAGATCCATGTGAAGAAGCTGTAAGCAGGCAGTGGACTTAGGTTCTTCTATGGGGGAAATGAAGCTTTGTGTTGTTTTCCTTTTAAACAAGCAGTGCAGTTATCTTCACATTTGAACTCCTTCATAGGCAGTCCCCTTACTAAACCATGGTTTATCAGCTGATTTATGTTTTTGAGATTAACATGACCCAACCTTCTATGCCATAGAGTAGATTCTTGAGGTGAAGCCTTGGAAAATAGGCAAGGATGGCCTTTGAGATCTATTTTCTTGGAAAGATCTAAGGCATACACTCTTCCTGTCCTGTTGGCCTTCAGGAGAGTGTATTCATCCAACACCTTATCAATCAAACTTAGAACTTGGATGACAGAATCCGACAGTTCTGACTGGTGAAAAGAGCAACATGCCTTTGTCACACATTTGACTGACACTCAAGAGGTTGTACTTGAGTTTTCCACATGGTTAACATCATCAAACTTTATTTCCCCATTGGAAACAAAGCCTTTGCCGATGATGTAACCCTTTGTATCATTGCAAATGACACAAACCCTTCCTTCCTTGAGAGTAGTCATTAAGAAGTGATCTGTTTCCTGTCATATGCATGGATCTCCACTGTCTACATACCAGATGCCTCTGTGGCATGTTGAAGAACCTTGCAAAACACAACAAATTAGTTATATTTGAGACCCAAACCTTTTGTTTTGGGCTGTTCTCATCAACAGATGGTAAACTAACAGGTTTGTTGGAAACAACAGTCTGAGAGGAAGAAGATGGTGAAGAAGAGGAATCCTTTGGCTTGGACCTCCTTTTCTGTGGTTTCAACATAGGAACATCTAATTGGTTAACTCTTCCCAATAGATGTTGAACCATCATAACCAGCTGTGTCTGATTTTGTGATAAAGCTTTCAGCTCTCCAGACACATTGGCATTGGAGTTTGATAAGTTCCTATGTTGCACCTTCTTCTTTTGAGCAATCTCAGCTGTTACCTGTTTAAAACCCCTTCCTTTTTGGATTTCTTTTGGACTTAAGGTTACAGGATTTGATGTTGCTGATACAAATGTGGCTTCAAACTCAGTTTTCATTTTAACCATTTTCTCTTTAATTTCCTCTTTATGTTTGAGTTTGGATCCTCTTTTGTACCAAAAATCATCTGTAAGACGATTGAACAAACCACATATTTCACATGGTTTCTTCTTCATCTTATGTTGATCGTCAACTAAAGAGAATAAAACTACTGAAGGCTTGTTCTTCAGCACTTTGGAAGCACTATTTGCTTTCTTGACTTCCTCTTTAGTAGTCTTCAAACCCTTTCTACTGACAGTTTTCTTCTCTTCAGTGCTGACAATAGTTGGAGTTTGAACTTCAGGTGTTAAATCTGCTCTCCAGTCCTTTCAGGACTTCAGAAATAACTCCTGAGTTGATCAACTCTTTGATCATGTGAGTGTCAGTATTTGAACCATCAAGATCAGCTGATAGGTTCAACGAGGGAATAATAACTAACTTCAACTTCTGATGGTGCTCTATCAGAAAGTGAATCACATGATGAGGTGGATTGGTTATTGCATTCTCCATCAGATTTCACTTCTGCTCTTGAAGCAAAATCTATAGGAGGAGCAGTGTGATTATAACCAATGCCAAACTTCACATTGGAAGCTGATTGCTTACTAAGAAGCATTTCAAAACCTTTGCATGATTGTACCCATGATCACACTCTACTGGGTGACTGCAAGGGTTTCTTTGAGGTCTTTGACTTTTCTAAAAGTACCTCTTCCCTAGCCTTATCATCAGTGATTTGGCATTTAAGTTTATAAATCTCATCATTTTTCTCTTAAGCATAGACTCAAACTCAGCTTTTCTTTTGGAAATGATCTTTTCTAGCTCTATGTTCTTATTAATTAAAGCTACATTTGCTTCTCTAATAGAGGCAAATGCTGCTATGCATGTTTCAGAACATAATTTGGCCTTAGCCTTAGAGGATACTGTGATACCTGTGATGAAGAGGCATTTGAGGATGATCCATCTGCAAACTCCAGAGCCATAAATGCCAGATTCCAAAAGGACTGTCACCACCATGTTGACCAGCACCTGTGAGCAGTTGTTCATGACCAGACATGTCATCTGGTAAACTGCTCCAGTCAACAACTCCAGGGGTGAAGAAGCTGTGTTGTTGAGGTTGAGAAGGTTGATGAGATTGAGATGGTTGAGGCTCAGGAAGAGCATATGGTTGTTGAGCAATGGGTGCTTGAACCTGACTAGTTTGTGGCATGTAATAACAAGGATAAGGATATGGCATTGGACCCTAAGGAACAAAATATGCAGGAGATTGTGGTTGAGAATGATGACCAGAATTGACAGGATGTTGCCCTCTGTGTTGGTGACTATTGCCAGGGAAAGTCACAAAGGGTGCAGAAGAATTAGATCCAGATGATCTACATTCTCTAGCAAAGTGTCCAAGCCTGTGGCATTTGTGACACCTCAACTTACTCTTGTCAAAACAACTTTGGTTTTGCCAGAGAGTCCTGGGAACTTTCTTCCAGTTCTTTTGTAGAACTTCTGAGATCTGATATTTATCAAGGCCATTTGGCTCAAAATATCCATCTCTTCTAAGTCATCATCAACAATCCCCTTGAGATCATCCATGATGAAGCATAGATTGTCATTATTACACCCAGTAAACTGACTATCAACACTGACAAATGCAGAATCAGAAGTGTTTGAAGAAAAAATCAATATGCTCATCATACTGGCATTCAGGTGAAGCATATTCTGACTCATGACCAACCAAGGCAGTGTTTCCTGGTACAAAGTCATCAGTGAGCTTTCCAGATGATGACAGTTTTCGTTTCTGTTCTATCTCTCTCTCAAATGTGAGCAATTTCCCATGGAGTTAGGTGAGAGATAGTTTGTCCAAATTTGCACTGGAGCGTAGGACAATAGTATATGTGTCCCATCTCTCAGGCAGTGATCTGAGAAATCTGTTATTCATCTGGCTATTGGTGTACTCATGTTTGACCATTTTTAATTCAGAGATCAAACAAGAGAACCGCTCAAACTGTTGAGTCAGTGTCTCACCCTTCCTATGAGAGAATGTCTCATATTGTTGGGCAAGGATTTCTCTATTATTTGCCAAGACCTCATCTGTTCCTCCAAGTTGTTCTTTCAAGGCTTCCAGGTAGTTTCATAATGCATTAGCCCAGAATAGATTTCATGGGCAGTGCCATGGCCAGAATTCCATGGGCTTTTGCATCAATCTCAAACAATTTCTTATCCTTATCTGAGTATTGTTCTCCTCTTCGGAACCATTTGATTGGTTTCGGGTTATTCACCATAGGCTTGTGTGGACCATGTACCACTGATGTCCAACAACCTGAGCTGTTAACAGACAGGTGATGGAGCATTCGTCGTTGCCATATGTTATACTCACTCCTAACCAGCATTGGAGGCTTGGTTGAGGAACCTGTATTGTGAGGATCATTGGAAGGAGTAGTCATTTTAGAAAATTCAGACAAATTCAAGATAAGCAAAACAAATTTAGCTCAAAACCACTAAGAACCTTAATTAAAATAGCCAAAGCGACAGAACTTCAATCTCTATAACAGATTCGTGCGAATTGCTAGTTCGATCAAACTTAGAGCAAATGAGCAGTTTCAATGATCAATTGTTAGATCGATCAATGATTAACCTGCTCTGATACCATTTGATAGGATCTCAGCATCTAGTTTGATCGATTCGAATGATTTCAGTAGCGGAATAGAGTACCAACTAGCACAATTCGAGCAAGAATACCAAAGATATTGCAATGAACAGAATTAGTTATAAAGAGAGAAAGTTTCTGCAAAAAGAATATTCATTCAATCACACGCTTCGTGGTGGCAAAATGTCACACTTACAATCAGGTCAATCATCACTTATATAGGAATGTCGTGGTGGAACATTCCTTATATAGGAGATGTGACGTTGCTGATGTCACTCGATAGTGACATCTAACAGAATTATTTAAACAACTGAAACACAACTACTGAAGATGTCAAAACAGCTAACATCTTCTTACAAAAATACTAAGTGTTATTAGTTACTACAACTACTGAAAAGAAACTACTGAAACTACAACGACTGAAGAACAAGCTCTTCAGTCGTTTTACAAAACTACTGAAAGTAATAACATAAAACTACTGATAACACAACTACTGAAGAAGTACTCTTCAGCTGTTGTGACAAACTACTGAAACTTCAGCACTTGTATTCTTCAGCTGTTGACCTTCAGTACTTTGGTCTTCAGCTTCAGCACTTGTATTCTTTAGCTGTTGACCTTCAGTACTTTGGTCGTCAGCTTCAGCACTTGTGTTCTTCAGCTGTTGGACTTCAGCACTTTAGTCTTCAGCTTCAGCACTTGTGTTCTTCAGCTGTTGGACTTCAGCACTTGATCTTCAGCTGTTGAAGTCTTCAGCACTTGTCAAACTGCTGATGAAGCCTTCAGCATTTGTGATATCATGTGGGACTTAGAGGTTTTCTGATCTGGCTCATTGGTTCTTTTGGTCCAACATGTCATAGTTCCCGCCTCCAGTTGCAGAAACTCTCTCTCGAACTTATCCATTTCCCGGTAAGGACAAAACTCCTCGATCACAAACTTCTTCAACTCCGACCATCTCATTATCTCGATCTCCCGACTACCCTCGGCTTGGACTATATTGTCCCACCAGCACAGAGCGAGTCTACGAATGAGTGGGTAGCGAACTTAACCTTCTGGTTTTCTCGACACTCGCTGATATCAAGTACCGCCTCCATTTCCCTCACCCACCGGTGAGCAGCAGCGGTAGTGCCGTTTCCATCAAAAGTAGGGGGTTTGCATCTCATAAACACCCCGTAGTTGCAGCCTCGGGTCACCTCTGGAGTAGGCTCTTCTTCCCGTCCTCATCACCGGACAGAACCGTCTTCGTCTTGGGTTGTCTTCTTTCGCCCGTAGGTCCACTCCTTTCCTTTCTCTCTCCCTCTCTAACTGCCTTTATCACTTCGGTCACCACAAACGGTAGGATCTTCTGCATGACTTGGTGCACTTCTTCCACAACCGCCTCCTTCACTGAGGCTCTCAGGTTAGCACTCTCATCTCCGCCCTCCGGATAAGGGGTTTCTGGTTCTTCATGAACCACTTTCTCGACTCGGGGTCTCCCTCTCTTGGGTTGCGGTTCAGCACCATGACCTCCACCACGAGAGGCTTTCGAAGATCTACCACCAGCCATCTACTAACACACTGAAAGATTCAAACACCAACACGGTCATTTAAGGGAACAGCTCAGTTTATGTCAAGTATAGTAAGTCCTTAATTACAGTGGCCAGTTGTGATTAGCCACTTACTTTACTACTCATATCCCGAGCATTACCTGTCCTGACTACATCAGTATTTAATCTACATACAACACATAACCACATACCATGCGCACATAAACCGGTTAACATTACGAAAATACCTGATGGCACGCAGCTACTCAGATTGGCATCCCATTCCCATTCCATCCCATTCTCAGTTTAAGCTAAGGTTTATTTTGAAAATTTACCCATTTCACTTAAACTTTGGCTCTGATACCAACTTGTAAGGCCTCGTTCCCGGGACGCTTACAGCTGGTGATTCATCGCACATAAAACGTATACTTTGCATTATTCATCAAACCATTGCAGCGGAAACATTAAACAAATGGCATTTCATTTTATCATAAAAACTTTTGTAAAATAATACATCGTTTGCCGGTTACAAAATTACATTGTTGTATTACATCACAAAAGCTTTAAATAAATGGATGCCGTCCAAAAGAGCTGAGTAGCCGCCTCGTACCATCCTCAGCAACGTTTACCTGCCAACTGAAAACGTATAAAAGTCAGCGTTGCTGAGTGAGTTCTAGTTTTACAATTAAACATACATAAAATCGTTATTTATTTCTTTCAGAGTCCATACTATACGTTTCATTCGTTCGTGATCATACATCATACATACATACAGATAATATCATTATTATCTTCTATTACGTTCGTTAACCATCTTTCATTCGTTACATCTTGTGACATGTGCATTACCCCGAACATTGTGCATGAAGCTGGTTACTGGGCCTGAGGTCTTTCATAGACCCCGAACATTATGCACAAAGCTGACTCCAGTACCTGGGACAAGTACATTCACCATTCATCTTTCTTTTCATTCGGGATCAATGCCATATGCTATACCCCGAACATTGTGCACGAAGCTGGTTACTGGGCCTGAGGTCTTTCATAGACCCCGAACATTATGCACGAAGCTGACTCCAGTACCTGGGGAAAGCGGCAAGGATCCCATACATATGGTCAATCAAAAGGATTGGACCCTAGTGTGCATCCTTCTGGGGTAGCTAACCCACACATAGTTAAACTAACACCCTTCATTGGGTGTGGTCCTCCATACATTTTCTTGCAAGACTTTTTACGTTCATTCATTCGTTAATGCATGCATTCATTCATCATGTTCCTCTTTCATTATCTTTCACTTTACATTACATAATACTTTCAGTTCATTCATTAACATAACACGTAAAGCCATGGAAAGATACACATACATCATCATAAGGAACATATCATATAATTCATACATCATCACACAGGGCATCACACATACATAACATTCATCATGCATATTTATGCAATATCATCATAAGCATTAATCACAATTCATAACATGTCCCCATACCATCTATGACCCCAAAAGTCAACTTATATAGTCCCCCGGGAGTTTCCCAATTCAAAACCTACTTTACACATTTTCCCCAAAAATCAGAAAAATATTCTAAGTCCTAGGCGCATGGGCACTATGCAGGCACGTGGACACTATTCAGGCGCATGGGGATCACTTAGGCGCATGGGCCACTTTCAGGCGCATGGGGATCAGTTAGGCGCATGGGCCACTTTCAGGCGCGCATGCGTACTGTTCAGGCACATGGGGACTCCTGGACGTCTGAACAATTAGTAAATTCCAGCCCAATCTAGGCGCATGGATACTATTCAGATGCATGAACACTTAGGCGCATGGGCTACTTGGGCGCATGGGCACTATGGGGCGCATGGCCCTACACTTAGTCATCCGACTAACATTTCTAGGCGCACGGGCCACTGTTCAGGCGCATGGGCTATACTTAGACTTTTCTAAGGCAAATTTTGGGCGCATGAGCTACTGTTTAGGTGCATGACTTACACTTAATTCTTTCTAAGGCAATTTCAGACGTATGAACACTTATCTAGGCGCATGAGCATTCTGTAAAACATGCTTCTAGGATATTTTCAATCCTAATCATCAAACCCATCAGTTCTAAGCATAATGTGGCTATTCTAAACATGAATAACCTATAAACATCCAAGAACCAACATTCAACATACACCATACATACGGGTATTCGCACATAAACTTTGTAAAAATCATTTTAATACGTTTTTAGCCCCAAAGATAGTTTAAAACATGTAAAATCCCGGGTCTAGAACTCACCTGGTGCAACTTGGGTGTTCTTCCTTTTAACCCGCTTGCAAAGAGTTCTAAACACCTAAAAACAACAACAAAAACACACACATCCGAGCACAAACATAACCCATAAGCACATAAACACATAACCGGGATAAAACCCGTCATAAAAACATAAAAACCTTGAATTCTTACCTTGAATTCACTTTCCTTCTTCCTCTTCTTCTTCAACCGAGAGTATTCTCTTCTCTCTCTCTCTAAAACCGAGACAAATGGTGAAGTGAGGTGAGGGTGGGCGGCCATACACACCTTTACACCAACTTTTGAAAGTTTTGTCCTTTTTGGATACTTTTAGTCCCTCCACTTGGACCTTATTGCCTTTATTGCTTTTATTCTTCATATCTTGACTTTTAAAAATAACCGGGTGTTACAACAGTTACCAAAAGCATCTACCTTTTCACCAACTTGTGAAAGTTTGTGAGTCAACAGAGTTATAGCGGAAAATGGTCCAGCTTTATGGTAAAATAGATCAGATAAAGCATGTGTTCAAAAGTCTTCGGAAGAAACCTGTCTTCACTTCTTGGCTTCGGAAGACTTTGTCTTGAAGCTTCGAAAGACTTCACTTTTGGCTTCGGAAGATGTTGGTCTTGGCTTTGGAAGATTTTACACTTAAAATATTTTCTAGTGCATGGTGTAAAACTTACAAAGCATTTCTACTTAGTACTTCAGTGTATGCATGTAGGAAAGACTTGGATGTTTTAGGTGTATCAGCCTTGCATAGAACCTTACAAACTCCCTCTAAGCTGATGCTATCAAAAAATTTGAAGACCTTTAGATGTTGACAATCCTTATCATGATGATGACCATACCCTTCTTCATTAGATGGTCAGGATCACTCAGACTCTCATAGTGTCTTCTCATCTCAAAGAGATCATGTAAAGGTAGATTGAACATGTTTTGCCATGTGTAGACATCTTCAATACCTTGATCTCTGATTACATGCCATCTTTCCGGATTAGTAGGGTAGGTCTAGGATAAGATGGGTCTTCCTAATGTAAGAGGAGCTACTTGTATTGGAGGTGTTTGAGCTTCCTCTTGTTGCACTTCTTCAGTATGTTCTGACTCATCTTGAGGCTTGGAGGTGGATGACTTTGTCTTTTTCTTCTTCTTTAACTTGGGTTTAGAAGCCATAGTTTTGTTTTTCTTAGTTAGGTTTTCCTCCCTTACTGGTTCAAAAGGAAAGGGAGTTTAATCTTGTTGTGGACCAGAAGATGAAGTTTGCTGAGGCTTAGCAGGAGGTCCAGGTTGTGTTGTCTTAAATGGTTCAACCTTAACCTTCACTTCTTAAGGGACTTGACTTAGAGGGGAGTGAAGTCAATGAGCTCTCCTCTTTTGATATTCTGCTTGATCACCCTAATATGCTCATCCATGGTGGATAGAGACATTGGGCCAAGTCTCTTTCCGGAGAATCCAAACAGCTTTAAGAAGCTTATCATCCTCTGCCTATCAACATACTTCTTTTGACTCTTTTGGATGATGGCTCTTAATTTGGCTGCTTCTTCACTCATCTTTCTCTTTGTAGTCTTTTGTTCTTTGAGTACTTGAAGTTCAAGTTGTTTGAGATACTCAAACTCAATATACTCAAAGGACAAGGGAAGAAGTGCAGTTTCCTGGTAGAGTCCTGTGCCACTCAGGTAGTTGATCATGTTTTGCTTATCGGTTGCTTTATCTATATGGGGTTCTTGTGTTGCTATAGTCTCGTGCATAGGGATTTCTTGAACCGGAAAGAGAGTAAGAGCATGCTTGTATAGACTTTTCAGTTTCCTTTCTTCTTTGATTTGAAGGAGCAACCTTGCATCCTTTGCTTTCTTCCTCTTTTTAGACACTTCCATGTCTGCCAGTTCCTATAGTTCCTCTAAGGGGAGAGAAATGATTTCATCAATATCATAGTTCCTGGTCTGTAAGTAAGTAATCCTAACTGCCCTTAACTTAAATTGCAGCTTTCATGAAGCCTGAAGACCCAATAGTGGAACTTTCTCCCCTTCGCTTCCTCTTCCACTCTTTATCCTCCTCCTCAATCTCCTCAAAACTCATTACCCTTTTCCCTTTGTCACTCACAAACCTTTGTGACTCAGGGTGAAAAGAGCTTTGACCTTTATTGCTTGGCATAACATCCATGCTCTGGCTAGAGAGAGACTGTGATACACCTTCACCAGCAGGTGTTTCACTAAGGGAGTGGATTGCTGAAGTAGTTGTAGTTATGATAGGGATCTCAGGATTATCACTGGCCTTCAGTTAAGGTTTTTCTTTTGAAGCTAATCTCAGGGTCTGCCTCAACATTCAGTCGACCAATGACATTACCTGATTGCCTTTGCCTTCTTCTTATGCTGAACTCTTCAAAAATACTATCTTGAATCCTTTGAACCAGCCTGTTAGCTTGCCTAGATTGGCTTGGATTGGCAAGTGGCATGTTGACTAGATCAAGACCTTCATAATAGTTCAAGGTCTGAAGGTTAAAGACTTCTTGTTGTCCTTGAACTCTTCGAAGTATAAGGGCTCTTCTGTCAGCATCATACCTCCACCCAAGTATGTAGTTTGAAGATCCTTGGGATGGGGATGACAAAGCCCTTGGTATACCTTCCTCAAAGAGGCTTTGAATGAGAGAGTCTAATGAGTCCACATCAATGTGAACTTGAGGAAGTTACTGAGTATGAACAAATGCAAGTGAGGATGGTGAGTCCTCAATGTCTATACTCTGTTAAGAACTCCCAGGTTCTGTGATTGCTATAAC
Source organism: Flaveria trinervia (assembly GCA_025506515.1). Lineage (NCBI taxonomy): Eukaryota > Viridiplantae > Streptophyta > Magnoliopsida > Asterales > Asteraceae > Flaveria > Flaveria trinervia. The sequence goes on from CM046442.1 coordinate 62,475, forward strand.
TTTCTCTTCCTTTTGGTAGCATCACCTTCTTACATAGGTGAGCTAGGAGTTAGGTTAATCACATCCACAAGTTCTTGTGTTCGTGAATGAGATCTCCTTAAAGGTCTCCCATCTAGTTTTTTCTTAAGATAAGATGTCTCAAGTTGCTGATCATTGAACCTATTGTGTAAGGTTATCACCTGAGATTCCATATGACTAATCTTAGAGACTAGATAGGAGCATGTTTGTGATAGTTTTTGCACCTTTAGTCTCATGTTCCTCTCATCTTCATCAGAAGAATCATGGGGATGAGAGAATAGAACCAAAGTCTTCTTTTTTATCATCGACATCATGTTCTTGGTGGCTGGATTTCCCCTGCTCACTAACAGCTTCAAGTGAAGTGTCACTGGGCTAAGTTGCCATGGTTAAGATCTTAATGATGTAATCACTCGCAAAAGTGAGAGCCTTTTCCATATGGACCTCCTGAATAGGGTCAGGGAGATCTACCTCAGTGATGGGTGAATGATGTAGGCTAGATATGGGAGAAGCAGGAGTACTCATCTCTTTTTGAGTAGAGGAGGAGAAGAGAGACTCATCGTACTCACTGAATCCTATGTCTTCATCATCATAGAATTAAAGGTTAGGAATAGGTTGATTGAGATCTATAGGCTAGGGATGGTAACTTTCCCCTAAAGGTTGTTCACTTGAGTGTTGAGACTCAGAGTGAAGGCTTAATGCTGGTGGGCTAATGAGCTTATTAGGCTGAGCATGAGGAACCTCAACACTGATTCTTGATGAGATGGTAGTGGTCTGCTCCTCATGAGAAGTGGGAGCTCTAGTGTCCACTTCCTTCTATATGGGTGATGATATGGGGCTCTGCACAAGCTGAATAGCTAGTGCAGGGGTTCGTTTAGACTTTTTTTGCTAGGTGAGGATAATTTAAGGCTATTGAAGATTTGGGTTCAACACTAGCTTGTGTTGCTAGGTTGTCACCTTGAGCAATAAGCTCTTACATTTTGGGGACAAGGGTTGTTTCTACCCCAGAGAAGCCAATAGTTGGCTTCTTCAAAATCTTAAAGATGTCAGGCTTTATCTATCCCAAATTAAGAATATTACCTACTTCTCTCAAGTGTGAGCTCAGTTCACAATTGAGAATATATTGAACATGTCTAGGAAACATGTAATACTCCAAGGAGTACAAGTTTGCAAGTAAATTTGTATAGACAAATTGAGAGTACCTAAATTTGATCCCTTGAACCATTCCATGCACTATGAAAGAAAGATCCTTAAGAATCTGGTCCCACCCTCCATGCTTGTTTTACAAGTCGTGGATGACCACATGAAGCAGGTACTTCTACTGGGATGAGACCTTCAGTTTCCTAAAGGATTTTACAGAGAAATCTCCTTCATAGTCCATCTACTAAAAGGAGTGGTTAACAACTTTGTATAGACAAATTGAGAGTACCTGAACTTGATCCCTTGAACCATTCCATGCACTATGAAGGAAAGATCCTTAAGAATCAGGTCCCATCCTCCATGCTTGTTTTACAAGTTGTGGATGACCACATAAAGCAGGTACTTCTACTGGGATGAGACACCTTCCGTTTCATAAAGGTTTTTATAGAGAAATCTCCTTCATAGCCCATCTACTAAAGGGAGTGGTTAACAACTTCCTTTGGGAAGGACAATTCACCTTCCTTATCATCTAGCTGAAGATGAGTCTTGATGATTGTTGGAATGATGAAGATTGTCCTCCTCTGTATGGTAGCAGACAATGCCTTCTCCCTATCCATAATGAACTCTTAGAAGGTCTTCCAGAATTCAAGAAAATGGTCCTTATAAAGTGGAGGATCAATGGTAAGGAAGGTGGAGTAGTTGGATAGAGCCAAATATTTGCAAAACTCTAAGAAACTAGGATCTTTCTCAGAGTGCAACAGGGCAACCTGATTGTGCTGCCTGTGAAGTTGCATGGAGAAATGAGGGTTGTTTCCGCGATTGAGGTTGCCCAATTTATAAAGCTTAAAGGTGAAGAAAGTGAAGAGAAAAGGTGGTTTGTGGGCGACTTTAGGTTCTGGAATAGTGCAGATGAAAAGGGGGAACTGTTGGCTATATATATGAAATGGATCTCAGACAACATTAATAAAAAAATGATAAACTTTGAAATCCGGATGTCAGCCCCACCTCAGAAAAGTAATTTTCTTTGCCCAAAGGGTAGTTTTCTTGGATGTCTAAAATCTTCCAAAGGTAATTTTACTTCAGAAGTTTTGATGAAAAGCTTCGAAGCCAAAATGACTTCAGAAGATATTCCAAATATTTTAGAAAATTTTACTTCGAAAGAGATTAAGACTTGGAAATCTGAATAGAACTTCCAAGAGTTAATTGCTTTTGAAAGAAAATTGTTCTTGAAAACATACAAGTACTTAAGAGTAGTTTTAAGGTTTGAAAGTTATTTTGACAATTTTTTCCAAAGGTAAATTTTCTTAAGTACTTATTTGTTTTGAAGACATAAATTTCTTCCAAAAGTAAATACATATCTTTCGAAAAATAAAGGATCAACATTTTTAAGAATCTAAGGAGTATCTTCTAAAAAGATTTTTCTTCCAGAGTAAACAAGAGCTTATGAAGGTGAAAAGTAGACAACTTAGGACACACATGTTTTAAAAATAATATGAGTTAGTTTTAAGAAAAGCTACTCAAACTTAATAATCCGAATAGCTCATATAAGATACTTAAATCTCTGCTCATCAAAAGCTTTGGTGAACAGATCAACATATTATCATTTGTGTTAACCTTGACTAGTTTGATTAAATCTTTTTTAAAGTTATCTCTAATCAAATGATACCTGATATTAATGTGTTTTGTTCTTGAGTGCTGCATATGATTCTCTGTAATAGAGATATCACTATTGTTGTCTCTGTGGATGGGAGTCTCTTTGAAGTTAAATCCATAGTCCAACATCTGATTCTGAATCCACAACACTTGAGCATAGTAGCATGCAACAACAATATATTCAGCTTCAATAGTTGATGCAGAGACACATGATTGTTTCTTGCGTTGCCAAGAGACTATCCTTCCACCAAGAAACTGATGTCCTCCTGATGTAGACTTTACAGTCATGTTGCAGCCACCATAGTCACCATTTGTATATGCATACAGATTAAAGTCAGAATTCTTTGGATACCAAAAGCCATGTGTTAAGGCACCTTTGAGATATCTTAAATTTTTTTAAAAGTAACTAGGTGTGACATCTTGGGGTTGGCTTGATATCTGGTATAAATACATGTGGTAAACATGATATCTGGCCTGTTAGCTGTGAGATACATAAGAGACCCAATCATAACCCTGTAGAGATGTTCATCAACATACTTCCCCTCAAGATCAGGTCCAAGGGAGTGGTTTCTGGCTATGGGTGTCTTAGCAACCTTACAGTCAGTCATGTTGAATCTTTTTAGTATGTTCTGCACATACTTTGACTGACTTATGAAGATGCCACTATCAACTTGCTTTACTAGAATTCCTAGATAGAAATTGAGTTCTCCCATGGCACTCATTTTAAATCTATACTTCATCAGCTTCTCAAAGTCTTTTCAAAACTTTGGATTAGTTGACCCGAAGATATTGTCATCTACATACACTTGAACTAGCATTAAGTAATTCCATGTGTCTTTGATGAAGAGAGTTCCATCTATAGTAACCTTTTTGTATCCATGTTATACTGAGATAGAGTCTCATACCACTTCCTTAGTGCATGCATGCAAGAAAGACTTTGAATGTTTTAGGTGCATCAGCCTTACATAAAACCTTACAATTATATGTTTTATAATAATTACATCATTAATTTTGTCTAATTTTTCACTTTAATTCCAATATAGTCTCAAAAAATTTTAAAATTTTTGTTTCAGATGTTACGTGTTATATTACTGTAAATTGTAGATACATGACATGGATGTAATTTTAATGTTACAATCATGTAACACAATACTAACATGTTAGTTAAAATTATTTACATATGTTTATTTGAATGTATAATAAATTACATTATATTGTAATTTTTATAGTGAATTACATAAAAAAACATATATAAGAAAACACAAAAATAAAACCTTATAAAATGGGTTTAAATCTTTTTTCAAAAGCAAATCCAAACTTTAAATAAATTTTGATGTGATGCATCATCCTCACGATTAATTACATTATGTTTATTTGATTAAAAATCCTAAAAAGTACAGTAAATTACATCATATTGTAATTGCTTACATTGAATTACATTAAAGTTGGATAATCATTTACTAGAACTTGTATCTTGGTGACCACCCAAAATTAATTCGTTTTACACATTTTAGGTGCCGAATCAAAGCCATCACCAAAGAGCCTAACAATTTTTACATGATAAAGGTTTGTATCCTGTCAAACAATTACAAGTTTATATTAATAATAATTAAAAAAGTTAAATCAAAAGTTTATATTTATTACATAATTCTTCAAATTCAAAATGATCTACTAGAACTTGCATGTGAATTACATCGAAGAAAACAATGTGTGAATTATATCATATTGTAATTCATTACGGTGACTTGAATTAAAAAAACATATATAAAAACTAACAAAAATACAATTTAAATGAAAGTTAATATGTTGCATCAACAAGTGCCTTGTAATTTTATTATAATAATAGCACCATTAGATTCATCATATTCTTTTCTTTAATTCTATTATAATATTTAAAAAAATATCACTCGTACATAGTTACATCAGGTTACAATATTACTCGACGTAGTAAATCAATGTAATCTAATATAAATGATATAAATTACCATATCTTATGGAATAAATAGATATAATTTAAAATCTCAAGCTTTATTACAAAATCAAAATGAAAAAAAAACGCATTAAATACCATTCACTAATGGAAAAAAGATTAAAATATTGTATATCTTAAACTACAAAAATAAGGGTGCAATTTTCTACTGTTCTTTTTTCCATTATGTAATATATAAGATTGGCTTAATAATAAGGCTAAAAAACATGTTGACTCCACCCTTAAAATGTTGAGTTGATTTCATGAGATCCACTGTCAAAACAATTAATATGAATATAACAAAAACAAAAGCAGATGATCGTAACTTAAAAATTCAAGCAAAATATGATGAGATTCAATCAACAAAGATTTACCAAATTTATATTGGTACCTTCACTTCCTATTTAAAGAAATTTCTTAGAAGATTTCATCAGAGATTGCGAGAAATTTTGTTTACTGTATCAATTAGATTTGGACGATGGGTAATAAGAGATATGCTGAGATGGTTGATAAACCCAGATCTAAATTGTAATGTGTACCGAGATCTGAAAGGTAGTGAGGTGGTGGTAGTAGTACAGTGGCGATGGTAGTGTAGTGGTGGTGGTGGGATTTGTGTTGCGGTGGAGAAAGAGAGCCAAGATGAGAGGTGGTACCTTTGTTTGGCTCCTAACGAACCTTCAATCTTCTGTTATCGGACCTTTGATCATCTTCTATTGTGATGAGGTGGTGGAGTGATCGTGGAGCAGAGATTGGGATTAAATGAAGATTTAGATTTAAAAAAGAAAGAAAAAAATAGTGTAGTATAAAAAAAAGAAAATAAGAAAGAAAGAAAAATAAAAAAAAAGTAGATGGTAGATGTCTAACACTTAAAATTATACAAAATCAAAATTATAATTTTACCCCTAATCTCATGAGAATCATTCAAATGGAATATTTCATCTTTGATACCAAATATATATATATATATATATATATATATATATATATATATATATATATATATATATATATATATATATATATATACACACATATACACACACCAACTTTAGAATCCAACATTATTTCTAACCATTATTATGTCAACATAGACTAAAAAAATATTAACAATCATTCGCAAACAAAAACCTATGTTTAACAACATATTTGTAATTTTTTTATTTTTCATGTTTCATTCATAAACTTGATCATTACGGTGAGAAGAGTCATTTTTCTCTCACCCTAATATTTTAACTCTCTTTTCTTAATCATTCATCCTTCATCCAACCTTTAATCAACCATGAATCATGCAAATTCATCTTTCACCCATCTTTCAATATATTTTAGCATTTATTCATAAAACTAGAATGTATCATTTATAAACTTATAACTAAAATTAATAAAATATATAAAATACATTTATCAAATAAAATAAAAAATTATTAAGTTATCAAATTAAAAAAATACATCTGTCAATTAAAGAAATAAATAATATTAGTCGTCTAGAGCCGGAATGTGTGCATGTTCAATATGGCCAATGAGATTGAATCGAAGATTAAAGTAAGGGTTATTGTTTTAGTTATCCAAAAGTACGCCATCGTCCTTTTGTGCATCCATCAAAGGATCTTCAATGTGTTAGGGGCATAAAGCTAACACTTCGTATTTTAAAATCACATTGTGCAATATAATACAAGTCGCCATTACTTTTTAATTTTATCTTCATGACATGCCCATCCAGGTGGAGTGGTGGATGTACTATACCCCCAACAAAATTAAAGGATTTCGTAAGATCGTTCGACATCCTTTCTTGTGGTCTCTTGTGCCGCCTTGAATCGCATTCGTTTGTCATCATTTGGATGAGAAAGAGTTTTGACAAATGTGTAAAAGATTTGGGTTATGTGTGTATTTATAGTAAAGTAAAAATGAATTTTAGTAGGCCTTCGTTCGCTATTGGTGTCTTTTGGAAACGTGTTGGGGCGGGGGGTGTGCTGATTATTCAACGATGCCGCTACCACTCCCTTCACCATTACAATTAGTAACATATATGTATATATACATATATATGTATATACATATATATATATACATATATACACATATACATACATCGCCATCGCCATCGCCATCATTATCATATTATTATTATTGGTATTAAAGACATAATTATTAGTGTTATTGTAATTTAATAGTTATATTATTAAGATTTATATTAGAAATTAAATGACAAACTAACAAGTAAACGTAAGTAACCCACAAATTTCATAAAAGGCATAACTAGTCCTTACAATAATCTAACAAAGTTAACTTTTAATTTAACGAAGATACGAGATTGTACAATTCTCGAACCTACCGGCATTAGGTGATATAATGCATGCATGTATTATATTACATAATATGATTGTAGAAGATGAAGGAAGTTCCATAACTAACTGGTTGCGTGAAGAGCAAGAACAAGAGCCAGAAAGTTATAATAATGGGGCACCACCATCATTTCAAACACACCTACAGAGATTTACAATCTTACGTAACCAGGACGCACACCATGCATTACGAAACGATCTAATAGAACATAACTCGGCGAATAGGGGAATTAGAGAGTAGTTTATTGTTATTTTTATATATAATTTTGTATCGTCGTTTTATTTTATTGTTGTACGTTGTTGTTTTTATTTTAATTAAATATATTTACAATAATTTATATATATTTATTTAAAGTAAATTAATAAAGAAAATATGAGGTGAAAAAATTAAGGTGTTTGTGGTAGGGGTGAGCATGGTCAGTTTGGTTCGGTTTTAAACTAAAACCGATATTTCGGTTTCTAGGTGTTTAAAACCGTTCTGTTTTGGTTTTTTTCGGTTTTTGGTTTTCGGTTTTCATTTCGGTTTTGGTTCGGTTTTGGTTCGGTTTCGGTTTTGTTTTTGGGCTTCAAAATTTTTTGTATTTTATTTAAATTGGTTTAAAGTAATAAATTTAAGCTAAAATCTTTGAATTTACATCATTTTGTTGATCTTTAAACATAATCTATAGATTCTTATAATTACTTAACATTAATATTAATTACAATCAATAAAATACAATAACAAAAAGTTCAATACAAATAATTTAATCTACCAAAACAAAAAGTTTAAAAATTATTCTCGAAACCTAAACATTTATCTATTTTAGATAGCATAATTCAATAAGTAATTTATGGGCTAGTCGTATTTATAAGTGTACGAATATACTTTGAAATTTACAAATTCGGTTTATGGTTGCTGTTGGGATTTTTCAATTTTTATTACACGCAAAACCAAAACCGAACCAAAAAAACTGGTTTTTAAAAAATCATAAAAGCAAACCGTTGGTTTCTTATTGGTTTCGGTTTTTTGGTCAGGTTGTGTCGGTTATTATGGTTGTGGTTCCGTTATTTTAGTTTCTTGCACACCCATAGTTTGTGGGAACGATAATGTTGGGAGTAAAAAATGTTTGTGGAAAGAATACGTGAAAGTACTTAAAAAGCTGATGTGACATGCTGATTAAAACTGTTTGTGAAAAGGATAGTTTGTAGCGTTAAGAACAGTCTAAAAATTAAATATTAATTCCTCTTATTTAAAATTATTTAATATAATATACAAACACTGATATTTAATAAAATATACCAAACATATTATTTTTGAGGTTAAAGATTTAGTTAACTTCCTGGTGTTTTCGTAGTGTACAATTTGTAATGCATCAGGTACCACCTTGCACGAGCCGGTTGCATAAATCAAGATTCGAGATCCACCGACGCGTAATCTCAACTAGAAATCCTTCGCCCAGAAGCAAAAATCTCCGGCGACAAGTTGTGGAGCAGAAATGGCATCATCACCGGCGATCCTCCCGATCTCAAACCCACAAAGCACGGTTTCAACGGAGGCTCCTGTGGCGACCCCTGCGTTCCGGGCATTCATGAACCACATAAGCGAAACGGTCCGATCTGGGCTGTCGAGTCGGCGGCCATGGTCTGAACTGGTGGACCGGTCGGCGTTCTCGAAGCCTGAATCCATCAGCGAGGCGGCAGGGCGGATCCGCAAGAACTACTCCTACTTCCGGGTGAACTACATGACGATCATCGCGGGGGTCCTGGGGTTCTCGCTCCTCACGAACCCTTTCTCACTCATCATCCTCCTCGGCCTTCTCGCCGCCTGGCTCTTCCTCTACCTTTTCCGCCCTTCCGACCCACCCCTGGTGATCATGGGGCGCACCTTCTCTGAGCGTGAAACCCTAGGCCTCCTGATTCTCTCCAGCATCGTCGTCGTATTCCTTACCAGTGTCGGATCTGTGCTCATCTCCGCCTTGCTTCTTGGCACGGCCCTCGTTTCTGCTCACGGTGCTTTCAGGACTCCCGAGGATCTCTTCCTTGATGAACAAGACCCTGCTGCTTCAACCGGATTCCTCTCCTTCCTTAGCGGCGCCGCCTCCAACGCCGCCGCCCCCGTTGCTGCTGCCGCCCGTGTCTGACTGGTTTGATCTCACCGATCCATTGTTTTATCTTCTGTTTGTCAAATTAAGAAAGAATACACTACTAGTATGTTTTGTTCTTCACCCTATATTGCTCGTCAAACCTATATGAATTTGTTTCTCTATATTGCTGTCAAATCATTTTGCACATGTTTTTGTTGGGTCTTTTATTCTTTTTTTTTTCTTTATAAACATCGATCATATTGTTCTGACCGTAATGCAATGTCTATAAAAAGAGTTAGCCCATTTATAGATTAAGTCTTGTGCCACATGAATTTGTTGAAACTGTTGATCTAAGAGGCTTTCAAAAGTTGAGTTTTGTCAAGCCTGCGTACATGGCACTAGAGACCATGAGGTATGACTCAAGCCCTAACATCTTCAAGGTTAACATCTTCAAGGTTAACAGTTGTTGAGCATATTATCACGGAGTGCTTTATCTGACTCTCGTGCGACATTTAGTTACCCACTATTTCGTTACCCAAACTATGTAGCGATTCAAGTTATAATCCGGAAGCGTTTGCAAGCGAGTACTACAAATAACTTTCTGATATATTTCTACTGCTATTTGATCGTAACAAGGTTATTACAGGATTGTGTTACAAGGTTATTACAGGATTGTGTTACAAGGTTATTACAGGATTGTGTTACAAGTGTTTACACAAGACTTGTAGGTGACCTTCACCCCAATCTTTTCCCATGCCAGTTATAGACTTACTACCCTCCAAAGGCTTGACGCTGTCTGTTTTTTCTACAATTAAACAGTGTTTTCCTTGATTCACAAAGAGCTTGCCTTTTAATCTTTTAAGAAGAGCATTACTGAAATAATACCTTGGATCCACTTGCCTAGTATTAAATCTTCAGCCAAGCAAAACCAAATTCTGCAAACAAAAGAAACAAACTTAAGCATTACAACAGAAAACAAATCACCTGAACCACATGAACTAATACTACAAAAGAAAGTGTAGCACACATTAACAAACAGCCAAAATCTTTCTGATATATTTCTACTGCTATTTGATCGTAACATAATTTGATCAGTAGCTATGGAATCTGATAGTGTAATTCAAAATAGATTCAATCATACCAATTATAATTCCTTAGTTTAAGAAAATAGTTTTATAAATAATGTCTGCAACATTAGTTATTTGTAAAATTAAGAAAAATCATGTATGAAAATTGAAAGACCAGCAAGCCTAAATGGAGATCTCTAATCAAATGCCAGCATTGACAGTTAACACCAAAAACGGATTTTGCACCTGATTTGGTTATAGAACTGATAGCACTATTATTTATATCTTTATCTTGCAAAAAGTCAACAACCTGATTTTTGTTAGTTCAATTGAATTCCGATAGTCAAATTCAAGACGAAAAAGGAATAACATAATCCTTATCAACAGTACAATCCTCAATATGTTGCGGTTATCAAAAAGATAAGAAATTCAAAGCACTCCAACACAGACCATTCAGAAACCAAAAAAGGGAAAAAAAAGAGAAATTTTTTTAAAAGAAAACAAAACAGAGATAGCAAAAATCTTAAAAGAAAACAAAGCAAAGTATCGAACTACTGAAAACACATTAGACCATACCCGAAATAACATTGAAGATTTAATAAAACCTCAACCATAAAACGAAACCAAGAACTTTAAGTCTCAACATCAAAACAACTCTTCACCGAACACTGAAGTTATAAAAAAAGGGCTAACATGAACTGAAAATCAGCCAGCGTTCAATGTACAAATGTTTATGTGCAAGAGAATACAAATCAACAAGAAAGTTAAGCAAATACATAAATAGATGAATGCAAAAACAAATGGCAGGCACATACAAGAACAATCGCAACCCAAATAATAGAAGAAAGAAGAAGGGATTTCATATAGAACAAAAAACCAATCACATGCAACAATCATAGAAGAATGCTAATAACACCTTGATCATAAGTAAAATTAAAAAAAAGAAATTAGAATTGAAGTATAAAAAGAAGAACGAACAACCTTAATGAATCACGGTGTTTAAAGTTGCATGTCATATGGCGACCGATTCATATATGCATTATGCTTTTACGAGGTTACCGATAAAAAGAGACTTTTTTTTGGCTTTTCATTGCTAATAAACCATCATGCTTCATTAAAGAAAAAGCAAAACAAACACTACATTCATGCAATGACCAGTGAGATCTATTGAACAACACATGCTCCATCATAACCACTAATTGATTTATCACACCATTATATTCGATTTTTGGCATATTTTACCCCAGAAACTAGAATTTAACAATATTTCATGTCCCTTGAAAGATGGTTTTTGTGGGTTCACTAACCGGATACCTACATGTGACATTTGAACGTTAAAATGACCATTGAAGGGCCAACTTATTTGTCGAGCCTATGACAACCTTACAAACACTCCAACAAGTTCAACCTGTCATCCCAACTTAATCTGTCATCTCAAGCCAACTCCTGACAACCCAATTTAGCCATTTACAAAACCCATTCTTTTTTGAATTTACCATGTGTATGCCGAAGAAATGGCCATGGGTAAGTGTATCCGAAGACCTGGAGATGTTTTAAAGGGTGCACAAAGGAGCGCAAGAAACTTAGCAAAATTATGAGTAAACTTATGAGTAAACTTGAAAGATGAACTATGTCTCCTAAAAAATGTACTCTACCGACACTAACACCATTCAGATACACATATAAGTTATTATGTAAAATTATGAGTAAACTTCATTTTTTATCTTTGTGTTTTTACGTAAATAACGAATTTAATCCAAGGTTTCAAAATCTTTATTTTAGTCCTCAAGGTTTTCTATTTTATCTTAATTAACTACAAATCATTAACTGTATTAAATATTTCTACTAATTAGAAGAGCATTTTAGTCTTTTTACTTATATAGACTAGATATTTATATTTTAACACACTTATTAGTTAATGGACAACGTGTGTTATTCATGTAATTCAAAAAAACAAAAGACACCTAACCCCCACTCCGGTAACACCATTACCACAATCACAACCACCACCACCGTACTAACTTTATATCCACCATCACCATCACACATCCACCACCGCACTAACTTTATCTGATGACATGGCAACACCAATTTGAAGATGTGGACGTAAACACTGCATTGGTTGCTGATGTGGTCCATGATCTCAATTTCTATTTAGTTTTCTTTTTATTTGTGTGGTTTATTCTTTGCATGTTTGCATGAATTGTGTAGTTGGTATTTATCCATAGTGGTAGGAGTAGTGGGGCACTATCGGTTTGCTTTCTATTTCTAATTTGCTTTTGTCACTTTATGTTCTAGTTGTAATACAACAGAGAGTTTGTCTTTCTCAATTTGAGGTATCCTTTCACAGTGAGTTTGTGTTTTCCATTGTCTTCTTAGTGTGTGTGTGTTTATGAAGGCCACTTACAAATGTAACAAGTGGTATCAAAGCCACCTTCTCATGATGACAGACCTGCAGTTAGTCAGCGGTGTGAAGAAGTTGAACAATCAAAACTACAAGACTTGGTCTACTTGTATCTCCTCGTATTTACAAGGCCAAGACTTGTGGGAAGTCATGCATGGTAGCGATACAGTTCAACCAGTTAGAGAAAATCCAGAAGGAGTCCTAAGGAAATGGAAGGTTAAAGCCAGGAAAGCCATGTTAATAATGAAGACCACGGTTGAGGAACAAATGCTTGAGCATATAAAAGATGCTACGAGTCCTAAGCAAGCATGGGACATGTTAGAAGAATTGTTATCAAAGAAGAATGATGCCAAGTTGTAGTTGTAGAGAACAAGTCGCTTTCAATCACACAAAAAGAACTCATAATCTCTCAATACTTTCACAAAGTGAAAACTTTGTGTAGAGAGATTGGTGATCTTGATCCGCAAGCAAAGATTGGTGACGCTAGGATGAAACGGATCATTATACATGGTTTGAATTCAGAGTTTCATAGCTTTGTAGCAGCAGTCCAAGGCTGGCCTACGCAACCTTCAACTATGGAATTCGAGAATCTCTTAGCAAGTCAGGAGTCCCTTACAAAACAGTTGGCCGGTGTTAAAATTAAGTTTGAAAATAATGCCTTATATGTGGAGAAGAAGCAAAGGTACTACAAATGTCATTCTTCATATCATTCTAGTAAAAACAGTAGGGGAAGTAAACATGAAGGAGATAGAAAATGGAGACAAAATGAAAGGGTGAAACTAGAACTGATAGTAAAGGACACAACTTTGGAAGAAAATCGTCTTACAAATGCTATTGTTGTGGTAAAAGAGGTCACATAGCAAAGAATTGTCCAAATGCCCAAGAGGAAGGGAATGCTACTGATACCACACCCGAAGAACCGGTTTGGGATGCTGAAGCCCTCATGGCACAATTAGAGGAAGACACGAAATCCGTTACGACTCTAGCCACCACTACCGGTTCAAGACAAAACAAACTTGACGATTGGATAGTCGACTCTAGGTGCTCAAATCATATGACAGGAGAGAAAGATCGACTAACCAATCCAGTCCATTATGGTGGCAGTCAGTTTGTGGTTATAGCGGATAATTCACGTCATCAGATTGCTCCACATGTGATGTTACCTTTGCATCCGGTAACAACCAACAAGAAGTCACCCTTTACAACGTGTATTATGTCCCGGGCATGAAGAAAAATTTGTTTTAAGTTCCGTTGGTTACTTCATCCGGAAAACATGTCGTGTTTGGACCAGATGATGTCAAGGTGTACGATGAGTTCGTGAAAACATCTAAAGCAGTCTTGAGCGGGCAAAGACGTAACGCGATGTATGTTTTGTCAGCAGAATCGGCTTACATAGAAAACACAAAGGGTACTCAAAATGTGGATTTTGGCATTCAAAGCTAGGGAATGTGGCTTATGACAAGCTGAGATTTATGATAAACAAGAATCTTGTAGCTGGTTTACCTCAATTGTAAGTGAATAAAGATATTGTGTGCTCAGTGTGTCTGTTTGGGAAGTCTCATCAACAGCCATTTCACTCTTCAAGCTACAAGTCAAGGCTCCTTTAGAACTAATCCATAACGATATGTTCAGGCCTAATAAGCAAGCGTTAGTCAGTGGAATAAGGTATATGATTATATTCATTAATGATTTCTCACGTTTTGTTTGTGTGTTCTTTATGAAGGAAAAGGCAGATGCACTTGAGAGATTTAAAGAGTTTTGATTGGAAGTTGAAAAAACTACGGGTCTTGAAATTAAGACTCTACGTTCAGATAACGGGGGTGCAGGACCGTTGAAGGGTATGCAAATACAACACAACAACACAAAGAGGAGAGTTATTGAAGAACACTCAACTAATCAAACAGTGAAACTGGTTAACCTCTAGAAATGATGCTAAGAACACAAGTAAATAAGAGACAAAACAAGATAACAAAATACACAAGGAGATGGTTTTCATGATTGCGGTATATTGTCTTCTCAAGTTCTATTACAAATGTTACAAAGCATACTAGAAAGTTACAAGTACTTGAGATACATATACTACATCCTACAGCCAGCCATAATTTGAAGGCCAGCTGTATACAATTGACTAGACACAAACAAAATCAATTACAAAAAGGATAAAGTACATGAAGTAAAAAGTTTACAGGCTTAATACCTCAATGTACAGTTACTAAAAGTATGGACCTTTTCACCAACTTATGAAAGTTGGTGACTTTACAGAGTTGCAGTGGAAAGGTATCCAACTTTATGTAAAGTACATTAGATAAAGAATGTATACTAAAAGTCTTTGGAAGAAATTTGTCTTCAAGTGTTGGCTTCGGAAGACTTTGTCTCTGAAGCTTTGGAAGACTTCATCTTTGGCTTCGGAAGGTTTCACATTTAGAATTTTTCTGTTTTTTGTGTGAAACTTCCGAAGTATTCTTCTTCAGTACTCATGTGCATGCATGTAGGAGAGACTTTGGGTGTTTGGGTTGCATCAGCCTCTTCATATAGGTTTTACAAACTCCTCCTAGGCTGATGCTACCGAAACACTCAGACTCTCAGAGTGTCTTCTCATGTCAAAGAGATCATGCAGAGGCAGATTGAACATGTCTTGCCATGTGTAGACATTCTCAATGCCATGATCTCTAATGGCATGCCACCTTTCTGGATTTGTGGTGTATGTCGAGGACAGGATGGGTCTTTCCGATGCTAGAGGAGCTGTTTGATTGGGAGATGATGGAGCATCCTCTAGCTGCACATCCTCAGGAGGTTCTGACTTATCCTGAGGTTCTAAAAAGGATGTTTCTTTCTTCTTCTTCCTCTTTGACTTTGAAGCCATCCTTTCTTTCTTTTTGTTCCCTTTAACTGAGAAGACTGGCCTGTAGCACCTGATTGATCTTCTTTGTCTTTCTTAGTTGGGTCTTCCTTTCTCATAAGTTCAGAAGGAGAGGGAGTCTGACCCTGCTGTGGATCAGAAGATGAAGCTTGCTGAGTTTCAGCAGGAGGTTCAGGTTGTGTTGTCTCAGGTTGTTCAACCTTAACCTTCACTTCAGGTGGAGCTTGACTTGGAGGGGAGTGTAAGTCTATCAGCTCTCCACTTTTAATCTTCTGCTTGATTACCCTGATATGCTCATCCATAGTGGACAGAGACATAGGGCCAAGTCTCCTTCCGGAGAATCCATACAGCTTCAAGAAGCTCAGCATCCTCTGCCTGTCTGCAGACTTTTTTATGCTCTTCTGGATGATGGCTCTTGACTTTGCAGCTTTTTTCCTTAGTTTCCTTTTAGTGATTCTTCTTTCCTTGACTATCTCCAGGTCAAGTTATTTGAGGTACTCAAACTCAATATAGTCATAGGATAAGGGAAGAAGTGCATCTGCCTGATAGAGGCCTATGGCACTCAGGTAGTTGATCATTTTGATCCTATATTCTTCTCTATCTACCTGAGGTTCTTGTTGAACCACATCCTCCTGTGCAGGACTTTCTTGAACTGGGAAGAGAGTAGGTACATGCTTATACAATCTTTTCTTTCTTCTTTCTTCTTTGATTTGTACTAGTAGCTCCGCATCTTTTGCCTCCTTCTCCTTTGACATTTTCATGTCAACCAGTTCATTCAATTCCTCTAAGGGGAGAGAAATGACATTATAATGTCATAGTTCCTGGTTTGCAAGTAATTGATCTGACTGCCCTTAACTCATCATCCTGAGTATCTGTCCTGGGGGCAGTCTTGATAGAAGTTTTCATGAGTCTTGCAGACCCAGAAGAGGAACTTTCTCCCCTCAGCTTCCTTTTCCTCTCTCTTTTCTCCTCCTCAATCTCCTTAGATGTCATTTTTCTTTTTCCTTTGTTACTCATAGACCTTTGTGACTCAGGGTGGAGAGAGTTTTGGTCTTCATTGCTTGGTGTAGCTTCTAAGCTCTGGCCATAGAGAAGTTGAGAAGCACTTTCACTAGCAGGTGACTTAAAAAGGATATGAATCTCTACAGCAGTTGATGATGATGAGACATGGCTCTCAGGTTCTGCCACTGGGCCTTCAGTCAAGGTTTCCCCTATGAAACTAATCTTAGGGTCTGCCTCAACATCCAGTTGACCGATGGCATTACCTGATTGCTTTAGTCTCTTCTGAAGCTGAAATCTGTAGTGATCCTGTTTTTGGATTCTTTGAGCTAGCTTGTCAGCTTGTCTTGATTGGCTTTGATTGACAAGTGGCATGTTGACTAGATCCAGACCTTCATAGAAGTTCAAGGTCTGAAAGTTGAAAACCTCTTGCTATCCTTGAACTCTAAGAATGATGAGGGCTCTTCTATTGTTGTCATACCTCCATCCAATGATGTGATTTGAAGTTGGTGGAGATGACATAGCCCTTGGTATTCCTTCCTCAAACAGACTCTGTATGTAGGAGTCTATGGAGTCCACATCAATGTGAACTTGAGGAAGCTGCTGAGTGTGCATAATTGCAAGTGAGGATGGTGAGTCCTTATGTCCACACTCCCTAAAGAACTCCCAGGTTCTGTGACTGTAATGGCTTTCTCCTTGTTTTTGGTAGCATCACCCTCTTGCATAGGTGAGCTAGGAGTTAGATCAATCATACTCACATGTTCTTGTGTTCCTAGTTGAGCTCCTCTTAATAGTTGAGCTCCTCTTAAAGATGTCCCAGCTAGTTTGTCCTTGAGATAAGAAATCTCAAGTTGCTGATCATTGACCCTGTTTTGTCAGGTAGCCACTCGAGATTCAAGATGACTAACCTTGGAGACTAAATAGGTGCATGTTTGGGACGGTTTTTGCACCTTTAGTCTCAAATTTCCTTCATCTTCATTAGAAGAATCATTGGAGGATGAGAGAATTGGACCAAAGTCCTCACTTTCACCACCAGCTTCAGGTTCTTGGCTACTGGATTTCCTCTGTTCACTAGTAGCCTCAGTTGAGGTGTCAATGGGCAGAGTTACCATGGTTGAGGTCTTAATGATGGAATCACTTGTAAAAGTGAGAGCCTTTTCTATATGGACATCCTGAACAGGTTTAGATGTGTCCACCTCAATAATGGCCAACTAATGTGGGCTAGAAATAGGAGACTCAGGAGCACTCATCTCTCTTTGAGTAATGGAAAAGAAGAGAGAATCATGATACTCACTGAAACCTAAATCTTCATCAGTATAGAAGTCAAGGTTAGGAGTTGGTTGGTTTAAGTCCAAAGGATGGGGATGGTAACTATCCCCTGAAGATTGATCACTTGAGTGTTGAGACTTAGAGTGATAGCTTAAGGCATTTGGTCTTATGAGTTCATCAGGCTGAGCATGAGGAACCTCAACACTTGAGTATTGAGACTTAGAGTGATGGCTTAAATCTTCCGAAGGTAAATTACTTGGGCAGTTATATGTTTTAAAGGCATAAGTTTCTTCCGAAGTGAAAGACATATCTTTCGAAGAATCAAAATTTTCAGAATTCTAAGGAAAGTCCTCAAAAAGTTTTCATCCAAAGAAAAACAAGAGCTTATGAGGGTGATAAACTAGACAATTTAGGACACACTGAAACCTAAATCTTCATCAGTATAGAAGTCAAGGTTAGGAATTGGTTGGTTTAAGTCTAAAGGATGGAGATGGTAACTGTCCCCTGAAGATTGATCACTTGAGTGTTGAGACTTAGAGTGATGGCTTAACGCATTTGGGCTTATGAGTTCATCAGGCTGAGCATGATGAACCTCAGCACTTGAGTGTTGAGACTTAGAGTGATGGCTTAAATCTTCGAAGGTAAATTACTTGGGCAGTTATCTGTTTTAAAGGCATAAGTTTCTCCGAAGTGAAAGACATATCTTTGAAGAATCAAAATTTTCAGAATTCAAAGGAAAGTCCTCAAAAAGTTTTCATCCAAAGAAAAACAAGAGCTTATGAGGGTGATAAACTAGACATTTAGGACACACAGGTTTTAAGAAATAATAAGAATTAGTTTTAAGAAAAACTACTCAAAGTTTATCAACGTAATAGCTGATATTAGATATTTAAATCTCTGTTCATCAAAAGTCTTTGTAAACAGATCAGCATATTTTTCATTTGTGTGAACTTTGACTAGTTTAATTAATCCCTTTTCAAAATTATCTCTAATTAAATGATACCTAATGTTGATGTGTTTTGTCCTTGAGTGCTGCACAAGATCCTCTGTGATAGAGATAGAATTGTTGTTGTCTATGTGAATAGGAGTCTACTTGAAGTTTAACCCATAGTCAAGCATCTTATTCTGAATCCAAAGCACTTGAGCACAGCAGCTTGCAGTAGCAATGTATTCAGCTTCACCAGTTGATGCAGAGACACATGATTGTTTCTTGCATTACCATGAGACAACCCTTCCACCAAGAAACTGACATCCCCCAGATGTAGACTTTATAGTCATGTTGCAAGCACCATAATCACTATCTGTATATGCATACAGATTGAAGTCAGAATTCTTATGATACCATAGACCAAGTGTTGAAGCACCATTGAGATATCTTAGAATCCTTTTGATAGTGATAAGGTGAGACATCTTAGGGTTGGCTTGATATCTTGCATAAATACATGTGGCAAACATGATATCAGGCATGCTAGCTGTAAGATACATAAGAGACCCAATCATAGCCCTGTATAAGTGTTCATCTACACACTTCCCCTCAAGATCAAGTCCAAGAGAGTGGTTTCTAGCTATGGGTGTCTTAGCAATCTTACAATCAGTCATGTTGAACCTTTTGAGTATGTCTTGAACATACTTTGACTGACTAATGAAGATGCCATCTTCAACTTGCTTCACTTGAATTCCTAGAAAGAAATTGAGTTCCCCTATGGCACTCATTTCAAATCTATCCTTCATCGGCTTCTCAAAGTCTTTGCAGAGCTTTGGATTAGTTGATCCAAAGATGATGTCATCTACATACACTTGAACTAGCATTATGTCATTTCCCTGTCCTTTGATGAAGAGAGTTCCATCTATAGTACCTATTCTGTATCCATGCTGGCAAAGATACTGAGATAGAGTCTCATACCATTTCTTGGGTGCCTGATGCACCCATAAAGAGCTTTATCAAGCTTGTAGACATAATCAGGATGATCAGGATCTACAAAACCAGGTGACTATTTGACATATACATCCTCATTAATCACCCCATAAAGAAAAGCGCACTTAACATCAAGTTGATAGACCTTGAAGTTCTTAGATGCAGCAAATGCCAAGAATATCCTAACAGCTTCTAGTCTTGCTACAGGAGCAAAGACATCAGTGTAGTTAATTCCTTCTTTTTATGTGTATCCTTGAACAACTATTCTAGCTTTGTTTTTATGACAATGCCTCTATCATCCTTTTTGTTCCTAAACACCTATTTGGTTCCAATAGTAGTCTTCCCATGAGGAAGAGGAAAAAGGTTTCAAACTTTCTATCTTTTGAATTAAAGTAGCTCCTCTTGCATAGCTTCAATCCAATTTCCATCCTTTAGAGCCTCATCAACTTTCTTTGGTTGTATCTGAGATAAGAAACAAGAGTGGAGACAAACATTTTCTTCATGGGTTTGTCCTCTTGTTCTTACCCCTATGTGAACATCTCCAATAATGTTTGTAGTGGGATGAGACTTGTGGATCCTTAGTTGAGGGATCACAGCAAGTTGTTGAGAGAGATCTAAATTAGGGAAATTTAGATCTGGCATTGATGTATCTCCCACTACATCAACACACTTATCAAGAGAGACTTGATCCAGTGAGTGTGTGACATCATTGATGTTGTCATTTATAGAGTGGTTATCAGTATCAAGAAATTCCTGATACTATCACAACCACCATTGTTATCTTCTACATTTGAAGTATCTTTATTTGGTTGTGGAGCCTCTGATATGGAATTTTCAGGCATCCTAGATGTGTCAGCTGAATTTGTCATTGTGGTGCTGATAGAAACCTCATTTGCAGAAGTAGTTACAACTGGAGCTGAAACATTCTCACAAGATTTGTTAAAACAGTTGGTAACTAAATCAAGATCAAACAACCAATCAGGACCAGAACCAGCCACACAGGGTGTGTGTTCATTGAAAGTCACATTGGCTGACTTCTCAACAATTCTAGTTCTAAGATTGTATACTCTATAAGCCTTAGCTTGAGAAGAGTATCTAATGAGTGTCCATCATCTGCTTTCTCAGCAAATTTGGCAATTTGAACTTTGGTATTCAAGATGGTGTAAGGACATCCAAATGACTTGAGAAAACCAATGAAAGGTTTTCTCTTGTGCCAAAGTTCATAAGGAGTCTTTACATGAATCTTAACAACTAAAACTATGTTCTGCACATAGCAGGCAGTGTTGACTACCTCTACCCAGAAGGTGATGGGCAGCTTAGAGTCAGACAACATAGTATCCTGTTTCTCCTTTTAATAACACCATTTTGCTGAGGAGTCCTGGGAGCACTATATTGTCTTGTAATGCCCTTTTCATCACAAAATATATCAAAGATTTGGTTCTTGAATTCAGTTTCATGATCACATCTTATGGTTTTGACCTTATGATCCGAATGATTCTCAATCTTTAGAATGAAATTCTTTAGAATCTCAGGGTCTCATCCTTAGTTATAAGAAAGAAATCCCAAGTGAATCTTGTAAAATCATATGTGATCACCAAACAATAAGAGGTCCTTCCTGGACTCATTACGTTGGTGGGGCCAAAGAGATCCATGTGGAACAAGTGTAGGGGTGTAGTATTTGAGTTTCTTTCCTTAGGCTTATGAGATACCTTGTGTTGCTTCCCTTTTAGGCATGCAACACAATGATCATCACTTATAAACTTTTTCTTTGGCATTCCAGTTACCAAATCATTCTTAATAAGTTTATTCATGTTTTTAAAGTTTACATGGCACATTCTTTTATGCATAGGAAAGACTCATCACTATTGACTTTAGACAGAAAGCATGAAACTTCTTCAGAGGGAGATGTTTCTTGCAAGTCCATCTTGTACATGTTCCCTTTCCTGGGGACTCTAAGCAGGATATGCTCATGAGGAATGACCACCCCAGACTTGAGAACAATGCACTCATGCTCAGTGAAGAGCATGTTATGACTCTGATCACAAAATTGGGATACACTCAGAAGATTGTACCCAAGCTCCTTGACAAAGTTTACCTTTTCAATGCTGAGCTTACCATTTGTGACCTTGCCCCTTCTAGAAATGTAACCACCTTCATCTCCTTCAAAAGCAACTAGCCCTCCATCAATCCTTTCAAAGTTCTAGAGTAGTGATCTATTGCTTGTCATGTGCCTGGAACAACCACTGTTAATGATCCAGACATTTTTGTTTGTCTTAAGCTATTCCTACACAAAGAAAAAGATTAGTTACATTTGGAAGCCCAAGCCTTACTTGTCTTGGGCTCAATAAAAGAAGTAGAAGATATTGCAACAGTAATAGATCCTATAGTTGTGCTTTAAGGATCTTGAGCTGTTGTTAATGGAGAAACTTTTAGTCACTTGGTCTTTCTTGGACTTCCACACCACCTTTGGAAGTTTGAACTTGACCTTCAACACTTCGGAAGCTTTTGAGACTTTGGAAGTTTTGATGACTGGACCTTCGGAAGATTCTGCAGACACTACAACAGACATCAGTGCTTCAGAAGTATTCCTTTCTTCCGAGACCAAATTTTCTTCCGAAAGCAATTTTCCACTTGCCTTCTTCTTCATTTGGAGCTTCCGAAGGATACAGATTTTCCTTCCGAAGCTGGAATCCTTTTGGAACTCTTGGAAGTTATTTTCTTGGTCATATGAAGAGTAATTTTTGGATTGTATGGACAATCCTTAGCAAGATGAGAGGTACTTTCACACATGACACATTCCATATCTTCTTCCCAAGAGCTTTCTACTCAGAGCAAGACTGATTTTGATCACATCTCTTCTCCACCTTCATCTTTGTAGATGCTGATATAGTCCTTTTGGGGTGAGAACTATTCTTGGAGTTGGATGGTCTAGGTTGTGTAGCAGTGGTACACAACAAATGAGCCTTCTTCTTGGTGCTAAGATGATTTGAACATGAACCAGAACTCTTAGCAAAAGAGTTTAGGTTGATGTCTTCACTCTTCACCACCTCAAATCCTGTAGAGATAAAAACTTGTTTCTGCCTGGAATCAAAAGTGGCCTTGATCTCTTGAGCCTTTCTAGCTTTTCCTTTGCTCTTTCTGATCAAGTTTTTCCTCATAGACTTGGTCATCACAGTCTTCTTCTTCTCCTCAGAAGAATAGTGACCCTTCTTAGAATCCTATTCTTCACTCTTCTCAGAGAGATTCTTCACTATCACTTCTTTATCCTCTTCACTCAAAGGATCTAGAGAAGAAGCTCATCTTCACAAGTTCCATACTTGGGTGATCTTATAAACAAAATTGTGTGTGGAGGAGCTATCTCATTAGATTCCAGTCCCTGCTTGTTTTGATAACACACCTTGTTGTGCAGGGATGCGGATATCATGTTCTTGAAGGTCTCTTCTTAAAGAGCACACTTTTATACCCTTGTTTTGCTGATCACAAGCTCAGCTTGGCACTCAGTCAGCTTAGTTATGAGATCCTTGAGTTGAGTCCTATAATTTGTATGCTCATGTTTTAGAACTGATATGGTTTTCTCTAAGTCCTCTATCTTTAGTTTATAATCACTTTCAAACTTTCTAAAATCATCTTTTAAAACGTTTAAGGACTCAAGATCAGATCTCATTTCTAAGTTGTAGGACATGTATCTGTTAACTTTAGCAAAGCATTCAGGGATATAGAGATGTTCCAATATCTTGGCTTCATCATGATCTGCCATTAGTGCTTGGTTTGGGGAAGCATCTTCCACCTGAAAGCTCTAGTCAAAGCCTCCTTCTTCAACAGCAACTACAGCTTGATGCTTTGGCTTGTCATTCTGGGTAGCTTTGTTAGTGTAGTTTGGTCTAGACTGTGCTTGGCCACCATTTGTTCTTGGTGCCTTACAGTCCCTAGCAAAGTGGCCCATCAAGTTATAGTTGTAACACTTGACTTTGCTTTTGTCCAGTCCAAACTTTCCACTGGTTGCACTACTGGGAAACTTTCTTCCTGTCCACTTGTAGAACTTCTTGGCTTTGTGAGTGAGAAGAGCCATTTGCTGGACTATCTCCATGTACTCTAAATCATCTGGATGGATACAGTCTAGGTCTTCAAGGGTAAAAAAAAAGCTGCCACAACTTTCATCAGAGGACACAAAGGCTTGAGAAGAACTTGTCTCTTGGAATGGGCTTCCTTGAGTGTAGTTCTCCCTTGGTGTCTTAGGGAAGGTAATGAAAGGACCCTTTGGTGAGTTGTTAGGGTAGCATATGAGATGATGTTGGGGTTTTATGCTATCCCTTTCAAGCACATGAATGGCTAAACCCATTTGATTGTTGGAGTTTCCAGATGAACCTTGCATGTTCATCTCCATCTGGTAGCCACTGAGAATCCCATACAACTCTGTTAGAGTGAGAGTTTTTAGATTCTCAGTTGTCTTGATAACCATATAGTAGTGTGTCCATTGCCTAGAAAGTGAGGACATGAACTTCCTTACAATGTCTCTGTTTTCAAGAGCAACTCCTCTATCCACTAGGGTATCCACAATCTCAACATACCTAAATTATTGTTGAGTCATGGTTTCACCAGCTTTAAAGGTTAAATTTTCAAACTGCTGCTTCAGAAGATCCTTCTTGTTCTCCTTAGCTTCAAAGGAACCCTCATACATCAGTTTTAATGCATCCCACAACTACTTAGCTATTTTACATTTCTTGAAACCTCTGTACATAGAGTTTGGAAGAACAGTCTGAAGGGTTGTCATGGCCTTCTAGTCAATCTCTGCTCTTTTTCTATCTTCATCTGAGTAGTCAGCCATAGCCTTGGAGATCATACCACCATCAGTAGCAGAAGAGGTGCTTGGTATGTAAGGTCCATTTTCAACAGACTCCCACATTCTTGAGTCTAGAGACTTGATAAAACCTTCCATTCTTTGGCACCAGGTGTCAAAGTCATCAAGAGTGATCAGTGGGAACTTTGTCATGGTTCCAGTTTCCATATCTGATTGGAAATGACTACCATTTGATAAGTTAAGTATTGTGTGTGTGAGGGATCTTAAGATGGTGAGATCTTATATCAAAAGCCTGGAAAACTCTGAAACTAAATGTAGAACTGTTGAAAGGTATGCAAATACAACACAACAACACAAAAAGGAGAGTTGCTGAAGAACACTCAACTAATCAAACAGTGAAACTGGTTAACCTCTAGAAATGATGCTAAGAACACAAGTAAATAAGAGACAGAACAAGATAGCAAAATACACAAGGAGATGGTTTTCAAGACTGCAGTATATTGCCTTCACAAGTTCTATTGCAAATGTTACAAAGCATACTAGAAAGTTACAAGTACTTGAGATAAATATACTACATCCTACAGCCGACCATACTTTGAAGGCTAGCCGGATACAATTGACTAGACACGAACAAAATCAATTGTAGAGTCAAAAGGCAGATTGCCTTTTGACTAGTGACTCTAACATGCCATAGCTCACATCTTAATCTATTACAAAAAGGATAAAGTACATGAAGTAGAAATTTTATACACTCAAGACCTCAATGTACAGTTACTAAACGTATGGACCTTTTCACCAACTTATGAAAGTTGGTGACTTTACAGAGTTACAGTAGAAAGGTATCCAACTTTATGTAAAGTACATCAGATAAAGCATGTATACTAAAAGTCTTTGGAAGAAATCAGTTTTCAAGTGTTGGCTTTGGAAGTCTTTGTCTCTGAAGTTTCGAAAGACTTCATCTTTGGCTTTGGAAGATATTGGTCTTCGCTTCGCAAGGTTTCACACTTAGAATATTTTTATTGCTTGTGTGAAACTTCCGAAGCATTCTTCATCGGTACCCATGTGCATGCATGTAGGAGAGACTTTAGGTGTTTGGGTTGCATCAACCTCTTCATTTAGTTTCTACAAGGGGTGAATACATGTCAAAGGATTTCTTTGATTACTTAAATCAATGCAGGATTAAAAGGCAACTAACCTGCCCTATTACCCACAGCAGAACGGGGTCTCGCAGAGGAAGAATAGACATCTTTCAGAGGTTTTCGGGAGCATGATTCATGATAAAAACGTTCCCGGGCGTTTTTGGGTAGAAACTATGCATACCGTTGCGTACTTAATTAATAGAATTCCTCAACAGAACCTTGATTACAAGTCACCATATGAGAAGCTTTTTGAAGTAAAGCCAAATGTTAGTTTTCTTCGGGTATTTGGATCTGTTTGCTATGTGTTTATCCCCGGTTCCCAACAACACAAATTAGAGATGAAGGCCATAAGGTGTATTTTTGTAGGCTACGATAATGGACGGAAGGGTTGGAGGTGTTGTGATGCAACAACAGGAAAGTGTTATGTATCCCGTAATTTTGTCTTTGATGAGACTTCTTCCTGGTGGTCCACAACCAAAGAAGCTTTACCTGACTCTGAACAACTAAAGACTGATCTTGAATGTAGCAAAGTTATTCTTTCATTTTCTTATATTGAAGCCAAACAGAAAGAAGAAAACTTACTTGAACATAATCAAGAACCATGGAAGAATGGTGTCTTTCATCAGTCACCAGTTCAAGAGGGAGAGTTGAGGCGTTCAACACGAGCCAAGAGACCCATCCCTAATATGCTAATATTACTACAATGGAGGATGAAATACAACAGCCTGATACGTTCATGCAGGCTAATCAATCTCATGCTTGGTGGGTTACAATGGAGGAAGTGGTTGCGTTAGTTTGAAATGAACCTAGGCCTTAGTACCTAAGCACAACGATATAAGCCCGATATCTTGTAAGTGGCTCTACAAGATTAAGTACAAAACAGATGGGTCAGTGGAGCGTTTTAAAGCCTGTCTTGTAGCTCGTGGGTTTACACAACAAGCAGGGTTGGATTATGAAGAAACCTTGAGCCTAGTTGCAAAGTTGACCATTATTAGGGTTCTTCTAGCTATAGCAGCAAACAAAGGATGGTCAATTTTTCAAATGGACGTGAACAACGTGTTTTTGTATGGTACTCTTGATCATGTGATCTATATGGTTCAGCCTTTGGATTTGAAGATCATAGTCGTTCTG
This sequence comes from Flaveria trinervia, assembly GCA_025506515.1. Taxonomy (NCBI): domain Eukaryota; kingdom Viridiplantae; phylum Streptophyta; class Magnoliopsida; order Asterales; family Asteraceae; genus Flaveria; species Flaveria trinervia. Next base: position 89,236 of record CM046442.1, read on the forward strand.
ATTACGTTTGTAAGCTTAAGAAGGCAATTTATGGTTTAAAACAATCACCACACGCATGGTATGGTAAGATTGCTAAATTTTTGGAAATTAACGGGTTTGTAAGTACAAATTCTGATGTGAGCTTGTTTGTCAAACACGTAGGATTGAGCATGGTTATTGTGTTAGTGTACGTTGATGATTTGATTATTACCGACGGGGATTGTGTAGCTGAGATTCAACAGTTAAAAGAAAATTTATGTACACGGTTCAAATGAAGGATTTAGGTGTGCTACAACAATTTTTAGGGTTGGAGACAGAATATGTGAAAAGTGATATTCTGTTGCATCAAACTAAGTACACAACAGATTTACTCTTGAAGTTTGGCATGCTTGATGCTAAGCCAGCATGGACGCCCATTGACTCAAGTGTAAAACTTTATGATAGACGAAGGTAATGATCTTGAAAATGCCACGATGTACCAAAAATTGGTAGGAAGCTTGATCTACCTCACCTTGACCCGACCCAATATTGCATTCGTTGTAGGTGTACTTAGTCGGTTCATGCAAGGTCCTAAACGCCCTCACTTGCATGCAGTGAAACGGGTGGTACGACATGTAAAAGCTATAATTGGATATGGTGCATACATAAGAGAGTGGTCGATTTGATTTTAAATCTGGTTTCGTGATGCTGATTATGGAGGCGATCCAAGCAATAGGAGGTCAACTACCGGGTATGTTTTCAAGCTAGGTTCTGGGGTTGTTTCATGTAGTCAGCTGCAACCCACGGTTTCGTTATCAACCACAAAAGCTGAATACCGTTCAGTTGCGATGGCAGCTCAAGAAAGTACATGGCTGTTGCGTTTGCTTACTGATTTGGGTCAAAATGTTGGTGAGAAAATGGTGTTGTGGTGTGACAATGCATCAACCATAAAGCTTGCAGGAAACCCTACTTTTCACGCCCGTACAAAGCATATCGAGGTACATTATCATTACATGTGGAAGAAGGTTTTGCAAGGTGAAATTGATCTCAAGTATGTGGGTAGCAATGGTTAAGTAGCTGATATACTAACTAAAGGTTTACCAAGGAACATGATGTTGGAATTCATGAAAGAGCTTGGAATGCATCAAGTTGGTGTTGAGAGGGAGTTTGATGACATGGCAACACCAATTTGAAGATGTGGATGTAAACACTCTGCATTGGTTGCTGATGTGGTCCATGATCTAAATTTCTATTTAGTTTTCTTTTTATTTGTTTGGTTTATTCTCTGCATGTTTGCATGAATTGTGTAGTTGATAGTTATCTTAGTGGTAGGAGTAGTGGGGCATTATCAGTTTGTTTTCTATTTTTAATTTGCTTTTGTCACTTTATGTTCTAGTTGTAATACAACAGAGAGTTTGTGTTTCTCAAGTTGAGGTTTTCTTTCACAGTAAGTTTGTTTTTTCCATTGTCTTCTTAGTGTGTGTTTGTAAATGCCACTTACAAAGTTAACATTATCATCCACCATCACCATCGGAGGACCATCATCGTACAAAATCCATAAAGATAGAGGGCAACCACCATCACTATCGTACATGTGACCCGACTATCATGTCCCACTATAACTTTAATTTAGTAAGATAATAATATTTATAATTAGTAGTTAGAGACATTATTTCATATGATCATCCAAGATTAACCAATATTTAGAAACAATAAATATTAAAGAGACAATCTATTAGTTTTATGATACATGAATATTACTCGTACACTTGTGTTTAACTATATACATGTGATTAGTTTCATGACATATTATAGTGCAAAATAGGCTCAAGAATATATAAATTGTATGTATATACAAACGTGCACATACACGTTCACCTATACACATGCAGCCACTCATTAAAACATGACTTTGAATGTCAAAATAATATAAAAGAACTACAACTAATAAACCATTAGCCTTCTTTCTTTCTTGAAATCCACACTAATAGTTATGATACATTAAACAAAACAAAGTTGGTGTATGTATTCACACAAACCGTCCGCATACCTACACCATTTAAAAGTTGAATCAAAAGTACTAACATAAATATCTAAAACACTAAATATACTCTTATATATTACAAATACTTGCTAAGACAGTAAATACACCCTATATATTAGGTCCATATGACCAATCAAGATTAGAGATCAAGTGTTAAAATATTGAGAACCTAACCTTTGAGATTTTCTAAAATAATGAAATATTATTTTTATAAAACTTCAAAATGACGTCATTTGGTGGCTATAACCTGCATGTCACACACTTAGGGGCACACAACTGTGTATAAAAGTGATTAGAAATTAAAATTATATGATATTATGATATAATAGGTTATAGACTCGAGCTTGGACTTACTTAACTATTTGTGAAATTTTGCTTGATTGTAAGGTGAGTCTCATGGATTCCTTTTTTTACTTAATGTTTTAGGAAGGAAGCATGCTCTTTTATTTATTGATGTTTAATTATTTGATGTGATGTTTGTGATGTGATTGAACTATGTGCTAAGTTAATTAAGTAACCACAAATTCAATATTTGTGATACGTTTGTTTGTATGGGTAGTACTACTTAAGAAAACCTCCACACGTGGTGCCTGCTTGCCATACACCAATAACATAAGAGGTAGGGATCGGACTGAGATCATGCAGGGTCGTTTGCGACATGTGACAGGTTTTATAAGAACCAAATTGTTCATACCCTAGCAAAGTATGAATACATGTTTTAGGCTTAGTCTCGGCTCCACTTGTTTCGAAGAGGCACTAACCGAGCTAAGTGCAGGGTTGATTATGTAACATCACGAGACATAATTAAATGATTTTCAAAACTAACTTATGAAAAATCTATAAATATATATTTTGAACCAGCTAAGAACTTTGTTTTTATATACAATTATACCGTGAAACTTAAACTTGAAACTCATCAACTTTTTAATTGACCCAAATTTCTTTTGCACATGAGTTCATGTATTTGATAAATGGACTTAGCATGGATACCCATTAGATGACGAGAGGTTTTGGTAGTCCATTCTAGATTTGGTATTACTTAATTTGAAGAAAAGTTATTTTTAAGACTATTTATGTTACTTGTTTTATTTTGGTTGAACCATGTATGTCGTCCCCGATGGACAAAACAAAATAACAATTTTCTTATGTAATTATGTAATGCCATGTTTGTTTCTTTTAATCTTTGGTTATGTGAATTTGAGAATCGCAATCAGGAATTATCAGTGTTAATACGAAGACAAGTTAATGTTTGCGGAATTAACATTAACCTTGTTTAATTGTTTTTAGTAATTAAATATCACCAATAATGATTAAGATAAAGACGACACAATGAGAAGAACACAATTAATAATCAAACAAAAAGATTTGATTCAAACATATTTTTTAAAACATATTAATGATTACAGATGAATAAATAATGAATGAATAGTAACTGCTTTGAATGTATTGATGTTGATATGACAGCTGCTAGGGTTTATGCTTGTGTGATGTGATGTGATGTGATGTTTGGTTTGCCGTATTGATGCTTGTTTGTTTGTGTTCATGTGTCGTCTCGCCCATCTTGATGTGAAACCTAAGATCCATATTTATAGGCATGTGTGTTTTAATTAATGAAACACCAGATCTCTTGGGATTCGCACAACTGTCTTGTTGACTTGTAACACGTGCATTATTTAAATACAAGTGTTTGGACTCCATAGGAATATAGTCTTTCGTAGATGTTTGTTATAATATCTTGTAATTTTGGGTTAATTTAAAGTTAGCTTTGTTAAATTCTTGTATGGACTAAATTTATAATTCATGAAACTTATGAGTTGCTTAGGCATATTACTTTAATTGGTCTTTTAATTCTTTAGTTGTAAGGGTATAATGATAATTATTATATAATAATAATAATTGTAATAATAATAACAATATTAATATCATTAATAATAATGATAACTAATAATAATAACAATAATAATATTATTATTATTATTATTATTAATTTGTAAGAATTATTAAAAATTAAACATGTATAAAACTTTGATTTAAAAGTCTAGGGGGTTATAACGCTAATTTTGAAACTTCAAAAGAAACCTTTTAAGATGAAATAAAAAATGAAAACTACAAGGACTAGTTATGTAAAATTATAAAAAACCAAGCCAAATTCACCCCATCGCCCGTTTTTCCGGCGGATATTCCGGTGAGCACCGCCGAGCTCCGGCGAGCTCAAAAACGGCTAAATCCTTCGAATCATGAACCCAAACCGTTCCAATCGATTCGTGAGGCTGTTTTGAACCCATAACAGGTCTTAATTCGACTTTAATTGCTATTATGAACAATCAACTAGAAACCGAAATAAGCTTTTCAAATCAAGATCGGTTTCAAATCGATATATGATCAATTGGTTTAGTCGATTCATTAGAAACGTATTACTAAGCATTTAACATTCAAATTAACCAACAATATTGATTAAAAGCAAGTAATTAACATCAATTTTAAGTCGAAACTTCCGAATCAAACCTTGAATCGTTGATTATGAAATAGTTACAATTGACCCTAAATAACAGAGGGTTACATTTCTAACTGACGTTTCCACACTCTCTGAAGATCAAATTTCGCTTATCAAGCCCATCCAAATCGACTTCGGTCATCATCTTCCTCATCGACCTGCAACTTAGGTGGATTCAACCTTCTAAGCTTCATTAATACACACTGGTTGAGGGGTAGTTACTATTAACATTCTAGGAAGCTCCATACGAAGTTAATTTGATAACAATCATTTATAACATTGAGATCTCTGTTCATCACAGTCGCAACCTATCCTTCGTTCATCTCCATCAATTCGACTCTAATCACGTAAGTTACATACCCACTTATACTCGATTTCACATGGGGAATCAAAGCCCCATGTTTATTTCAGTAATCATTGTCGAATTGAGGTTCAATTTGATCGGAGTTGATTCTAGGGTTCTTAGTATTTAGGGGTTTCTTTCATTTGATGTTCTTAGGAATTAAAAACCACTCTCTTAACAGTCAGAGGCGCCTAGCCTACCGGTTAAGAGCTTATCCTTGTACACTAGAGGTCTCGGGTTCGAACCCAGGCACCCTCTGATTTTTTTAAAGAGGTTTTTAGCCTTCAACCCTAGCACTAATTTTTTTCAAAAAATATAAAAAGTCATTTTATAAAAGCTGATTATTTTAAAAATACTTAAACTTATTTTCTGTAAATTAATTTCTTAAATAGAAATACTTTTATACTTTTTTCATATATTCTAAAAAAATAAAATATAATAATAGATTAGTTTTATAAAAACTATACTTTAACTAATACCTTATTCCACAAATATGATTATTCCAAACTTTGTCTTAAACTATCGTTTAAAATATGTTTATTAGATTTTATTTAACCTTTATATATATACAAAATTATTATAGGCGTTATATTTTTATATAAAACTTTATATAAAATATAACAACTTCCTTTAATATTAATAACTAAAATTGGTTCCATTTTGTTAAACATATTTAATTGACAATCCCTAAATTCCACTTAGAACCTTAGTCCCCGTTAATTCGTTAAACTTAATATAATTAACCTTAAACCTTGTACATAAATATATTTAGGTACCTTGTGAAGGAATACATTGGAACGACGACTATTATTTTCTTAATATTCATCATTTATACACTTCTATATCAATGTGAGTATTTCTATACCCCTTTTTATATTTTTACACTTTTGGTTGAAACATGTTACATTATAAACTTTGCACTTGTAAACACGTTTGATTCTTGTAAACTTATGGCAATTTACTTGTATGTTGTGGTTAGTTGAATTTTGTGACTACGATGTAATGTCGAATATATATACAATCATTAACTATTGCTAGCTTAGCGACGTCATAAATCTATGGGCTAGACAAGCCTGCTTGGTTAATCCAAGTACACTTAGCTAATCGTATATATTTGTAATCGTTTGAGACTTGTAAAACTTTGTCGAGGTTTGATTGTGCATTCTGTCTTACATCCCTAGTTTAGTTTGTTCTCTAACTTACAACATGAATTGCCATTTTTTATATATCTATGTATTACAAACTATGGAAATCTCACCAACACTATTGTTGACATTCTTATTTTTAACGTGTTTCAAGAAATACTCAAGCTTGATTTCTACTCTTTGAAGCTTACACATCTAGAAATAGATCTGGATAAAAAAATGAAATAAAATGACTTGTTACATCTTATGTTATGTTTCTTTAATTTCTTTGAGACTTATGATTGTAATGGTACAATTGGAACTTATGATTAATATATATTTGGGTTATTAATAGCGTTATGTGGCTGTGAACGATCTTAACCCTCACACCTCGACGTTTCCGCCGTCAAGGTTGGGGTGTGACAGATTGGTATCAGAGCCCATAACTATAGGGATCTTGGTTATTAGAAGTGGTGACCTAGACTATAGTATGCATGAACCTTATAGAATCAAAAATTCTATCTTGTAAATTATATAGTTTCCATGCTACATAATGCTATGCCCTCTTATGTGCAATTTGATGCCTTAGCATAGGATTTCCTAAATATTGTTACTTGCCTCCCTAAACTTAACTTTGACTCTTGACTCTCCCCGAACATGAAATCTCTTAATCTTATTCTCGACAACACGTGGAAACTTATGCTTATGCTTATGACTTGGATCTTTAGACGTTATGTCTAATCTATATAAATCTCATCAAGGTTTTGATTTCATGAACCTAAGAAATTTGTGTGACACATGGACAATCGTATTCTGGATCTCCTGGAAAAAGGCCCTCGGGCTAAGGCAAGCTCGCATAAATCCTACGGGACTAGTTATGCTTACCTGGGGATTTCTGGGATGAGTGATAAACTATGGTCAATATACAAAAGTTTCTAAGGCAAATGGGTCAAGTCACCTTGACGTGTTAACGTTTTCAAATGGTAATGTGTTACCAAATGGAATCATTCCGTGTACCTTACAACCCTTAGCTTGTCTTTGTCTAAACTACTATCCTTTGTTATTCTATTTCTCGTGTCTAACTCATTTTTGCATATTCCAGCATGTCTCGTCATCATGGAAAGTGTGGAAGTTCCGATCGTAAGCTAGCCGCCATGATCGCCCGACAAATGGCTGCTGTCATCCCGACCATGGTTGCTGAACTCAATAGCACCTTAATGACCAACTCTAGCAACAATGGAAATGGTCATGGAGAGAATAGCAACAACCAAAACGGGAACAATCGTACTTGCACTTTCAAACACTTCAACTCATGCAAACCCACTAGCTTTAGTGGAAAAGAAGGAGCCACTGGACTTCTCGAGTCGTTTGAAAGTATGGAAAACACATTCATTATTAGCGAGTGCCCCGACGAGTTCAAGGTTCGCTATGCCACAAGTGTTCTTTAACAACGGGCACTAACATAGTGGAATAGTGAAAAGAGAAACCGTGGAACTGAGGTTGCAATGGCGTTGTCCTGGGAGGAATTTAAGGATATCATGATCCAAAAGTTTTGCCCGAGGAGCGAGTTGCAAAAGTTAGAGGAGGAGTTCTGGAACCTCAAACAAGATAGTGGGAATCACTTGGCTTATTCCACCCGACATCATGAGTTGAGTATGCTTCTACCACACATGGTGGACACCGTGCCCCGTAACATTGAGAAATTATCAAGGGGGTGCCACCTCAAATTCAAGATGCCATGGTGGGTAGTAGGCCCACAACTTTGGAGGAGGCGATTACTATCACTGCACAGCTCAACTAGAATCATATAAGAGCTGGCACTATGTCGTCAAAGGTTCCAAGTCTACTACGAAGGTGACACCCGAGGCAACAAAGGAGGTAAGGGCCGAGTCATCTTCTCAAAACAAGAAGCGTAAGTTCACCCCGACACGCAACCACACTGTGACCGCCCCAAATGCTCCTCAAAAACAAATGGTGGTTGCAAATCAAGCCCTTGTGGCTAGAGCTTATGCTGTTCCATATCCCATGTGTAACACGTGCAAGTACCACCATGCGAGCAACATCCCATGCCGAGTCTTCTTGTTGTGTGGGAAGTATGGTCATTTGGTGGCTACTTGTCTTCGGGCGCCAAACAACACTGCCATGCTTACCAACCGAACTTGCTATAACTGGCGAGCCTGGTCATATTCGTCCGCAATGTCCTCACAATGCGGGAACTGTGCCACTGGCTCGTGGAAGGGCTTTTAGCATCAACGCCAACAAGCACAAGCCAACAACGACGTGGTGAATGGTACATTTTTGAATTTATTTTAGTCCTCTCTTGTCTTGTAAAAATTCCTATCTATGTTCATCATACCAATAATAGGTTGTTACCAAACAGGTATGTATCTTGTAAATAGTCATTATGTTTCCATATTGTTTGATTCGGGTGTCGAACGGAGTTTTGTGTCCCTGGAATTCGAGCCTATACTTTCTAAACCGCGTGTTAATCTGGAAAGATCTTTCACGGTCGAAATCACCGATGGAAAATCTATCGTCGTTGATGTCGTAATACGTGACTGCACCTTAAGCCTTAACGAACACGAGTTCTTCGTCGACCTTATTCCTATGCAATTGGGAAGCTTTGATGTTATCTTGGTATGGATTGGTTAGCGAAGCATCGTGCGGAAATTCTATGTTTCGAGAAGTGTATCCGAATTCCTTTACCGACTAGTGATACTTTGAAGGTCTTTGGGGAGAAATCATCCCAAAGACTCAAACTCATGTCTTGCATCAAGGCCCGCAAGTGCTTAAGTAAAAACTACATGGCTTTCATGGCATATGTAGTTAATACGAAAACCAAGGGTAAGGAGTTAAAAGACATTCCTGTCGTGCGGGACTTTCCCGATGTTTTTCCTGAGGATCTTAAAGGGTTACCTCCCGTGCGAGAAGTTGAGTTCAAGATTGACTTAATCCTTGGTGTGAACCCTGTGGCTAAATCACCTTATCTTCTTGCACTGTCTGAAATGCAAGAACTAGCTAGTCAACTGCAAGAGTTGACCGATAAGGGTTTTATTCGCCCTAGTTCATCACCGTGGGGTGCACCTGTACTGTTTGTGAAGAAGAAGGATGGGTTGTTCCGTATGTGCATCGATTACCAAGAACTCAACAAGCTTACTATCAAAAACCGATACCCTCTTCCTAGAATCGATAATCTCTTCAATCAACTTCAAGGAGCAACTCAATTCTCAAAGATCGATCTACGTTCTGGGTATCATCAACTACGCGTTCATGATGATGACATTCCAAAGACCGCTTTTCGTACTCGATATGGACACTACGAGTTCATGGCTATGCCTTTTGGCTTGACCAATGCACCTGCCGTGTTCATGGATCTCATGAATCGAGTATGTAAACCGTATTTGGATAAGTTCGTGATCGTGTTCATTGATGACATTCTTATTTATTCCAAGACAAAAGTTGATCACGAGACGCACTTGCGATAAGTTCTTGGACTTTTGAAGATGGAGCAATTATACGCCAAGTTTTGAAAGCGTGAATTTTGGTTGGAGGAGGTTCAATTCTTAGGGCATGTGGTGAATAGCCAAGGAATTCACGTTGATCCTGGTAAAATTGAAGCCGTGAAGAATTGGTGTGTTCCCACAACCCCAACCGAGATTTGTTCTTTTCTGGGCTTAGCGGGTTATTACTATAGGTTCATAGCGAATTTCTCGAGGATTGCTAATTCATTAACAGTTCTAACTCAAAAGAACCGACTCTTTGAATGGGGACCCAAGCAAGAAGAGGCTTTCGAGACATTAAAATGCAAGTTGTGTAACGCTCCTATTCTCACACTTCCTGATGGAAATGATGACTTTATCGTGTATTGCGATGCTTCTAATCAAGGTCTTGGTTGTGTTCTCATGCAACGAGGCAAAGTTATAGCATACGCGTCGAGGCACTTGAAGGTTCATGAAGTGAACTACACGATTCACGATCTTGAACTTGGTGCTATGGTTTTTGCATTGAAGATTTGGCAACACTATCTATATGGGACGCAATGCATAGTCTACACCGATCATAAAAGTCTCCAACACGTGTTCAACCAAAAGGATCTCAACATGAGACAAAGACGTTGGATCGAGTTGATAAGCGACTACGACTGTGACATTCGCTACCATCCAGGAAAGGCGAATGTTGTAGCCGACGCGCTGAGTCGCAAGGTCCATAACAAGACTGTCTTGCTCCAAGAAATCCGAGATCGAAGGCAATGGTTTGATACGCTAGGAGAATTTGATATTGAGATTCATGTGGATGTCAACGAGGCTACTATCATGCTTCAAAACATAAGGATCGATAATGATCTCGAGTTATGCATTCGCGAGGCTCAACAAGTGGCACTAACCGACGAAGGGAAAGATGAAGATTTGATGCCTAACGTTCGGTCACAACTAGAGACAAAACCGAATGGCATGTGGTACTTCTTGAATCGACTTTGGATCCTGAATCATGATAACCTTCGACACTTCATTATGAACGAAGCTCATCAAACCCGATATTCCATTCATCATGGCTCTGATAAGATGTACATGGACCTGCGTGGTCAATATTGGTGGCCTGGAATAAAGAAAGATATCGCATCTTATGTATCCATGTCTCACGTGTGCAAGAGTCAAAGCCGAGCACCAACGACCAAGTGGTTTACTTGAGCAACCTGAAATCCCTATGTGGAAATGGGAACACATATCCATGGATTTCATAACCAAGTTACCTCGTACTCCTCGTGGTCATGATAGCATATGGGTGATTGTTGACCGTTTGACCAAGACGGCACATTTCCTACCTATAAGAGACACATACAAAGTATCAAGACTAGCTCGCATCTATATTGACGAAATTGTGAGTCGACATGGCGTGCCATTGCATATTATTTCCGATCGAGATGCTCGTTTCACTTCACACTTTTGGTCTTCGATGCAAGAACTCTTGGGTACTCAATTGGATTTAAGTACGGCTTACCATCCTGAAACCGATGGTCAAACCGAATGAACAATTCAAACCCTCGAGGATTTGCTACGACTATGTGTCCTTGACTTTGGTGGTGATTGGGATACGCATTTACCGCTCGCGGAATTTTCGTATAACAATAGTTATCACTCAAGTATCAAAATGGCACCATTCGAGGATTTGTATGGTCGTAAATGCCGATCACCGATCTGCTGGACCGACGTTGGTGAAAATTTCATCACTGGTCCTGAACTTATACAAGAAACGACAGATAAAGTCTCTACAATCCGCAAGAACCTTGAAGTGGCAAGAAGTCGACAAAAGAGTTACGCCGATAAGCTTCGTAAACCATTGGAGTTCCAAGTTGGCGACATGGTTCTTCTTAAGGTTTCACCGTGGAAAGGTGTTGTTCGCTTTGAAAAGAAGGGTAAACTAGATCCAAGATTTGTAGGACCCTTCAAAATCCTGAAAAGGGTTGGGAAAGTGGCTTACAAAGTGGAACTACCTTCCGACCTTAGTGGAGTTCACCCTGTGTTCCATGTCTCAAATTTGAGAAAGTGTTTGACCGACGAGAGTCTGCATGTTCCATTGGAAGACATCCAGATCGACGAGTCATTGCACTTTGTTGAGAACCTGTTGAGATTATATCTCGCATTATGAAGAAAAAGAGAACCACAACTACTCCAATTGTTAAGGTTCATTAGGAGAACAAGTGTGAAGCTGAGTTCACTTGGGAGCGTGAGGATCATATGAAGGAAAGATACCCGCATTTGTTCTCCTAGTTCATTCTTAATTTCGGGACAAAATTCTTTTAAGTAGGGGAGACTGTGACATCTTGTAATTTTGGGTTAATTTAAAGTTAGCTTTGTTAAATTCTTGTATGGACTAATTGTGTTATTCATGAAACTTATGGGTTGCTTAGGCATATTACTTTAATTGGTCTTTTAATCCTTTAATTTGTAAGGGTATAATGATAATTATTATATATAATAATAATAATAATGATAATAATAATATTAATATCATTAATAATAATGATAACTAATAATAATAATATTGCTATTAATATTTTGTAAGAATTATTAAAATTAAACATGTATAAAATTTTGATTTAAAAGTCAAGCCAAATTCCCCCCATCGCCCGTTTTTAATGCTAATTTTGAAACTTCAAAAGAAACCTTTTAACATGAAATGACAAAATGAAAACTACAGAAACTAGTTATGTAAAATTATAAAAACCCAAGCCAAATTCCCCCCATCGCCCGTTTTTCTGGAGGATATTCCAGCTAGCCCCGGCCGAGCTCTGACGAGCTCAAAAACGGCTAAATACTTCGAATCACGAACCCAACCGTTCCAATCGATTCGTGAGGCTGTTTCGAACCCATAATAGGTCTTAATTCGACTTTAATTTATATTATGAACAATCAACAAGAAACCGAAATAAGCTTTTCAAATCAAGATCGGTTTCAAATCAATATATGATCAATTGGTTCAGTTGATTCATTAGAAACGTATTACTAAGCATTTAACATTCAAATCAACCAACAATATTGATTAAAAGCAAGTAATTAACATCAGTTTTAAGTCGAAACTTCCAAATCAAACCTTTGAATCGTTGATTATGAAATAGTTACAATTGACCCTAAATAACAGAGGGTTACATTTCTAACCGACGTTTCCACACTCTCTGAACATCAAATTTCGCTTATCAACCCCATCCAAATCGACTTCGGTCATCATCTTCTCATCGACCTGAAACTTAGGCGGATTCAACCTTTTAAGCTTCATTAATACAATTGGTTGAGGGGTAGTTACTATTAACATCCTAGGAAGCTTCATACGAAGTTAATTTGATAACAATCATTTATAACATCGAGATCTCTGTTCATCATAGTCGCAACCTATCCTTCATTCATCTCCATCAATTCGACTCTAATCACGTAAGTTACATACGCACTTATACTCGATTTCACATGGGAAATCAAAGCCCCATGTTTATTTCAGTAATCATTGTCGAATTGAGGTTCAATTTGATCGGAGTTGATTCTAGGGTTCTTAGTATTTGGGGGTTTCTTTCATTTGATGTTTATAGGAATTAAAAATCACTCTCTTAACAATCAGAGGCGCCTAGCCTACCGGTTAAGAGCTTATCCTTATACACTAGAGGTCCTGAGTTTGAACCCGGGCACCCTTTGATTTTTTTAAAGTGGTTTTTAGCCTTCACCTAGAACTAAATTTTTTTTAAATTATAAAAAGTCATTTTATAAAAGCTGATTATTTTAAAAATACTTGAACTTATTTTCTGTAAATTAATTTCTTAAAAAGAAATACTTTTATACTTTTGTCATATATTTTAAAATAAAATAAAATATAATAATAGATTAGTTTTATAAAAACTATACTTTAACTAATACCTTGTTCCACAAATATGATTATTCCAAACGCTGTCTTTAAACTATCGTTTAAAATATGTTTATTAGATTTTATTTAACCTTTATATATATGCACAATTATTATAGGCGTTATATTTTTATATAAAACTTTATATAAAATATAACAACTTCCTTTAATATTAATAACTAAAATTGGTTCTATTTTGTTAAACATAGTTAATTGACAATCCCTAAATTCCACTTAGAACCTTAGTCCCCGTTAATTCGTTAAACTTATATAATTAACCTTAAACCTTGTAAATAAATATATTAGGTACCTTGTGAAGAATACATTGGAACGACGACTATTATTTTCTTATTATTCATCATTTATACACTTATACATCAATGCGAGTATTTCTATACCCCTTTTTATATTTTTACACTTTTGGTTGAAACATGTTACATTATAAACTTTGCACTTGTAAACACGTTTGATTCATGTAAACTTATGGCAATTTACTTGTATGTTGTGGTTAGTTGAATTTTGTGACTACGATGTAATGTCGAATATATATACAATCATTAACTATTGCTAGCTTAGCGACGTCATAGATCTATGGGCTAGACAAGCCTGCTTGGTTAATCCAAGTACACTTAGCTAATCGTATATATTTGTAATCGTTTGAGACTTGTAAAACTTTGTCGAGGTTTGATTGTGCATTCTGTCTTACATCCCTAGTTTAGTTTGTTCTCTAACTTACAACATGAATTGCCATTTTTTATATATCTATGTATTACAAACTATGGAAATCTCACCAACACTATTGTTGACATTCTTATTTTTAACGTGTTTCAAGAAATACTCAAGCTTGATTTCTACTCTTTGAAACTTACACATCTAGGAATAGATCTGGATAAAAAATGAAATAAAATGACTTGTTACATCTTATGTTATGTTTCTTTAATTTCTTTGAGACTTATGATTGTAATGGTACAATTGGAACTTATGATTAATATATATTTGGGTTATTATAGCGTTATGTGGCTGTGAACGATCTTAACCCTCACACCTCGACGTTTCCGCCGTCAAGGTTGGGGTGTGACATTTGTTCTTCCGCAGGAATCTTGTTCTTCCAAAGCTATCTTGTTCTTCCGAAGTTACTTTGTTCTTCTGAAGCTATCTTGCTCATGCGCAGGAGTCTTCATTTGAACTCTAATTCACTTGAACTCCAGTTGATTATTCATCCGCATATGATCTTCGGATGTTTGTTACTTGTAAGCAACATATCTACGGAAGAACAAAATGTTCATCAGTAGATGTTTCTTACACTTAGTCAATTTCAGTAATTAATCAAGTATTATGTTTGTACTTGCAATCATACACAAATCAATACACATATGGGTTAACCTATATATATATATATATATATATATATATATATATATATATATAATGCATACATCATAATAATGATTTACAGTTCATTACATATATTGATTAAAGTTCTAAGCCTATAACAAATGGACTAGATCTATTGACCCTAGATCTAACAGATTATTTGAAGTAAGTTTCCATTGGTTTGTTAATTATCTTCCATCACACACTATTTGCCCTAGCCAGGGTGTGACAGTACAACCCCTGAAGAATATGAAGGTGAACATTGTTCAACTCTTTAACAACATGAAAACCCAAAAGCAACAAGAATGCCCTTGTATTAACAAAATTGTTTAACGGTGTTACTAGGTTGAAGCTAATTGAGATGGATTGCAAACTACATGAAGTAAAATTACGATTTTAAAACCTTTGGAGACAAATCATTATTTGAAACAAACCACAGAAAGAAAAATTAAAGTTTACTTTAAAATTTGAATAATTTATTATTTTCATCCCAAATATTTTGTTAAATTTGTCATTTCAATACAAAACTATTTGTTTGCCATATAAGTCATTATAGTTTACCAAATGCTGTCATTTTTATCCATTCCACTAACACGGTTAAAACACTTGTTAAATATGAGGGTATTCTAGTTTTTTTTAACACCCTAATTATTAAATTAAAACAAATCATCAATTAATAATCAATTGATTAACTCTAACACATGCTATTTGATTGAGGTCTATTGTGAGATTTTAACTAATCTTCATGTTTTGTTTGAACGTGTACAATTGTTCGATTGAGGTCATGATGTTGTCATGTTTGATTATGGTATTCGGTTGTCATATTCCAACAAATGCGACAATAGTAGACCTCAATCAAACGGAAGAACAGTATTTGTTCGAACAAAACATGAAGATTAATTAAACCCACACCAAATCTCAATCAAACGTAACGAAATAGAGTTAATCGAAGTTTTATCAAAGTATACAGTCTCACTAATCGCTTCATGTATTTTTTAATTTTAATTGAATATTAATTGATTAATTTATTATAATAGGATAATTAACGTGTTGAAAAATATAAAAATACTCTCATATTTAACGGAGGTTTTAACGGTATTAATGAAGTGAACGAAACTGCTAGCATTTGATAAACTAAAGTCATCTTATATATTTCTTAAAATGTAAATATGTGACGTCTATTTTAATAGTAAAATGTTATTTTGGTCCTTACGTTTTATTAAATATGACATTTCGATTTGCTAGACAGCATCTCCTCTTTTGTTTTGCTTTCTCGCTGTCTCTCATTGTCAACTTCCCCTTCCCATACGAAACCATTTCATTTGTTGTTATTTTACATCAACAATTAATTTATTAAACCATTAAATATCTTATTCATAATATAATATAGTTTATTGCAAGTAAATATCTTAAAATCAATGATTCATCTCAAGATCAGGTTATTGTCGATCTGCACTTCATCTATCTCCTAGTTTTGTAATCAGATCAATTTATAATTATATTTATTTCGATTGTACGTCAGTTTTTACATTAATCGAGTTTTGTTCTAGATATATCAAATCCAGATATGCATGGGTCTTGATATGTGGGTAATTCGATTCGATCATAGTGGGTTCTTAGTATTTGGGGGTTTCTTTCATTTGATGTTTATAGGAATTAAAAATCACTCTCTTAACAATTAGAGGCGCCTAGCCTACCGGTTAAGAGCTTATCCTTGTACACTAGAGGTCTTGAGTTTGAACCCGGACGCCCTTTGATTTTTTAAAGAGGTTTTTAGCCTTCAACCTAGCACTAATTTTTTTTTTAAATTATAAAAAGTCATTTTATAAAAGCTGATTATTTTAAAAATACTTGAACTTATTTTCTGTAAATTAATTTCTTAAAAAGAAATACTTTTATACTTTTGTCATATATTTTAAAATAAAATAAAATATAATAATAGATTAGTTTTATAAAAACTATACTTTAACTAATACCTTGTTCCACAAATATGATTATTCCAAACGCTGTCTTTAAACTATCGTTTAAAATATGTTTATTAGATTTTATTTAACCTTATATATATGCACAATTATTATAGGCGTTATATTTTTATATAAAACTTTATATAAAATATAACAACTTCCTTTAATATTAATAACTAAAATGGTTCTATTTTGTTAAACATAGTTAATGACAATCCCTAAATTCCACTTAGAACCTTAGTCCCCATTAATTCGTTAAACTTATATAATTAACCTTAAACCTTGTAAATAAATATATTTAGGTACCTTGTGAAGGAATACATTGGAACGACGACTATTATTTTCTTATTATTCATCATTTATACACTTATACATCAATGCGAGTATTTCTATACCCCTTTTTATATTTTTACACTTTTGGTTGAAACATGTTACATTATAAACTTTGCACTTGTAAACACGTTTGATTCATGTAAACTTATGGCAATTTACTTGTATGTTGTGGTTAGTTGAATTTTGTGACTACGATGTAATGTCGAATATATACAATCATTAACTATTGCTAGCTTAGCGACGTCATAGATCTATGGGCTAGACAAGCCTGCTTGGTTAATCCAAGTACACTTAGCTAATCGTATATATTTGTAATCGTTTGAGACTTGTAAAACTTTGTCGAGGTTGATTGTGCATTCTGTCTTACATCCCTAGTTAGTTTGTTCTCTAACTTACAACATGAATTGCCATTTTTTATATATCTATGTATTACAAACTATGGAAATCTCACCAACACTATTGTTGACATTCTTATTTTTAACGTGTTTCAAGAAATACTCAAGCTTGATTTCTACTCTTTGAAGCTTACACATCTAGAAATAGATCTGGATAAAAAAATGAAATAAAATGACTTGTTACATCTTATGTTATGTTTCTTTAATTTCTTTGAGACTTATGATTGTAATGGTACAATTGGAACTTATGATTAATATATATTTGGGTTATTAATAGCGTTATGTGGCTGTGAACGATCTTAACCCTCACACCTCGACGTTTACGCCGTCAAGGTTGGGGTGTGACATTTGTTCTTCCGCATGAATCTTGTTCTTCCGAAGCTATCTTGTTCTTCCGAAGTTACTTTGTTCTTCTGAAGCTATCTTGCTCATGCGCAGGAGTCTTCATTTGAACTCTAATTCACTTGAACTCCAGTTGATTATTCATCCGCATATGATCTTCGGATGTTGTTACTTGTAAGCAACATATCTACGGAAGAACAAAATGTTCATCAGTAGATGTTTCTTACACTTAGTCAATTTTAGTAATTAATCAAGTATTATGTTTGTACTTGCAATCAATTGATTAACTCTAACACATGCTATTTGATTGAGGTCTATTGTGAGATTTTAACTAATCTTCATGTTTTGTTTGAACGTGTACCATTGTTCGAACAAAACATGAAGATTAATTAAACCCACACCAAATCTCAATCAAACGTAACGAAATAGAGTTAATCGAAGTTTTATCAAAGTATACAGTCTCACTAATCGCTTCATATATTTTTTTAATTTTAATTGAATATTAATTGATTAATTTATTATAATAGGATAATTAACGTGTTGAAAAAGATAAAAATACTCTCATATTTAACGGGGGTTTTAACAGTATTAATGAAGTGAACGAAACTGCTAGCATTTGATAAACTAAAGTGACTGAAATAACAAAAATATTGAATTGAAATGTCATATTTAATAAAACGTAAGGACCAAAATAACATTTTACTATTAAAATAGACGTCACATATTTACGTTTTAAGAAATATATAAGATGACTTTATAAATTATGCGCATAAAAGTAAAACTTTACGATTTGCTAGACAGCATCTCCTCTTTTGTTTTGCTTTCTCGCTGTCTCTCATTGTCAACTTCCCCTTCCCATACGAAACCATTTCATTTGTTGTTATTTTACATGAACAATTAATTTATTAAACCATTAAATATCTTATTCATAATATAATATAGTTTATTGCAAGTAAATATCTTAAAATCAATGATTCATCTCAAGATCAGGTTATTGTCGATCTGCACTTCATCTATCTCCTAGTTTTCTAATCAGATCAATTTATAATTATATTTATTTCGATTGTACGTCAGTTTTTACATTAATCGAGTTTTGTTCTAGATATATCAAATCCAGATATGCATGGGTCTTGATATGTGGGTAATTCGATTCGATCATAGTGGAACAAGCAATGGGTATAGGTTGTTTCGGTGCTTTTGATTCATGTAAAGCAAAAAGCGGAAATCATCCAGAAGGTAAAAGTGATATTATTATATATTTCATATGATATGATTTCTTCATATAACTATTCTCAATTAATTATACTCAATACTGAAAGTTATATATATATTTTGTGGATGAACTTGGTTAGAAATTGCTACGAACAACGTTAAACAATTCTCGTATAATTCATTAAGATCAGCTACCAGAAACTTTCACCCCGAAAATAAAATCGGTGGAGGTGGTTTTGGAGTCGTCTACAAGGTACGATGATTTTGATTCATAATCAATTTCTGAGTGTATTTAACT
Organism: Flaveria trinervia; assembly: GCA_025506515.1. Classification (NCBI taxonomy): domain Eukaryota; kingdom Viridiplantae; phylum Streptophyta; class Magnoliopsida; order Asterales; family Asteraceae; genus Flaveria; species Flaveria trinervia. The sequence continues at coordinate 108,503 of CM046442.1, forward strand.
GATCATAAAACGTACGTACGTACGTAAGTACTGGTGCAGGGGGTTCTAAGAGACAACACTCATGTTGCCATCAAGTCTCTTTCTGCCGAATCCAAACAAGGGACGAATGAATTCTTGACGGAAATTAGTATGATCTCAACCCTGAGGCATCCTAACCTTGTTCAGCTTGTTGGTTGCTGTGTTGAGGATGGTAATCGGATTTTAGTATACGAGTACCTCGACAACAACAGTCTTGCTGCTGCCATGCTCCGTACTCTTCCTCCTTCCTTGTGCAAAATTTCCATTTTTTTACTTACTTACTTACTTACTTATTACTTATGATTAGAAATGGTAGGTAGGTTTTCTTTGATGTCTCTTAATTTATTAATTATTAAATTGAAATGAAATTGTAGGGTCAGGAGGCAAACGGACCGAGCTAGACTGGGGTACAAGAGCGGGTATATGCAAAGGCACGGCTTCAGGTCTCGTATTCTTCATGATGAAGCTGTTGTCCACCGAGATATAAAGGCCAGTAATGTCCTTCTTGATGGAAACTTTCATCCCAAAATAGGAGACTTTGGACTTGCTAAGCTTTTCCCCGATAATGTCACTCATCTTAGTACTCGAGTTGCTGGAACAGTGTATATATATATATATATATTCCACCATAATAAATTTGTGCAATATATATGTACGTGTTTGAATTAACCGTTAATCTTGAATGAATATGTCAGGGGATACTTGGCTCCAGAGTATGCATTGTTCGGACAACTTACAAAGAAGGCAGATGTATATAGTTTTGGGGTGCTTATGCTCGAGGTCGTAAGTGGTACAAGCAGCGGTAAAGCAGCATTTGGGGAGGATCTGTTGGGTCTCGTTGAATGGGTACGTAAGACATGTTTTTATAAATCTAGTATATTTGTATTAATTTGTGTTTGCTTGGGCAGGTGTGGAAGCTCAAAGACCAAGGGAGACTTGTTGACATCGTTGACCCGGACCTAAAAGATTGCCCAGATGATGAGGCTATGAGGTTCATTACTGTTGCGTTGTTTTGTACACAAGCCAATTCAAACCAAAGACCCTCAATGAGGCAAGTACTTGAGATGCTCTCAAAAACAGTCAGACTTAACGTAAGCTTGTTGAGCGAACCAGGGATCTATCGACCGCGTAACCATAGCAAGTCATTAGAAACAACAAGATCCCAGTCGGTAAATCCTTTTATAACCGCATCCCATAGCATATCACAAATGTATCCTAGATGATTTTATAGCCAACTGTTTTCTTTATCTTACTAGCTTGTACTTTATAAGCCTACTATTGTTTCCAAAAACTTGTATACCAAAGTTACAAAATACAATGGGAGGCTATCAGTTACGTACATGTATACATGTTTTCTTTTATGTCCATTCTAGTATAACTTTTATTACAGTACAAACATTGTACGTACGTAACACCTTTATTAATTAGAGTAGGAAGATATAATTGGTTTTGACATCATTTTAGGTTTTTTCTTTCTTCCCGCACCTATATATATACCGTTAAATCAAAAAAAACTAAAGCACATAAGATATAAAATTATATTTGTATTAATGAGTTATATGCATATATACAGTTAATTTAATTTTAGGTATAATTCACGTCTCTTACTTTTTCCATTTTCTTATTTTTTCCATTCATTTCATTTTGATGTAAAACATGATGTTAACGAGAATAAAGTCAAGCACATGAACGAAAAATAGATAGATGTACGTGTAAACATAGAAACATGATCATGGAATCGCATATGACATGGCTAGATGTATGGTTTTTCAAACACGACTATAGAAATATACCACATGGTAAGGAGTAGGTTGTATCAATATATTTTGAAGTTCATATATATATATATATATACATATATATATATATACATATACATATATATATATATATACATATACATATATATATACATATACATATATATATATATACATATACATATATATATATATATATATTATGTTATGATATGCTATATAGCAAAAAAGTATGTTATATGGTGAAAAGAAATTAAAACGAAGTATGAAAGAAAGGAAACAGGATAGCACTACAAGGTATTTCACTATTAGCCGGTGAGATGTCGCCACAAAAGATAACAGTTATCGCCGCTATTATTATTAGTGGCGCCAAGTCGCCACTAATGTGTGTCCGCTATTAATTAGTAGCCATTGGCCAAAAATTTACAGTTAATAAGTCGTCGCTAATACCCTCTATCGTCGTTAATGATACCGCCGCTAATGAAGACATTTCTTGTAGTGTAGGTGGTAATTTTTGTTAACTAATATGAATAGTAATTAAGTGTATAATTAACATAACTAGAGACAGTAAAGTGACACACTATAAGGCGAGGGTATTTTTCTAACTACGTACAAATATTTCTAGAATTTAAGAAATTAGCCGAATTCATTCATTATTATGAACATATCTATAATTCTAACACCACTATTAAAATATAACATTGTTACGTGGATTGATATGTGAAAATTTATGTATATTAATGTATTACAAATATCTAAATTAGTATACGTTCACTATAATTCTCTAACTTACATATTCATAGAATACTTGTTTATGAATTATAAAGACACGAGATGTGACACCTCGTATTTTCAGGTTAGCGTCGTCAATATAATTTTCGTTACCTTAACGTTCTCTCGTCGTTATTTATCTAATTATTTAAATAAATTATAATATTAAATTAGAATCATTGTGCAAATGAATCAAAGTGAAGGGACCTAAAGTGCAACTTAGGAGACTTAAGGGGGACCATTGTGTAACTTTCATATAAACATGTTAAATAACCAACCCACCCTCCTTCCCCGGCTACTCCACACCGAACCCTAAACCACCGAAAACCCCTAGTCGCCGTCGACCTCCTCATTCTCACGAAGCCCCATCCGCAGCCCTTGTTCGCGACCCTTAACCTCCGGCATTCGTTCTGTTTCAAGTGACGATCCCGCTCGCGGCTTCCTACGTTACCGAACGACGATCGTTTGACGACCGACATCACCCGGCGTTCGTGAGGACCGACCGGAGCAACCTTACGGTAAGAGTTCATCGTAGTTGTTACAATTTTCGGCTTCGGTTCATGGTTGCGGGTTCGGGTTCATCTCGGTTTGAATGTATGCGCGTTTGTATGCTCGTAGGTATATATATAAAGTGTGTCTTGTATGTAATTGCAAGGGGATTTTGGGTGCATGTGTGAGTCACGATTTGCATGTGTGTATATGGGTGTATGTGTTGTGCGCATATGTATAATGTATGTACCTTCTGCAGTTTGTATGTATGTGTGGTGTACATGGAGGAGATGATGTGTGTGTGTGTGTGCATGATGATGTGTGCGTGAGTGTGCATGATGAGTGTTGTGTGTGCATGATGAGTGTGCGTGAGTGTGCATGATGTGTGTGTGTGTACATGATGATGCGTGCGTGAGTGTGTATGATGATGTGGTGTGTGTGTGCGTGAGTGTGTGGTGATGTTGGGTGCGTGAGTCTGCATGTGTATGTATGTGTTATGTGTGGGTTTAGTATATGGTATGGTGTGTGATTGGTAATGCATATGCATATGCATACATAGTGTTGTAGGTAGGATGCCATTTGGAGATAGATGTATGATTTGTATGCAGGCTACATGGATGTACATCACTTGGTTTTGGCATAGGTTCATTGCGTTTATGTGTGTTATATAGAGTGTTCATGTAAGTGTTTCTGTTGGAGTATGATTTCATGATATGAATGGTATTAATATACCATTGTATGTGTATTTTATAGTGGCTTGACATTGTGTGTGGAGTACATGTCGTGGGGTACGTTAATGTTACGAAATAAATGTACTTTTCTTTTCATGGGTTACGTATGGGTGTATAGATATATAACGTGTGATTTTCGTTTGTGTTGTTCTACGTTTGTGATATGTGGGTTATGCGTTTAAATCGTTTGGTTTTTTTTTATAACAAAAAGTCACAAAATTTAAAGTGTAGAAACAATGTATTTTTATACATAGTAATCGAGTTTTTATACGTTGGAAGTGAATGAGTCTTCGAGTGTAATTGTTTATGAATGGGGGGATATCGATAACGTACACCGTAACCGAGCCGTGAAACGCGAAACCGTACGATTTCATTATTAAGTATTAATATTGATTGCATATATTAAATAAAATCCAGGTTAAGAGGAGATCCTAAACGTTTGTGCTTTCACTTATTAATTGCTGTGCATTTAGGTGAGTTCTCAGCCCCACTTTACTTACTTTCTTTGGGGTGAAAGAAACGTGTGTTTTAAACGTATTTTCACCTGATCGTATTACTTTAATATCACTTGTTTACTAGTGTGACACCATACTTAAGTCCTCACTTTCGAACCGTTAATATATGTACTCTAGCGAGGTAATTCTGAGTAGATCTACTGGGTTTGACAAACCCCACCCGGGCTAGTCGCGCTAGCACAACGTTCGTCAAACGGGTGTTTAATTGACCTATTTCTGTTGCTGTGACCGTGTTCATAGCCGAGGCATTCTTTACGTAGTCAGCGTCGGTTGCGAACTTCATACACTTAGTAACTTGTTGAGTAGACTAGCTATCTACTGATATTATTTTGATTACTGCATCAGTTTATTGTTATGTTCAGTTTATCAAAACCTGTGGACTCACCAACCTTGTGTTGACACTTTAGCATGTTTCTTTCAGGTTCACAAGAAGCGCACACTTAGGAGCATTTTATTCATGCATTATTATCCATGTGATTTATTTATCGTTTTTCAGTGAATTTTATTTATTCGTTTTGCGCGTGTTGCGCCATTTAAACAACTAATATTTACTATGCTTCCGCGACTTCTATTATGTCCACGTTTAAAACTAGTCTTTGATGAATTCAAGTTTTATAAGTAAATTATGTTTTATAAACAACGTGTCGTTTGGTGTAACTAGTGGCTGAGATCCTGGAAGTCACACGCCTAACGGTAATACCCCGTTTGTGGAATTTGAGGGTGTGACAGATTGGTATCAGAGCTACTGGTTATAGCGAACTAAATTGAAAATTGCATCACATTTGCATTGCATTTAGACTATAGCCTGATGCCTTAGTTACACACATATAGACACGATTAGTTTGCTCGTAGACTTTGCTTGTTTGTTCGTTGGCATTGCTTGTTTGCGTTATTTGCGGGATTCATTGGCGTTGCTTATTCTTGTGAACAGTTTCTTGCCGAATGGCATCATCTTCTTCCGTACCATCATCATCATCGTCTGGCCCTTACGTTATAATAATAATGAGAGACTCGATTACGATCAACCTTTAGCTTTACCCGAGTACCCACCGGTACATAGGTGGGAGTGCTATCCACAGTACATTACTGATCTCATTCTAGAGAAGAATGTACCCCCACCTCTCGAAAACCGCCCACGCACTAGATCCACTGCTGGTAGGGACCCTAATGCCCCTACATTACCACCTCTTCCTTGCCCTCCAGAGCAGGCTATAGCTGCTTTGGTAGCCACAGTGCATTTGCAGCGTAAGCGTGTGGCCGCACTCGTGAAGGAAAATACGAACTAAAGAAAACATCGACTAGGACTGCGGAGAAACTCGAACGACTCGATTCGATAACTTCTTGGAATACCACAATGACCTAATAGATCGTTATAATGGACTGGTCGGGCGGGCCGAGAACATAGACCAGCGACTAGGAATTGTGGAATCCCAAGTCTTCGCTCAGAACGCAGTGCCTGAACCAGAAGCAGCACCGGAGGAAGAAGAACCCGACGAAGCACCGGAGGAAGAACTCGAGGAAGCACCGGAGGAAGAAAAACCCGAGGAAGCACCGGAGGAAGAACTCGAGGAAGCACCGGAGGAAGAAGACCCTGAGGAAGAGCCAGAAGAAGAACCCGAGGAGCAGCCTGATGACGAGGCGGAAAACAGCGACGGATCTGTTGACTCTCACTGACTTCCTCATTTATTCTTTTCTTTCATTAATCCTGTTATTCCATTAGACTTATTTCATTTCACACCTAGATGGGAAGGTTTTTCCCATCTGATTAATACTTTTGGATTTTAGTATTTGATTTGATTAATTGTATGCGTACCTACAATTTATTTGATCAAAATTATTATTTGAACTTATTAGTTGTGTGTGCTAAATTTACTTGTACTCAAATGAAGTAGATATGTTTCATATTACTTATTTTTGTATGTTGTGATCGTTAAGAATGTCTGGAATTGGCCGAGGACGCGGACGTGGTCGTGGCACCATCAACATGACCCCAGCTGAACTGGCAGCCCTAATCAATCAGCATGTGGCTGATGCTCTTGCAAATCCTAATCTCAATCCGCACGCCACTCCAATCGGTAAGCAATACAAAATTTCCCCCTGACGTTAACGTTCCGTCACCCTGGTTAAGTTGTAACATCTATTCAAAATTCTAAACGCCTGATCAAAACTTGTTGCAGGACAAGGGGTATGCACGTTTAAGACCTTCATGGATTGTAAACCCAATCCATTCACAGGAGCAGAAGGAGCTGTGGGACTCCTACGCTGGTTCGAAAAGCTTGAGTCAGTGTTCGAGATGTGCAACTGCCCCGTGGCAAATCGGGTTAAGTACGCCACTGGCACCCTGAACGGTGCTGCGTTATCTTGGTGGAACGCTCAAGTCCAAATGTTGGGCGTTGAAATTGCAAACCAGACAACCTGGAATGACTTCAAGACCCTGATGAAAGAGGAGTACTGCCCTCGGAGTGAGGTGCAGAAATTAGAAACTGAGTTCTGGAACCTAAAGATGACAGGCTCCGAAATCGAGGCGTACACCACTCGATCTCACGAGCTTGCTACCCTATGCCCTAACATGATCGACCCTCCTTCCCTAAGGATTGAGAGGTATTTGCACGGTCTGTCACCTGAGATTCAAGGCATGGTCACTGCTTCCAAACCAGACACCATACAGGAGGCAATCAGGTTGGCCCATAGACTGACTGACCAGGCAGTCATCCAGGGAAAACTACCTCCACGAGGTTCGACATCGACCCCTTCAGACAGTAACAACAAGAGAAAATGGGAATCTGGTTCCACCAACAAGCAGAACAACTCTCAACCGCAACCTCAACAGTCACGGAAGTTTGACAACTATCGCTCATCTCATCAATCATCCTCATCCTCATCTCAGCAGAGTGGTGGCTACTCTGGGACATTACCTAAGTGTAACAGATGCAACTACCACCACAACGGGAACTGCAAAAAGAATACTTGTGAGCGGTGTGGTACATTTGGCCATGCTGCTAGAGATTGCAGGATGAATATGACATCTAGACAGCCGGCCCAGAGGAATGAACAAAGAGGCTGCTATGAGTGTGGTCAGACCGGGCACATCAAGAGGTATTGCCCAAAACTGAGGAAGAACAATGGTGGCGGTAATGGTGCTGATAACCGCAATGGCAATGGCAATGGAAACAACGATAAGAACGGTAATGGTGGAGCCAAGGGAAGAGCTTTCATCATTGGTTCAGGTGAGGCTCGTAATGATCCTTCTACTGTAACTGGTAAATTTCCTATCATGGTTTTTTGCTTCGGTACTATTTGATTCTGGTGCTGATAAGAGTTTCATTTCGCGTAAGTTCAGTAAATTGCTAGATGATAATTCTGTAGCCCTAGATACCAATTATACAGTAGAAATAGCAGACGGTAAGATCATTGAGTCTTCACGTATATACAGAGGTTGTAAGATTAGTCTATCAGGGCATGATTTCGAAATTGACCTATTGTCTATTACACTCGGTAGTTTTGATGTCGTTGTCGGCATGGATTGGTTGTCTAAGAACCAAGCCGAAATCATTTGTCGTGAGAAACTTGTTCGACTACTGCTTTGCCTGATGGAAAGATACTCACCGTAGAAGGCGACAGGAGGGGTGCAGTAGTTGGCATCATTTCATACATGAAAGCTCAGAAGTTTTTGAAGAAAGGACATTCGGCGATTTTAGCCCTGGTCACCGAAAAGACTACTGAGGAGAAACGACTGGAAGACATCCCTATAGTTAGAGACTTTCCGGAGGTATTTCCCGAGGACCTACCTGGACTACCCCCACACAGGCAAGTAGAGTTTCAGATTGAATTAGCACCTGGAGCAGCTCCGATCGCTCGGGCGCCGTACCGTTTGGCACCGAATGAACTACAAGAGCTGTCTAAGCAATTGCAAGAATTGCTGGACAAGGGATTCATACGTCCCAGCTCTTCACCCTGGGGAGCTCCAGTGCTATTCGTGAAGAAGAAAGATGGAACTTTCAGAATGTGTATTGATTACCGAGAGTTAAACAAGTGACAATTAAGAATAGATATCCTCTCCCGCGCATTGATGATCTGTTTGACCAATTGCAAGGATCAAGCTACTATTCCAAGATTGACCTGAGATCAGGTTATCATCAGCTACGAGTCCGGAGGAAGATATCTCGAAGACGGCATTCCGGACACGTTATGGACACTATGAGTTCGCAGTAATGCCTTTTGGATTAACCAATGCCCCAGCAGTTTTCATGGACCTCATGAACCGTGTCTGCAAACCTTACTTGGATAAGTTTGTCATTGTCTTCATTGATGACATACTGATCTACTCTCAGAATAAGGAAGATCATGAGGAACATCTGAGGATCATTCTGGAATTGTTGAAAATGAACAATTGTATGCAAAGTTCTCAAAATGTGACTTCTGGATGCGAGAAGTGCAGTTTCTTGGTCATGTGGTGAACGAAAAGGGTATACATGTAGATCCTTCAAAGATTAAAGCAATCAAGAATTGGCCTGCACCAAAAACGCCTACTGAGGTGCGACAATTCCTTGGCTTGGCAGGTTATTACAGACGATTTATCGAGGGATTCTCAAAGTTAGCGCAACCTCTAACTGCCCTAACTCACAAGGGAACCATCTACAAATGGGGCAGCCAAGAGGAATCAGCATTTCAGACACTTAAGGACAAGCTTTGCAGTGCACCGATCCTAGCCTTGCCAGAAGGAACAGATGACTTTGTTGTTTATTGTGACGCATCCATCCAGGGTTTGGGATGTGTGTTGATGCAACACAGCAATGTCATTGCTTATGCGTCTAGACAACTTAAGGTACACGAGAAGAACTACACAACGCATGATCTGGAACTAGGAGCTGTAGTGTTTGCTTTGAAGATTTGGAGGCACTACCTCTATGGAACTAAGTGCACGATCTATACAGACCACAAGAGCCTCCACAGCACATATATGACCAAAAAGAGCTGAATATGCGGCAACGACGATGGCTAGAACTACTCAATGATTACGACTGTGCCATTAAGTATCACCCGGGTAAAGCCAATGTGGTAGCCGACGCCCTCAGTCGAAAAGATACCCCTAAACCTCGTCGAGTACGTGCATTACAATTGACCATCCACTCCGACCTACCAAAACAAATCAAGGCTGCCCAGTTTGAGGCCTTGAGAGTTGAGAACCTAAAAGCAGAATACATGCGAGGTATGGAGAAACAATTAGAGACCAAGACGGATGGAATCCGTTATTTCATGGAACGGATCTGGATACCACAATACGGGAATTTACGAGAACTGGTAATGGATGAAGCTCATAAGTCACGCTACTCAGTTCATCCGGGTTCAGATAAAATGTACCATGATCTGAAAGAGTGTTATTGGTGGCCTAACATGAAAGCTGAGATTGCCACCTATGTAAGCAAATGTTTAACTTGCTCCAAGGTTAAGGTGGAATATCAGAGGCCATCTGGTTTACTTCAACAACCGGAACTTCCAGTTTGGAAATGGGAGCAGATCTCGATGGACTTCGTTACGAAGTTACCAAGAACTCCCAGCGGATGCGATACCATATGGGTCATAGTAGATCGCCTAACAAAATCCGCTCACTTCCTAGCAATCCGAGAGACTGATCGGATGGATAAGTTAACACGGATTTATCTAAGAGAAATAGTTTCCCGGCATGGTGTACCAGTGTCAATCATATCTGATCGTGACGCTCGATTTACTTCTCACTTCTGGCAATCATTACAACGATCATTGGGAACGCGGCTGGATATGAGTACTGCGTATCATCCGCAAACCGATGGTCAAAGTGAGCGTACGATCCAGACATTAGAAGATATGTTACGTGCCTGCGTGATCGATTTTGGCAGTAATTGGGAAACTCACTTACCATTGATTGAGTTCTCCTATAATAACAGTTATCACACCTCAATCAAGGCAGCTCCATTTGAGGCACTGTATGGACGTAAGTGCCGATCACCTATTTGTTGGGCAGAAGTTGGAGAAAGCCAACTTACAGGTCCTGAGCTTGTGCACGAGACGACTGAGAAGATCGTGCAGATACGTAACCGTATGGCGGCAGCACGTGATCGACAAAAGAGTTACGCCGACAAACGTCGTAAGCCATTGGAATTTCAGATTGGCGATAAAGTACTTCTAAAAGTCTCACCTTGGAAGGGAGTGATACGCTTTGGAAAGCGTGGCAAACTAAACCCCAGATACGTTGGACCGTTTGAGATTGTCAAACGGGTTGGTCCGGTAGCCTACCAGCTAATTTACCAGAAGAGCTAAGTGGAATACATAACGTGTTTCACGTGTCTAATTTGAGGAAGTGTCTATCTGATGACTCACTCGTCGTTCCGCTAGAAGACTGGAGATTGATGAACAGCTTCGTTTCATTGAGGAACCAGTTGAGATTATGGATCGAGAAGTCAAAATCCTAAGGCGTAGCAAGATTCCAATTGTGCGCGTTAGGTGGAACTCAAAGCGTGGCCCGGAGTTTACCTGAGAACGCGAGGATCAAATGAAGAAGAAATACCCACAACTGTTCAAAGATCAGACATCTACTTCTTAAGAAATCTCAGAAAACCTATCATAAGAGAGCTTCTGACCTCCTATAGCAACTGGCGTTTTATACTAACCTGATGTTCTAATTTTCGGGACGAAAATTCCTTCAACAAGGGGATGATGTGACACCTCGTATTTTCAGGTTAGCGTCGTCAATATAATTTTCGTTACCTTAACGTTCTCTCGTTATTTATCTAATTATTTAAATAAATTATAATATTAAATTAGAATCATTGTGCAAATGAATCAAAGTGAAGGGACCTAAAGTGCAACTTAGGAGACTTAAGGGGGGACCATTGTGTAACTTTCATATAAACATGTTAAATAACCAACCCACCCTCCTTCCCCGGCTACTCCACACCGAACCCTAAACCACCAAAAACCCCTAGTCGCCTTCGACCTCCTCATTCTCACGAAGCCCCATCCGGCAGCCCTTGTTCGCGACCCTTAACCTCCGGCATTCGTTCTGTTTCAAGTGACGATCCCGCTCGCGGCTTCCTACGTTCCTGAACGACGATCGTTTGACGACCGACATCACCCGGCGTTCGTGAGGACCGACCGGAGCAACCTACGGTAAGAGTTCATCGTAGTTGTTACAATTTTCGGCTTCGGTTCATGGTTGCGGGTTCGGGTTCATCTCGGTTTGAATGTATGCGCGTTTGTATGCTCGTAGGAATATATATAAAGTGTGTCTTGTATGTAATTGCAATGGGATTTTGGGTGCATGTGTGAGTCACGATTTGCATGTGTGTATATGGGTGTATGTGGTTGTGCGCATATGTATATATGTATGTACCTTCAGCAGTTTGTATGTATTGTGCGTGTACATGGAGGAGATGATGTGTGTGTGTGTGTGCATGATGATGTGTGCGTGAGTGTGCATGATGAGTGTGTGTGTGCATGATGATGTGTGCGTGAGTGTGCTGATGATGTGTGTGTTGTACATGATGATGCGTGCTGAGTGTGTATGATGATGTGTGTGTGTGCGCGTGATGAATGTGCGTGAGTGTGTGGTGATGTTGTGCGTGAGTCTGCATGTGTATGTATGTGTTATGTGTAGTTTTAGTATATGGTATGGGTGTGTGATTTGGTAATGCATATGCATATGCATACATAGTGTTGTAGGTATAGGATGCCATTTGGAGATAGATGTATGATTTGTATGCAGGCTACATGGATGTACATCACTTGGTTTTGGCATAGGTTCATTGCGTTTATGTGTGTTATATAGAGTGTTCATGTAAGTGTTTCTGTTGAGTATGATTTCATGATATGAATGGTATTAATATACCATTGTATGTGTATTTTATAGTGGCTTGATATTGTGTGTGGAGTACATGTCGTGGGGTACGTTATGTTACGAAATAAATGTACTTTTCTTTTCATGGGTTACGTATGGGTGTATAGATATATAACGTGTGATTTTCGTTTGTGTTGTTCTACGTTTGTGATATGTGGGTTATGCGTTTAAATCGTTTGGTTTTTTTTAAAACAAAAAGTCACAAAATTTAAAGTGTAGAAACAATGTATTTTTATACATAGTAATCGAGTTTTTATACGTTGGAAGTGAATGAGTCTTCGAGTGTAATTGTTTATGAATGGGGGGATATCGATAACGTACACCGTAACCGAGCCGTGAAACGCGAAACCGTACGATTTCATTATTAAGTATTTAATATTGATTGCATATATTAAATAAAATCCAGGTTAAGAGGAGATCCTAAACGTTTGTGCTTTCACTTATTAATTGCTGTGCATTTAAGGTGAGTTCTCAGCCCCACTTTACTTACTTTCTTTGGGGTGAAAGAAACGTGTGTTTTAAACGTATTTTCACCTGATCGGTATTACTTTAATATCACTTGTTTACTAGTGTGACACCATACTTAAGTCCTCACTTTCGAACCGTTAATATATGTACTCTAGCGAGGTAATTCTGAGTAGATCTACTGGGTTTGACAAACCCCACCCGGGCTAGTCGCGCTAGCACAACGTTCATCAAACGGGTGTTTAATTGACCTATTTCTGTTGCTGTGACCGGTGTTCATAGCCGAGGCATTCTTTACGTAGTCAGCGTCGGTTGCGAACTTCATACACTTAGTAACTTGTTGAGTAGACTAGCTATCTACTGATATTATTTTGAATACTGCATCAGTTTATTGTTATGTTCAGTTTATCAAAACCTGTGGACTCACCAACCTTGTGTTGACACTTTAGTATGTTTCTTTCAGGTTCACAAGAAGCGCACACTTAGGAGCATTTTATTCATGCATTATTATCCATGTGATTTATTTATCGTTTTTCAGTGAATTTTATTTATTCGTTTTGCGCGTGTTGCGCCATTTAAACAACTAATATTTACTATGCTTCCGCGACTTCTATTATGTCCACGTTTAAAACTCGTCTTTGATGAATTCAAGTTTTATAAGTAAATTATGTTTTATAAACAACGTGTCGTTTGGTGTAACTAGTGGCTGAGATCCTGGAAGTCACACGCCTAACGGTAATACCCCGTTTGTGGAATTTGAGGGTGTGACACGAGAGAGGGGAGAGAAATAAGTATAAAAAGAGATAACTCATTTAATCTTTTTAACATTTGTTCAATTTTAGTAATGACAAAAATCACTGTAGAATACAAATTATCGAGTGTTTAAATTCTTCCATTTAAAACTACTTTAAAAGTGATATATCATTACACAAATTTTAGACCATTACGACGATAGCTGCCGTCACTATTAGCCCCAAAAGTTGCCTCTAATACTTATAGCGGTGACCTATCGCCGCTAAGGGTCGCCGCTATACTCTGTCACTAATTACCAACAACTCACCGCTAATTGTGTCACCGCTAATAATCTTTAGGTTGCCGTAATGGTCAAAAAGTAATACAAATATTTTTTATAATTTTTTTAGATTTTCAGTTTTCAACCAAAAGAAAACCTAATTTCCCAATAACATTCAAATTTCATACAAATAAATTTAGATTTCGCAATATCATACGATCATACATAAAATAAAACATAAGTAATTTAGTCATAATTAAAAGTTAAACATAACTAATGATTGTTATGGAATCGAAAGCGGTTGTTGTAGGAATCGATTGCATGAAAGGATGAATCCGTAAGTGTTCTTTTCTTTCAAAATAGCTCCTTGGACGGGAAAAATGACTTTTTGAAGATTTAATTCACAGTCCTCTTTTAAACCTTTAATTAGGTTATAAAACCCTAAAAGTTCATAACTGTCAACCCAGTGACATAATTTACATTCTTAGGGACGTAATTTACTACCCCCCGAATAAGCATTTTCTTTCCTCTTGTTTTGCGTTCTAGTTTGCGTGTTTTATTTTTTTCTTGATTCACACATAGGACGTAATTAGGTCTCTCTTCACTTATTTTAGTTCTTCTACCTTTCAAGTGTTGCTTCCTTCGTGAGCTTCCGGTTTCCATTGTAACTTCCAAAAAACACCCGAATTGTGTCTATTAAGCTCTGCAAACTTGAAATTCAATAAGCTCTCAACGTAATTGTATTTCAAATTAATAAACACATAAATACACAACTTAAACATTTTAATATAGTGAAAAACATGGACACATCATTGAGTTATAATATTCATTTTCTTTAATTAATGTGTAGAGGATTAAATAAAAGATAAGTTAAATAAAAACTCACAAAACATATAAAAATTGCCACATTGTACTTGGATTTTGCTTTTTTGTTTAGAAATAGACACTTTTAACAAACTTTCACACCCTCTAGTTTACTTTATGTGATATGAAAGATATCCTATAACCATACCTAACTATGCATATTTACATCCATATCAACTTGCTTGCAATTAAAGACATATATGATCAATTAAGCTAGTGTGTTTGATTTCCTCATCAAACTACTACTATACCAACAGTCAACTCAATCCTGCTGCTGGGTGACATGCACATATATGACCTAACCATAACCAACTAGAAATGACATCACAACAATATTATTAATTAAATATATCAGGTCATAACCCATCCATATATATATATATATATATATATATTATATATATATATATATATATATATATATATATATATATAATATATAAAAGCTTGCGCTAGCTAGTCATTTCTCATCACAAGTTGCACGAACCAAATTAGTTTACTAGCTAGCTAGCTTGCGGATATGATGGTGGGTTTGGTTCGAGCTTTGATTTTAGTAGGGATCTTGTTTCCGTTGTTGGTTCATGGTCGCATACGTCACTACAAATTCAATGTGAGCTGTCTTATAATTGATCTTACTACTTTATCTTTTTATTTTAAACCAACAATTGACGTACCTAAATTTCTTATTGTATGTTTCACGGATCATATATATATATATATGTGTGTGTGTGTGTGTGTGATATATATCTTGGGAAGTATAAACGGTTCATATATCAACTGTACATACGAGTCCTCTTATTAGTAACATGAAATGAATCGCTATATATATACACACACACACACATATGCAGGTGGTTACAAAGAACGCGAATCGTTTATGCTCAAGCAAGCCCATTGTGACAGTTAACGGTCGATTTCCTGGACCGACACTTTACGCTCGAGAGGGAGATAGGGTTCTCATAAAGGTTGTCAACCATGTCAAGTATAACGTCTCCATCCATTGGTATGTGCGTACTTATGGTATAATAATTAATATAATTTACAAGTAATGTTAATCATAAATTTAGTGGCCGGGCCAGTGTTTGTTTAGATTATAACCAAATTAATTAAAGTTAAGTGAGATCTACTTATGAATATTTTTGGCAGGCATGGAATAAGACAAGTACGCACGGGTTGGGCTGATGGACCATCATACATAACACAATGCCCAATCCAGCCTGGACAAAACTATGTGTACAACTTCACCATAATAGGGCAACGAGGCACGCTTTTTTGGCATGCTCATATTTTATGGCTGAGAGCTACCGTCCATGGTGCTATCGTCATCTTGCCTAAACTTGGTGTTCCATATCCATTCCTAAACCGCATATGGAACAAGTCTTGATCTTAGGTCGTTAAAAGTAGATAAGAATTGAACCAGCTATATAGATATATATATATTCTGATCTTAACTATAATTTAATAACTATCATTTAAGTTGACCGTTGAAATATGAATGCATGTAGGTGAGTGGTGGAAATCAGACACTGAAGCCGTGATCAATCAAGCATTGAAATCTGGCTTGGCACCTAATGTCTCACATGCCCATACTATTAATGGTCATCCAGGACGAGTTCATGGTTGTCAGACACAAGGAGGGTTTGAAATGACTGCGGAGAAAGGAAAATCCTACATGCTACGCATAATCAACGCTGCACTCAATGAAGAACTGTTCTTTAAGATTGCCGGCACAAGCTCAGGGTTGTTGAAGTGGATGCCGTGTATGTAAAACCCTTTAAAACCGACACAATTGTCATAGCACCCGGCCAAACCACCAACGTCATCATCACTGCGAATAAGAAACCCAGTAAATACATCATGATCGCCTCCCCATTCATGGACTCCCCGATTGCTGTTGACAACAAGACTGCCACCGCCACCCTCCACTATACCGGCACCCTTTCCTCCTCCGCCACCCAAACCACCCCACCCCCACAAAATGCCACAGCACTCGCAAATAAATTCATAGATTCCCTCCGTAGTTTAAATTCAAAAAGATTCCCCGCCAAAGTGCCCTTACAGATCAACCATTCCTTATATTTTACAGTTGGGCTTGGCGTCAACCCATGCCCTACTTGTAAAGCAGGTAACGGAAGTCGCGTTGTGGCGGGCATAAACAATGTAACCTTTGTTATGCCCACCACAGCCCTTCTTCAAGCACATTACTTCAAAAACAAACGAGTGTTCACCACAGATTTTCCCGGTAATCCACCAATTGCTTTCAACTACACCGGAACCCCTCCCGCAAACTTGGCTACATCCAATGGGACTAAGGTCTATCGGCTAGAATACAACTCGACTGTTGAGTTAGTACTTCAAGACACGAGTATCATTGCTGCCGAGAATCACCCGATTCTCTACATGGCTTCAATTTCTTCGCAGTTGGCAAGGGAATTGGCAACTATAACCCAAAGAAAGACGCAAACAAGTTTAACCTTGTGGATCCCGTGGAGAGGAATACTATTGGTGTGCCTTCCGGTGGTTGGGTTGCTATTCGATTCCGGGCTGATAATCCCGGGGTGTGGTTCTTGCATTGTCATTTGGAAGTGCACACAACTTGGGGGTTAAAAATGGCATTTTTGGTTGATAATGGAAATGGACCCAACGAGTCGCTTCTACCACCTCCAAAAGATCTTCCAAAATGTTAACCCAACATTGGTTGATTATTTTCAATTGATTTTTGCCATTAATAAATATTATGAATTAGGGTTCACTAATAATTAGTTTTCAAATTAGATATACGCCATTGATTTCTTATCTTATTAGATATATAGATAGATGAGTCCTTTTGCTCACTGTTTTTGTCGACCTGCTATGGATTTAGAAACTGTCGGCAATCAAAGCCAAAATCAATCATAGAAACTAGTTTTGATCAGTATGTTACATATGTGAAAACAGAATATCACGACGAAGATAAATTTGTTTTGTCCAAATTGCTCGGCATTCGATTTACGGCTTGGAAAATGTCATCGTAATAATGAATATAGTGCATGAAATAAGCGTACCTATTCTATCTTTGTTCTTATCGATTCTGATGTGTCCTTTTTGAGAAGGCTAACTCCAAGAATTCAAGAAAGAGAGGACAAGAGTTGTGGAATAATTTTCTTCCTAATCTCCAAGCAAAAAAAACATGAATTATAATATGCAATGCAACCTCCAACTATTCCACTACTCCTTATTCATTGGTCCACTAATACCATAACTCCACTAATACAAAATTGTAACACAATTGAGAAACCAAAAGATAAAATAACCTCAAAACATAAAAAAGGGCCCACTACCCCACTTACATAAACATGACCCACTAATAAACAAATAAACTACCAACCTTCTAGAAAGCAAAGAAACTAACAAATATTAAAAATAATAGCATGTCATCATCAAATCCACGTGTGCTTGTCTGCGTGAATAGATGTCTAACATCACTATTTGTGAATTAGGTTTAATATCCCCCCATAATTCACGTAATAGTGACTCCCAACAACTTTTCGTGAGTACCACATGCTTTCAACTCAATCTCCTTTTCATTCACTAGACTACGAATGTAGTGATACTTTATAGAAATATGTTTAGTGCGGTTGTGAAATGCTTGGTTTCTAGTTAAGAAAATAGCTGAGCGATTGTCACAGCAGATCTGCGTGGCCTTTTTCTACACATGACCCAGTTCATTCAACACTTTTCGCAGCCACACGGCTTGACAAGTTGCACCTGTTACCGCCACATACTCTGCTTCAGTAGTCGATAAAGCAACAATAGTTTGTTTCTTTGACATCCAGAAGACAACACCCGTTCTAGTAGAGAAAGAATAAATCGATAAACTTTTCATGTCCTCAAACGAACTAGCCCAATCACTGTCTGTAAACCCAGCAAGTACCACGCCATTTTCTTTGCCATACCACAAACCATATCCCAAAGTACCTGCCAGATACCGTAGTATCCTCTTTGTTGCACCATAGTGAAGAGCCGAAGGATTTTGCATAAATCTGGATACTATTCTAACTGCAAACACTATATTAGGCCTGGTATGGGTTACATAAATTAATCCACCTGTCAAGCTTTTGTACCTGGTGCTTCTATTGCTTCAGCTCCATCATTTTCTTTAAACTTTTCATTAGAGTTCATAGGGGTAGCTGCTACTTTACAATTCTCCATACCAAATCTCTTAAGTAAATCTTTTGTGTACTTCTTTTGAGATAAAAAATACCATCTTTCTTTTGTACTACTTCTAACCCAAGGAAGTACTTTAGTTCTCCTATGTCTATCATTTCAAATTCTTGCACCATCTTTTTCTTGAACTCTTGAACAAGATCATAGGAAGATCTTGTATATATCATATCCTCCACATATAAACAACTATGATCAAGTGTGTATCCTTACCTCGTTTCACATACATAGTTGGCTCGTTTAAGATGCGTTTGTAACCATTAGCCAAAAAACACCCATCTATTATGCTGTACCAAGCACGTGGAGACTGTTTCAATTCGTGCAAGGCTTTGTGTAAACGACATACCTTGTCTTCCTCTCCCTTAACCACGAAGCCACGTGGTTGTTCTACATATACTTCTTCTTGAAGAACTTCGTTCAAGAAGACTGATTTTACATCGAATTGATAGACAGGCCATCCGTTTTGGGCTGCAAGTGATAATATTAGCCGAATTGTTTCAAAACGAGCGACCGGTGAGAAAGTCTCTTCATAGTCGATCCCCAACTGTTGTACATAACCCTTCGCAACAATCTGAGCCTTGTGTTTATGAATGTTTCCTTTTTCATCTAGATTCAATTTAAAGACCTATTTTAACCCAATTGCCTTCTTTCCAATCGGAAGCTTCGCTAGAGACCATATGTTATGTCTCTCAAATGATTCTATTTCTGTCTGTATAGCCTTTATCCATTCATTCTTTAGGGCTGCTTCTTCATACGAGATAGGTTCTACAGATGATAAAGCAAAATGCCAAGAGGGGTCGTACTCTTGCATGTGGTTGGTAACTATTGTATGACAATCAGTAACTAAATTAGCATACTTGGGGTTTGGTTTACATACCTGTGTTGAGCATCTCAACCCAGTTTCTAATTCGCCTCCGCCTGATTCATGTTGGTGAGATGTGTTTGCTCCTCTTGCTTCAATAGTTTCATCAATGGTGGGAAGATCATCAACTGCACTTCCCAGTTCTTCAGAGTGATCATTTGATGTAACTTCATTGTTAGACTTTCCGTGCTCTTTAATATCTTCTCCTCCTATATCAACATACTCCACTTCACTTGGGAACCAATTTTTATCATCTAGACTATCTTCCATCATGCCACTTCATCAAAAACTACATCCCGACATACAACTATTTTCTTTGTAACCACATCAAAGAGTCGGTACGCTATAGAATTCATACAATACCCAACAAACACATACAACTGTGACTTTGCATCTAACTTTCTTGTGTGTTGTTTAGGCTGCAGTCAATAGGCTAGACATCCAAACACCCTTAAATGATCCATATTTGGATTTCTCCCATACCAAACTTCATAGGGTGTTTGATTTTCTAGAGCTTGCTAGGAGAGAGTCTTAACAAGTAAACTGCTATAGCGACTACTTCACCCCAAAAGCAATCTGCAACTTCTTCTCTTTCATCATGCTACGAGCCATCTCAACCATGGTTCGGTTCTTTCTCTATGCTATGCCATTTTGCTCTAGAGTGTATGGCGCTGTGAGTTCTCTTTTTTTCCATGATCAGTAAAAAACTTACGGAATTCACTTGAGCAATATTCACCCCCACAATCGGACTTAGGGCCACAAGTTTCTCCCTTAATTCTAGCTCTACCTTTGCTTTAAAATGCTTTAACTTTTCAAATGCATCGGACTTCTTATCCAAAAAGTATACCCACACCATTCGACTATAATCATCAGTGAACAACATAAAATAGCTATTGCCACCTAGCGACTTTGTATTTATCGGACCGACTAGATCAGTGTGGACTAGCTCCAAGATTCTCGAGGCTCGCCATGCTTGCTTTGGAAATTATTTCCTTGATTGTTTTCCTAATGCACATCCATGACACATCGTCCAACTATCAATCTTTGGCAGCCCTTGTACCATATTATCTTCATGTAACCGTTTTAGACCTTGCTCATGAAGATGATCGTACCGAAGGTGGTGTAACCTTGACTTATTTTTCTCCACTGCTGCCATGGCACCACTACTCATCTCTTGACTACTTTCTTCGAACGGGTACATATTATTGCTCGTCATTGGAATCTCACTCACCATTTTTCTCATCTTCTTATGGGTAATAACACACATGCTGTCATCAAACAACAATGAATACCCAATTCTCATAAGTTGGCCTACACTAAGTAGACTATAATCAAGATCAGGAGCAAACTGTACATTCTCCAAAACCTTGTGTTTTCCTCCATTTAGTGTAAACTCAACTATACCTTTACCTTGCACTTGAATGCTCTGCCTATTTCCAAGTCTCATATCTAATTTCTTCGTCTCGTCTGCATTCTGAAACAATTCTTTCTTCCCTGTCATATGGTTCGAACAACCACTATCCAAGAACCAAATGTTCTTCTTTATTTTCTCCTCAATCACAGCCATGAGCAATCGATAATCTTCATCCTCTTCATCGTCTTCAACCATAGCCTATGTGAGTGGTTCCTGCCAACATTATGCTTTCACATGTCCAAATCGGTTACAGTTATAACATTGTATACTGCCACGACCCTTACCACTGAATCGGCCTCGTCCTCTTCCTCGGCCTCTTGTAGGGTTTCTTCCTCGTCCCATGTAATTCCATGATCGACTTTCTTCTCCTATGGTTGCTTGAAAAACTTTTTCTTCTTCAGGAACTTCAATCCCTCGATTCACCCTACTCTCATGCGCCTGTAATGACCCCATTAGTTAATCAAAATAAAGGGTTGACAAATATCTTGATTCTTCAATGGTCGTCGCTACATGATCCCACCGTGGCGTAAGGCATCTCAAGATATTTTTCACAACACTCTGATTTGATATAATTTCCCTATAAGCTCGCTTTTGATTGACTATTTTCATAACCCTGGTAAGAAAATCAGCTACTGCCTCTCCGTCCTTCATTTGTATAGTTTCGAACTCTCTTCGAAGACCCTGAAGTTTTACAGCCTTCACTTTTGAGTCCTCTTTATATTCAGTTTGCAGTATGGTCCAAGCCTATCGTGACGTAGTGGCCGCAACAATCCTTGAAAATACATCACCATGAACTGCTTGTTGAATAAACGACAGTGCTTTCACATCCTTTCTATGGTTTTCTCTGTATCTTTCTTTATCTCCATCATTAGGGTTATATCCAAGTTCCACTAGATCCCAGAGATCATGTGATATAAGAATGGTCTTCATGCGAATGCTCCAATACTCATACCCATCACCCTTAAAGACTGGAAGAGAAATCTATATTATGCATGCCTCCTTGTTGTTCGCCATGAAGGATCACTACGCTCTCTCTCTTTCTCAGCAACCTGGCTCTAATACCAAATTATTGGTATCAGGAACTACTCGTGAACACAATTGAGAAACCAAGAATAACTCAAAATATTGATTACTTTCTCACACCTAGTTCAGTACAATAGAAAAGATAAAATAACCTCAAAATATAAAGAAACGACCCACTACTCCACTTACATAAACATGCCCCACTAATAAACAAATAAACTACCAACCTTTTAGAAAGCAAAGAAACTAACAAATATAAAAAATAATAGCATGTCATCATCAAATCCACATGTGCTTGTCTGCGTGAATAGATGTCTAACATCATTATTTGTGAACAGCATCACTATTTGTGAATTAGCTTTAATAAAAACTAAATAAAATAAATGTGACTTAATATTAAAACTCAAATACTTGTGCATCACTCCAAGAATCGACTAAGCTGCTTCATCATCCTCTTAGGCCTACTTTCTGGTTCCTCTTAATTACTTAATGTGCCAGGCACATCTTGGTCTGCTCCAGTCATAACATCGCCTCCATCCTGACAAACAACATTGTCCCCAATATTGAAATAAAGGTAATGTAGCTCCATATCCAATTAAGACTCCCAAGTTACTTCTTCAAGTGGTTTTTGCTCCTATTTAATCAACAATTCCCTCTTGTCTTGAGAGTCAAAACGAGTCTTCAAAACATCCTCTGGTAAGTAAACTAAATGATCCCCGTCAGAAACATTTAGGAGTTCTTGGTCTGTAACGTTAGCGGATGAAAACATTTTATAAGTAGCGAGACATGAACACTGGATGAATACGAGACCCGGTTGGTAATTGTAACTGTAAGTGACATTACCGATTTTCTCTACAATCTTGTATGGGCCGAAAAACCGTCTCGATAACTTACGATTCTTTCTAGCCGAAACTGACTATTGCCTGTAGGGTTGCAACCTCAGATAGACAAATTCACCAACTTCAAACTCTTTGTCAATGTAGCTTGATTAACCATCTTCTGACGTGATACGAACAATGCTTCTTTGAGGAGAGACAATACATGTTTGTGTTCAATCAACGAGTCATCAATTGAGGTTGTTTTGTTACCACCCGGTTGATATTCATGAATATTTGTTGCCTCCCGACCGAACACCACTTTGAATGGAGTCATATTTATAGAAGAATGGTGACTAGTATTGTAAGAAAATTCAGCCAAATAAAGATACCTATCCTAAGCAGAAGGTTCATTGAATACAAAGGCACATAGATAAGATTCTAGGCATCGATTAACGACCTCTGTTTGGCCATCCGTTTGAGGATGGTAAGCACTAGAATGCAATAATTTAGTGCCCATTTGTTTGAATAATTCTTTCCAAAAGCGGCTAACAAACAATGGATCACGATCCAAAACAATTGACTTAAGCAAGCCATGCAGCCTGTACACTTCACGTAAAAAAAATAGATGCCAAATTAGGAGTTGTGTGGTGTGTAGGTAAGGAAATAAAATGGGAAAACTTTGACAAGTGATCAATAATCACCATATAGTGGTCTTACCTTAGAAGGTGGAAGATGTGTTATGAAATCCATAGAAATGTCCAACCATGGTGCATCAGGGAACCGGAAGAGGTTGGAGAAGACCATAAGGCTTATGGTTTGGCGTCTTTGTGGATTGACAGATGGTGCAACCATGAATAAAATTGGTGACATCTTTTTTTAACCCGATCCAAGAGAATGTGGAAGAAATATGCTTGAAAGTTGCATGGATTCCCGAATGACCTCCCAAGTAAGAAGAATGGAACTCTTCCATTAGCTTTTGTTTGAGTTTTGGAATTAGGGGAACCAAAGCTGATCATTAATATAAACCAACCCTGCACGTATGCTATGATGTGGAAATGATAAAGGGTCTTTAGTAATTTGCTCCAGTAACTGTTGACTAAGTGTATTTTTAGCAAAATACTCACGGATCTCATTCAACCACGGGGCAGTCGGGTGCAAGAAGGCCAAAAAGAAGATAGATTAACTCGGCTCAATGCATCCACCACTGCATTCTCTATACCCAGTTTGTAATGAATCTCAAAATTATAACCCATAAGCTTAGTAATTCATTTTTGTTGCTCTGGAGTTTTAATTACTTGGGTTAATATATGTCTCAAACTATGATGACCTGTGAAGATTTTGAATTTTCTTCCTAAAAGGTACTAACGCCATTTCTTTACGGATTCAGTGATGGCATATAATTCCTTAGTACAGGTTGATGGTTTTGCATGGTTGAGCACAATTTTTACTAAAAAATGAAATGGGTCGACTGTTTTGTGAAAGGACAACTCCAAAAGCCACTGCAGATGCATCAGTTGTTACCTCAAAACTTTTGAAAAATCTAGTAAAGCAAGAGTAACTAACCTCTCCATTTGGGATTTTAAGGCGAGAAAGGCTACGTCAGCTGTGGAAGACCAAGAGAAAGATCTCTAGTTGAGCAGGTCTATCAAAGATGCAGCTACTTTCACGTAGTTTGGTACAAACCGTCGATAGTAATCGATGAGTCCCAAAAAAGCACGTAAGGTGGTTAACGAGGATGGGGTGGGCCATTGCTGAATAGATTATATCTTTTTTGGTTCGGGGGCGACACCGTCGGTGGAAGTACGATGGCCCAAAAATGAGATATTATCTACTGCAAAAACACATTTGGTCAACTTCGCATGAAACTGATTTGTCAATAGAGTATGAAAAACATAGCGAAGGTGATCATAATGTTTCTCAAGGTTTTCACTGTAAATAAGAATATCATCAAAGAAAACCAAAACAAATTGGCGAAGCACCGACCAAAATAAATCGTTCATGGCCTCTTGGAAGGTTGACGGGGCATCGGTGAGATCGAAGGGCATGACAAGGAATTCATAATGGCCATCCATAGTGCAAAATGCAGTCTTATGAATGTCTTCTTTAGCCGCTCGAATTTGATGATATCCTGAGCCTAAGTCAATTTTGGAGAAAACCTTGGAGCCATGCAACTCATCTAACAGCTCATCAATGGTTGGAATTGGAAATATATCCCGAATGGTGACTGTGTTTAGCGCTCTGTAATCCACACAAAAACGCCAAGACCCGTCTTTCTTTTTAACCAAGAGCACGGGTGATGAAAAAGGACTTTGACTTGGTCGAATGATTCCAGCTTGTAGCATATCTTTTATTAAACCCGTCATGACTTATTTTTGAAAATGGGGTAATGATAAGGTTTAACATTCACGGGTTGGAACTCATTAATGAGAGGGATATGATGGTCATGTGGTTGGGTTGGGGGTAAGGTAAGGGGTTCGACAAACAGGTTGTTAAAGGTGTGTAATAGGGATGCGATGTGGGGGTTAGAGTGTAGCAGGGGATTGGAGTCATTGGGTTGAGGAGATTGGATGAAGAAAGTGTGCAAAGAAGCAATGGAATCTCTTTGAATCAAGGATGTCAGGGAACTTGGAGAGACTTGTTGGACAAGTGGTTCTCCTTGTAGTATGCACATGGTGCCATCTTTGGTAAATGATAACTCCGGAATTGAGAAGTCTACCGATAGGCGACCTAAGGTTCCCAACCAAGCAGATAACATCAGCACCCTTCACAGGAAGAATGAAAAAAGGTAGTGTGAACTGAGACTTTTAAAGTTTCAAACGCACTTCTAGGCAGTAACCTTGACACTGAATATGTTGACTATTACCCACCACAATGGAAAATGGGTGAATTGGTTCCATCGTGAGGTTCAAAGTGGAAGCAATGTGAGGTTGAATTATGTTGTAGGTACTACCGCAGTCAACCAAAATGGTCATCGGTTTTTCATTGATGTGACCGGTTATGCGAAGGGTTTGGGATGAAGTTAAACCAAAAAAAGCTGCTTGAGATAGAGATAGGAAATGTGGTTGTGGTGTTGGCATTGCAAGCTCTTGATCGGGTGGGTCAGTCAACATTGTTTCACTGTCGTTGTTGTCGAAAATGAGTAAAAATTGTGGTGGTGAACACTTGTGGCCCAGGAAGAACTTCTCTGGGCATTTAAAACACAATCCATCCTTTCTACATTGTTGGAGTGCTTCTGCAGAAAGTTTTGAAAATGAAAAATTTTGTGGAATGTTTGTTAGGGTAGGTAACAATGGAGATGATGGGGTATTCGTGGTAGGTTGGGTTTTTTGAATTGGTGTGGAGAACGTTGGCGGGGTCAAAGAAGAGGAATTGGGTTTTTGGTAGGTATATTTGGGCTTGAGTGCTTGCTGTAACTTTTTTTCAACGAGTTGGGCTAAACATAGGCCTGGTGCAAAGAAGTGGGCTTGAATATGGCAAGTTCATTTTGGATATCTGGACGTAGTCCAGAAATAAAACAATTTCGCAAAGCTTGTTGTGAGAGACCGACGACACGGTTAATAACACGTTCAAACTCCGTTTGATACACTGAAACAGTGGACGTTTGACGTAGTTTGAATAGAGTACCCTCATGGTTTTCATAAGTTGAGGGACCGAAATGGAGCTCAAGTTCGCATTTAAATGTGGTCCATGTGCCAAGTAATTCATTGTTTTCCAAGTGTTTATACTAAGAGAGTGCATCGCCGATGAAGTAAAAAACAACCAGGGACAAACGTTGAGTGTCTGGTACTTGATAATACGAAAAATAGTTCTCTGCTTGGAAAATCCAATCAAGGGAATTCGAACCATCAAATAAAGGGAGGGTAATCTTGGGTTGTCGGGGGTTTATATTTGGTGTGTGTTGTGGTGTTTTTAGAAGTGGGGGAGATTTAGGACCGGTCGATGTGGAGGAGTCGGAAGTGACATGATCAAAAAGCTTATCGATTTTGGTGTTAAGGTTATCGATGGCTTTGATTAGTTCGGATAATTGGTTGGCTTATTGGGTTGAGGCGGCGGTGGTGGCGGCAATGAGTTGGGTCAATTGGTCGGAGATGGTTGGTGGGTTTCATCGGTGGAAGAGGGGTCTTTGTGGGGAGGCATGATAAGAGGTTGATGCGAGAATGAAAACACCAATTTGATGTGCCCTTTTTGAGTAGGCTAACTCCCAAGAATTCAAAAAAAAAAGAGGACAAGAGTTGGAATAATTTTCTTCATAATCTCCAAGCAAAAAAAACATGAATTATAATATGCAATGCATGCAACGTCCAACTATTCCACTACTCCTTATTCATAGGTCCACTAATGCAAAACTAAATAAAATAAACGTGACTTAAAATTAAAGACTCAAATACTTGTGAATCACTCCAAGAATCGACTAGCTTGATCATCCTCTTGGGCTTACTTTCTGATTCTTCTGACTTACTTGATGGGCCAGGCACATCTTGGTCTGCTCCAGTCGTAACAGATTCATTGCACATTCTATCCTTTCATTTAGAATGTTTTAAATTCCCTGCACATTCTATATATCCTTTCATTTATAATGTTTTTAAGTCACAAAGACCGGCATGCTAACAAGTTGCATCTTTCTTCACCGTGGAATGAGATGTAACCACGGCTTATTTGCTCTTTTTTGTTATTCAACAATTGTAATTTGTACGTATTGTTGTTATCTAAACCAATTGCAGGTCAAATATAGTGTTGAAAAGATCAATCAAGAAATCCTAAAGATTATGATACGAATCCACTGTTGGGTCTGGGTCAATCTGGGTTAGATCTAACCCAGTTGCTGCTGGTAGGAGGGAATTCAAGTGGAAGGAAATTGTAAGGAGGGAAAACAATTGAAAATTGAAAATTCAAAAGTAGAGGGAGTGGAGTTAACTATCCCACCAATATTTAGTTTAAATATTAGTATTCCTGGGTGTGGATGTTTTTGTTTATCAACTCAGCCTTTTACTTTAGTAATTGGAGATTTAGCCTATTTTGAATCAGGTTGTTTGTTTATATATAAGCATTCGATTTTTGGGTTCTGACAGATTAGTAGTGTGTCCAACCCAAATGTAAAGAGGTCCATTTGGTACTTGGATAAGTAGTTGATGGCGGTTAAAAGTTAGTTAAATAGTCGTTGAAACTGATCATGGGTATGAATACCCTGCATGCGCCGTCATTTATAAGGAATATAGTGTGTGCAATAAGTGTACCTAATTGAAAGAGATAATTGAAATCATGACTTACATTGTAAAATTATTGCCTATAAATAATTACAGCCAATCTCCTATTGGAGATGACATCAATTGCAATCATGCAGAATATAATGCAAATTTCAAGTTTCATTACAAGAGATGATATATTATTAAATATATGTATTATGCCATTCTATCTTGTTCTTCTTGATTCACTGCACATTACTATGTTCCATATAAATTCATCTAATTGATCAAGATCTTGAGCACAATATATAGATATCCATTCTATTGATAATCAATAACTTTGACAAAATAAACAACATCAATCAAGCTATTTAGTGAAAATTATGAAGTTATTTTACTCTAAAGCAAACAGATAAACATTTGAAAAGAAGGATAAGCCAAGCCTGTGGCTGTATAGTTTATGTAGTATATATAAGCAATCTTTTGACAGCCCTGGAATTAGTTGCCTAAAGTTCAGATTACCAGAGAATTGTTTGATAGCCTACAGTTCCGGTTTCCTCATTACACTAACTTAACCAAAGAACCATGCACAACTCACAATACAAGGATGGTTAGATCGTCATATATATACACACACAACTTAACATTGCAAGGTAATTTTAGCCCTAAGTTTGTTGCTACTGCAAGCCGAAAATGTTGAGGAATTTCTGCATGACATTATTGCTCCGTTGAATGTCATTCTGAAGCAAACTTCTCAATGGTTGAGTAGCTTGATGATCTTGTTCCTCCACTACTTGCATTTCTTGATGTTTGTTCTCACAAGATTCTTGATTTTCATGTATCGATGATATCTCGGGTCTTGGATTTGAATTCAAGGCATTTGCTATATCGCTTTTCGAATCAAACTGTGATTAATTGAATTGGTTTATTCAGTACTAAAGATATATGACTTTTAAAGAATGATGGGATTCTTTTCTGGAGCTGCAATTGACAAATCTGATATAATGAACAGCTTTCACTAGACGGGAACAAAATAATCTTTTTGATTCAAAAAGAATACAACAAGCTTCAGCTGAGCGATTCAAGAATCATATGTTTTGGCAAGCTTCGTGCTTGTAGAAACACCCTTTATGTTCTTTTCTTGACTAAAACCAATCATAAATTCTAATCTTTATCATAAGCTGATGACTCTACAATTAAATTTCCAAGATTTACTTCAAATATCTACTTAGGACTTCAAGTAAGAACTACTAGTTGTGATTAGGCTGATGATCAACAAATTGCTTCAAAGATTGAAATGATATTATTGATATCAAGAAACAAATTAAATGGAAAGAAAAAGAGAAGAAAAAACTGCATCTATTCTTATTCTTAACTCTCATGAAACTAAACTAGTGTAAAAGAAAGAAAGACTAAAAAAACTAGTAAGAAACACGTTTAAGCATTTACCTCAGGCAATGTGAGGTCCTTTGCCATATCAGGTCCTGCAGACACTGTAGCGGCTTCATTCACAAGCTCGGTTCATCATTTGGAGCTTCATCGACTGGCATCTGACTCAAACCAGGTACTAAAACAGGCACCCCTTCATCAGACACCAATACATCCTTCATATTTATTGCATACTTCTGGTTCTTGGGATGGGATTTCTGTGGGATCAGCTTGTATTATTATCCGGGAATCTGGGTTTTCCCAATCTTCACATAAAGTAATCATCTTTTGGGTATGAAAGCATTCAAAAATTCGATCAGGACCAGGTTGCCACACGAATTTACCACTGGTTTCTTGCAATAGGAGCTTGAATTTGATGCATATTCCAACAGGTATGTCCTAATTAAGCAAAACCAAGAATTCATGATAATCAGGATTATGTGTTGTTAGATAAAATAAGTCGGAGAATTGAAAACTTACAAGAGCTACAGTCCATATATGACCATCGGACCAAGTTAAGGAAATGGCATTGTTTGGATCCCATAAGCCCAGGATAGGATGATCGCCTGTTAATAGAAAGTTGTGTCCAAAGGAGCATTCTCTCTGTAACTGGAATTGCACACGAACTGTTTGTATTTCTGCTTCAACTGAAACATTAATTAATCGACGCCTAAATTGTTGAAAAAGTGAGTGAAATTAAAAAAAGAAGAATTGGGGCGTACTTACTTGTGTGTCCGTTTGGCGATTCTTGTAAGAGCAATTCATGAGTATCGACCTCTGTCTGCATGCATATATATATGATAATCCATGAAAAGGATAAGAAACAAAATGAAAGAAAGGAAAGAAATTGACGGAAGCTGACCTGTGTGTGAGAAGATGAAGATGAAGATGACGATGACGACGACGACGAGAGAGAAAGGGGACGGAGAGGTCGTCTGGTGGATGATGATGATGATGAAGAAAGGGAGAGTAATTTATTTGTGTGAAGAGAATGGGGAAGGAGCGATAGAGAAGGGAACAGGTGTAGTGATTTGTTGGCAGAAAGCAGTTTGAGATAGAGACAGGGGGAAGAAGAAGAAGCCATCACTCGCTCACCCACTGGTGACCTGACTGACCTCACCTGGGTTAAATAGCACCTGCTGATTGCTGAATGAATATGTTGATGGAGAGGAGGCATATATACACTGTCATGTGTGAGTATGAGTGTGAGTGTGTAGTGACGGATCACGTTCCAGGTGGGTGGCTTAGCTAAGTTGGAATCTCGAAGCCAACATTTACGGAGCCTACAGCTACGTACTGGGGGGGGGGGGGGGGGGGGGGGGGGGGGGGGGGTTATTTTTAGCCCTTCCATTGCATGTGTTCTACTCTCGGAATTTGTAATTTCAATTGCGTAAACTTTCAACTTCACAAACTTCTACAACTCACGAATCAATCGCCCATTGCTCTTCGATAAACATTTTTATTTTCTTATCTACATGAACATTACATTTACATATATAGATTTCAAAATAATATTAAAAAATGTGTTGCTCGTTCTAAATAAACTAAAATTCTCGAAAACAATATAGAAAATAAAAACGCATCTTACCTAATTATTCTTTGTCTTTCTATATTGTACAAACTAAAATTATCTTCCGTTAACTTATGCCATGTTGATAAATCATAAGAGCATCCGTTTCCGATTATCATTCTTTTACGAGCAACTCAAAAAATATATATGTAGAGATATAGTCTGGATAGAGATTGAGGTGTCAATGCTATGACATTGGTGTTGTTTGAGTTATAAACACTACTCTTTTGTAGTTTCTAGTAATATTCTAGAATTATATAGATTTTCAATTAAACTCTTTTTTTTTTTTTAAATTGGTCGGTCAAAATATATGAAATAGCAATGCCTTCCATTATTTAAAAGTGTTAGAATAGTTATCTTATATTTTTATTTTCAATTACTAACTAAACTCATCATAAAGAAACCAGCCATAAGCTATTTAAAATTTGAGTCAGCTTCAGAACGTTAGATAAACAAAGTTGTAATGAGTGGGATCCCACTATGTGATACATAGTTTAAATTTTTACTTGAGATGAATCATTAATTTATCATCTTTTTCAATATTACATATTTATCGATTTGATAAGACAATAACAATAACAAAGTAAAGTATGACTCAGAACTTACTGAATATGCACAAAGATTGTGCAGATTCAACAAGAACTCGAAGAAAAGAAGTCACCAACATGAGACCAAGACGAGAGCGATATCAACAAGATCAGAGCAATATTTCTCGTTAAAAAAACTCTAGCAGTAACCTTCGATATATATAACCTTGAGCAGCTACCCAAAACTCCTTGAAGAATAGCAAATGACAAATCAAGTTCAAAATATTTTATTTTTTCATGAAAAAACAAGTTAGTTGCTATAGAAATAGCTTAACTATCATAGTGTAAATCTATAGGAAAAGAATATAAAATTTGCAACTCTTCGAGAAGGTTTAAGACCCGCATAATCTCACATGTGGCAGAGCACATGGCTCGGTACTCTGTTTCTACAAACAACCAAGAAACAATGCCTTGGTTTTTACTGCTTCAAGAAATAAAAGAGTTGCCTAAGAAAATAAAATATTGATAACTGTTCTTCTCAAGGAAAGAAATTTCCCCTGGTCAAAATCTATATATGTTGTAACATTAAATGTGTCTGACTTTGAAAATAACAGCCCCCTTCCAAGAGATTATTTTAAATATCTCAATAACCGAAATGCAATTTGCAAATGGGTATTAGATCGAGCATGCATAAACTGACTTAGGACCTGAACAACATATCAAATCTATATTATCTCATCCAAAAATCCTCAAAATTTACCAGCAGAAACATTTAAATCTATATTATCTCATATAATTTTAAATTAGTAACTCATAACAAGCAGTTGACTAAATTTTTACAAATTTTAAAATAAATGACATAAATAGCTACAAATGTCTAATAATTCCTAAATTTAAACACATTATTCCTTTCTGAATATCATAATTTATGTAGATTTTTCATGATTTATCTTACTGTTTTGATATCTATTCTAATTTTCTACTTATAGATTATTCTAAAATATGAAACATAGTCATACATGTGAATTAAGTCACGAAATCTATTTTGTAATTACCATATAATATAAAGGTTATTATATAATTTTTATAGACGTTTATCAACTTCAAATCTTCTGACTAAAAATTTTATTTCATTTTCTTGAATTAATCATTTAAATTTATATGTTCAATATTGCTACCCCATAACTTATAGATTAATATTTCTAATATTTTCTAACAAGTTATTAATTTTTATTCCCATAATCACAAACATTTAAGTACTTTATTTAATTTATCATGAATATCCATGTTTTCAACCCTTTAATCCTTGTATTTTTATTTAAACCTTTAATTTTAAAACCTTCAATTTCTCTGTTCTTGAACCCCTTTCTTACTGGCTTTTGATAAAAATTATATGTTCATAAGGTTTTATGAATAACTTTGATAAATTTTAAAGGGTTGGTTTATATATGTTAAATAAACACACATATATACTTATTATCTAGTGGATTTAGGAATCAAACCTTGAGTGATGATGCAAGAAACTAAGAAAACTGCTTGACTAAGTCTTCAATGATCCACTTGGTAGGATAGTTCTTGAGCTTAAAGGTTGATCACAATCTTTGTTAAGGACAGCTTAGTGTGATGATGTTCTTGAGGTTTGAAAGTGTTTAGTGATCAAGAGATCATGATGAGGTGAGGACCGAGAGTATGAGGGTGGTGGTGGAGATGACTTGAGAACCAGGAGTAGGAAAAGGGATGGAAACTAAGAGGTAGGGTTGGGGGTGGGGTCAGTGGCGGAGCTTGAACATCTCCGTAGGGGGTGGGGGCAAAATTAATTTTTTAGGGGGCGAACTTGATATTTATATAAAAATCTGCACTAATGGGCTAAAAATTAACACTACCGACGAAAAAAGAGGGTCCCCCGACCCTCACTCTCCTCCGCCACTAGGTGTGGTGGTTTGTGGTCATGGGCGTTTGGAGTTGTAAGTGTTCCATCGACTGAGGAGGTTTAGAAGAATGTGGGAAAACTTATCATTACCTCTAAGTCTTAGACTTATAAGGTAGTGATTATAGGAATGCTTAGTTGAATTAGTAAGGATAGGTGGCCACTTCTAAGGATTGCTTAGTGTTAGGGTGGTGCTAGGTGGCGGGATTTAGAGGGTGATTAGTATAAGGGTTCTTGCTAGGTGTCAACTATTGGTGCTAATGACATTTTTAATGGTTAAATTTAGTTTAGTTGTTACTCAGTTTTAATTAGTGCCTTAATGAACTGATACAAAGGTTAAGGTTATGTTTTAGTTAGTGTTTAGGTGTTTAAGATTTGATTAGTTTTAGTTTTTGATATAAGGTTAACTTAATGTAGTAGGGTTCGATTTATATTAAGCCTTGATGCATTACATTTAATTAAAGTATTTAGCATTCAACTAACTAATCATATAATCCTAAGACGGTAATCATAAGATTCGTATATATGCACACGTAACACTTATGCATGCAAGGTTAACACATAAATTCATTTAACTATATGTAATGATTAAAACCTTAAACTTAATCAAACCATATTACAACAAGTTAACATTATGTCAAAAACAAACTAATCTTAAACATTTAAACACCAACTAAAACTCAAGTTATTACCCACATCGGTTCATTAGAACACTAATCTATTAGATTAAACCACTAAAATACAACTAACCTAGGTAAATAACTAGCTAAACGAGTCATTAACCCCTTAATCCTACCCTTATTCAGCCCACATACTAAGCAATTCCTTGACCCGCCACCTTACACCATCTTGACACTAACATTCCCTCTAGACCGCCACCTAGCTGACCATCTCATTAACCACCCTTTAATCCGCCACCTTAGCATCTAAGATGAATACCTAAGGACTCTAAAATCCCCACCTCAACACACCTATTATAGACTTAATGATAGCAAAAAAAAATCCTCCTTGAAACTCTCGGGCTCATGGAGCTCAAACCATAAGCATCACCATCCTTGACCGCCACCTCCATTTGGCTCTCTTCTCTCTTGGTTTTATACATCCACAAACACCACCATCATAAACCACCACAACCACAAGCCACTACACCGCAACATCTCTTGGTTCCTAAGCCACCATCATACTCACCCTCAAACTCTTGGTTGTTATCACAACCACCGCCATCCCTTAACCAACATCACCATTTTGTTAATCTATGATTAAGCTTCAAGAACAAACACACCAAGATTCAATCATCAAGAAGTCTCTCTCAAGCTTTGAAACCTAGGAAGTTTGAAGTTTTCATCCACCATCTTCTGCATCTTTCTTCCATCTTCAATCAAGGATAGATTTCCAAAACATCTAACTAACAATTTAAGAAATGAATATGTGTTTCAATAAAAACATATAAACCAACTTGTGAAGACTAAATCATCAAGAATATTCGAAAGAATTCATGAACATATAAATATTATAAAAAACCATTAATAAAAGGATTCAAAATAGAAACTTTAAGGTTTTATAAATCTCAAGAATTTTATACAAAAATTATGCGATAAAACATAAATATTCTTGATAAATTGGATTAAATGCTTAAATGACTGTTATTATGGGAATAAAATTATAAGATTATTGAAAAATAATAGGATTAATATTTTGTAAATTTTGTTGGAGCATATATTGTCATATATAGTGTGTCCGTCGTTTGTCGAATAGTCTAGGATTAATGTAATACACTTGATATATTGTAAACACATGAAATTGGGTCATTCGCGGGAGCATATGCGAATGAGACTCAGTCATACGACTGAGCCATGCTAATGGACCAGTCGTGCGACTGAGAGATGCGATTGGGACATTCGTAAGACTGAACCATAAGTATGGTCCAGTCGTACAATTGAACATACGCATGGTCCAATAGTACGATTGAACCATACGCATGGTCCAATCGCACGAATGGGCCCAGTCGCATCTAATATGGGTCGAGGCCTATATATACCAGTTTCAATGTGTAGAGAGATAAGGGTTTTGAGAGGAGTCTGCCCTGGGGCCTAGGTGCTGCCAGATGAGAGGGAAGATCATGCTTGATCTCCCCTTGCCAAGAGTCTTGATTCTTATATTGTAACGAGTTTGTAATCGTTAGGTTTTATCAATGAAACCAATTTTTGATAGTTCGTATTATTGATTTGACTTTTGGTTTTGGTTGTTTATCCTTCCGTCAAGAAAACACTCAGATGTCTACCAATCCAGTCGATTTCACAATTGGTATCAGAGTCGGTTACTGCTTGAATGATCTAACAATCATTCTAGCAACCCGAGCTCTTGATTTCTAGATCTATTTCAGGTTCTTTGACGTTAAACCCACTTCGTGTTCTTCGTGTTTTGCTCAGATCTTGTTACGTGTGTTGTTTCTATGTGAAAATCAAACTTGAAACCACATTCTGATCACCCTTTAGAATCTGATGATGTCTATTTTGTTTCGGTTCATGTAAAATTCGTCAGATTAGGGTTTTGGGCAGCCCTGGCGGCTACAGATCTGAAAATCTGTGTGTAGATGCGCTCATGCGACTGGACCATGTGAATGGACCATTCGTATGACTGGACCATGCTAATGGACTATTCGTATGACTGGACCATGCTAATGGACTATTCTGGACCATACTAATGGACCATTCATGTGACTGGACCAGTAGTATGTTCAATCGTGCGACTGGATCAATCGTATGTTCAATCGCACGAATGAGCCATCCGCATTGACTTATCCGCATTTGTTCCAGACCAAAAAAAGTCTGGAACTGCTTCTTGCAGAGATATGAGGATGAGCAAAACATATTCACCCTGAGGTTCTTTTGTCAAATAAGTTCGATGTATACCCCATTATTCGTCGGACTTCCGGAATAGGTGAATGTAGTTGGAACAAAAAAGAGAGAAGAGAAGATGTCAGCAGTCGGTGCTGATTTTATGGGTTAGTCAGGAGCATCTGACTATTTATGGGTCAATCATGTTATACTTATCCTTCTTAGGGGGAATCCATGTATAGAGAAATTGAAGACGCAATCAGAAAGTGATGATGTGAGCAGGTTTCTGATGATGAATCTACGTGCATGCTGATTTGTTTGATATTGTCAGCTGTGGATTGGAACCTTAAACCTTTTGCCCAATACACCGTATGAAGATGCCAGGAGAGCACGATGTTTATATATTGGGATATGCTAAATTTGAGGGGGAATTATGTAGGTGCTAATGTTAATCAAGTTAGCTTGGTGAAGATTGAAGCAATGGAAACCTATTAATGTCATTATCTGAAAAAATCAGTCATATGGGGAATCTTGATGTTATGATGGTGTTCTGCAAAGTAAACGAAAACTATTGTGCCTAAATTCATTTTCAGGGATACTGTAGCAACCTGACGGATCGGCAACGTTGACTAATATGGTTGTTCATTTGATTCTATTGGAAACCAGAGCAAAGATTGACTGAAGATTGTAAGAGGTGCTATCTACTATTCACAAGCAACGTCCAAGGGGGAATTTGTTGGAGCATATATTGTCATATATAGTGTGTCCGTCGCTTGTCGAATAGTCTAGGATTAAAATAATACACCTGATATATTGTAAACACATGAAACTGGGTCATTCGCAGGAGCATATGCAAATGAGACTCGGTCGTACGACTGGGCCATGCTAATGGACCAGTCATGCGACTGAGAGATGCGATTGGGAAATTCGTAAGACTAAACCATAAGTATGGTCTAGTCGTACAATTGAACCATACGCATGGTCCAGTCATACGATTGAACCATACGCATGGTCCAATCACACGAATGGGGCCATTCGCATCTAATATGGGCCGAGGCCTATATATACCAGTTTCAATGTGTAGAGAGATAAGGGTTTTGAGAGGAGACTGCTCGGGGGCCTAGGTGTTGCCGGATGAGAGGGGAGATCATGCTCGATCTCCCATTTCCATGAGTCTTGATTCTTATGTTGTAACGAGCTTGTAATCGTTAGGTTTTATCAATGATACCAATTTTTGATAGTTTGTGTTATTGATTGACTTTTGGTTTTGGTTGTTTATCCTTCCGTCAAGAAAACGCTCGGATGTCTATCGATCCGCCGACTTCACAATTTTGATATAATAATAATGGGGAGATTATTTTATATAATCTATTCAAGGAAATAAAAGAGAATTGTCATACAAAATCTCCAGACCTAGTAAAACTCTAGAAAAAATATATGATAAACCAAATATTTAATAGGAATTACTGAATAAATTTTATGATTTAATTCTCGATTGAGTTTTACAATTTAGAACATTCTGTAATTAGAAAATGGGAATAGATAGCAAGATAGTGATTTAAATTCTAAAACATTTACATCTGATATTCTGAATGAAACAGTATGTGTGAATTTGGGAATTTTTAAAGACATCTAACTATTTCTGTCGATTATTATGAAATTTATAAAAATTCTGGCAAATTTCTGATTATGAACTGTTGATCTAAAATTTTATAGAATAAATTAGATTTTTGAATGATTCTACTATTGAATTTTGAAGATTTTAGGAAAACAGTAGCTATTAGGTTAGAATTTTTAATTAAAGTACTAAAAATTTTAAAGAAATTTGTTTTATTCCTACAAATAATTATTTTATAGGAATTATTTGATATTTGACTGGAAATAAGGTGAGTAACATAGCTCATGTTTTATTTTATAAATTTTGGGGGGAAAACATACTTTTATTTCTGAAATTGATGTCAAATTTTGATAAGTATTTCATTTTGACACAACTATTAATTCAGATGAGGAACTGTCAAATAATATAGGTAGCGCTACTTAGGATTTTGTCAATCCTGCATCTGCTAAATAAGGGTTAAGATGATATATTATTTGATTCTATGATTTATATTTGACAATTATAAATCTATTGGCATATAAATAGGTTTGGTTGTGAGTTTATTTATGTGGCATCAATTAAATAATATGATGATATTGGAAAAACCTATGTTCTCACTAATTTTATGCTGTCTTATTAAGTATGTCTTTTTTAGGTAAACAACATATTTTATAGTTTCATGTATACGTTCAATCTGGTTGATGACTAGTTTGGTTATATAGGATAGCTATGCATTTGGGTGTCTATTGATCTATCTGACTTCGGTTTATTTGTGGATGTTCACATCCACCACTAGTTGAAGAAATAATGAATTATGAAGATGTGTGTTTTATAGTAGAATTATGAATTATAAGTCAAAATTATTAGACTAAATTTTGTAATGTAAACTTAAATATATATACGATAATAAAAGGTTATGTTTGTTATGTTGTGATGTTGTATGTTATGCTATAATCAATGTGTTGTGAGCCGACGACTCATACCCTACCATTTCACGCTTCCGCCAAGATGTAACAATAACTAACAACCTTTTCAATACCATACTTAACTTTTCCCTTAACTATGTACTGGGAAATTTTCTTTGGAAAGGAGGTGGGTCTAGAAGATCGTCTAGGTTCGTTTGATGTATCATGATGACCCTTAGATGGGTTACACTTGTCATTAGGACTTGAGGTTTCTTCTACCACGCTAAAATTCTCCATGGAAGCATCTTCTGTTTGTTGAGAATTAGACTCAGCCTCACTAGTGGCACTATTATGGTTAATAGGCTGCTGAGAAACACCACCAGACTCTTGAGTAGATACCATCTATACACTACAAGGGAGTTTATCATTTTAAAAAGAATTTGGCTCGTAAAAATTAAAAAAATAAATTTGATAGTTCCATGTTATCAACTTTAGAGACTGTTGCTTCAAATTCCTCACCTGGAGGCGAGTTGAAGAGGAAGCAGTGCAAGAGTGACGCACCCGGTTAAGGTTCGTCCCATGAGTGATGTAACTTTATTTTTCTTCTTCATGAGTCCTATAGACTGCAACCATAGATAACTCATTAGAGGGCCCAGGAGTTTGAGCTCCAATGGCACTCCGACGCTCAAGTCTGTATGTTTAGAAGATGTATCAAACATAAGCATAGATGTGTGAGGGTGAGAATGAAGATGGAGGAGTAGATGGTATCTTCTGAGAAAAGTAGATGGTTATGAATGATTGTATGTATATGTCTTCACCTGGTATTGAAGATGCTATTTATAGTGCTTGTTGCGGTAAGTCTTTAGACAATTATTCTATTATGGGTAACATGTAGTTAAACATCTAGATTGAAATCTCTCGCTTAAAGAGTTCATGTCTTTTTGGTGCAAAGGTTTATACATGACTTAAATGATCTTTGTCTTCTATAGTTGACTTTACTTTCTTTTTTACTAACCTTCTTTGATCAGAGATGCCATTATCAATCTGAGTACTTTGGTTCTTTGGCTCTTGTTGTTTTATGACCTGATGACATTCCTTTTATAGCCAATGTACTCTTTACTTACTAAGTTTCTTGGTCATTACACTAAAATCTCTAAGTATTATCGTCGGTGTTTCTCCTTGATCCGCGGTTTAAGGGGTGTCATTTTATGGCAGTCGTGGCTTGGGGTCCTCCCATTGTGCCAGCCGTGGTCCGGGGTCCTCCCCTTGTGCCAGTCGCGGTCCGGGTTCCTATCCTTATGTCAGCCGAGGCTAAGGGTCTTCCATTTGTATTAGTACGGCTGAGGTACACCCTCTAGAGTTGCAGCTGAGGTTTCCTTATTTCACTTAGTTTCTTTTGATCAAAAGTAATCACGCTATCATACCACATTCAATCTTTTTAATAATGATTTCTATTGTATTTGGGGTGATACCACATCATATCCCACCAGTCAAATGATATGGTTTTCACCATAACATTGGAATAAAACTAACAATAAGAAAAAAAAGTTCAGTTTTTATGGTTGTTCCTTTGGCTTCTTGCATCATTGATACCAGTTACATCAACTACTATCATTGGATAAGACAACACATAGCCTTTCCATTACCAGGCAGATGTTAATATGTGAACTCCATGAGTAGTGGTATGTTTAGGACAAGAATTGTCTTCTAAACATCTAAACATGTGTTAGGCTTTAGTTATGTCAACCATTCAAATAAATGGTTGTCCTCAAATACCAACAAAGCTACCCAAGTCGCGGCTCGCGTATATGGGGGGACTGGGTCGCGGTTTGCACGTGAAGACTCATGATTGATATCAAAATTATATATTGTGATGGTTTGTGTCACCATCTTTTATTTTTATGCTTTATTGGAGATCATATCTTATATTTTGGGTCACGACCTATAACCAATACCTTTGTCACATAACCTCCTTTAAAAATACAATTGCTTTGAGTTTGAAATACATTTGCCAAAACCTAACACTTAAAAACATGTTAGTATCATGTATAAAAGATGAAATCGTAGCTAAAAGAGATATCCTTATGTTATCAGAGCCCATAATTATAGGGATTTAGGTTATTAGAAATGGTGACCTAGACTATAGCGTATGCATGAACATCATAGAATTATATTTTTATCTTGTAAAGTATATGGTTTGCATGCTACATAATGTTATACCTTCTTATGTACAACTTGATGCCTTAGCATAGGATTGCCTTATGAATGCTTAAACATTATTACTTGTCTCCCTAAACTTAACTTTGACTCTTTGATTCTCCCTGAACATGAAGCTTCTTAATCATATTCTCGACGACACGTGGGACCATATACTTATTGTTTATGGCTTGAATCTTTAGACTTTATGTCTAATCTATAAAAATCTCATCAAGGTTTTGATTCTATGAACCTAAGGAATATTGTGTGCCACATAGACACCTGTATTCTAGATTTCCTGGCAAAAAGGCCTCTGGGCTAAGGTAAGCATTCACATAAATCCCACAGGACTAGTTATGCTTACCTGGGATTTCTGGGATGAGTGATAAACTATGGTCGATATACACAAGTTTCTAAGGCGAATGGGTCAATTTACCTTGACGTGTCAATGTTTCCAAATGGTAATGCGTTACCAAATGGAACCATTTCGTATGCCTTAAAACTCTTAGCTTATTCTTGTTTAAATTACTATCCTTTGGTATCCTCATTCCTGTAACTTTGGAGTTCGAGCATATACTTTCTAAGTCATGTGTTAACCTGGAAAGATCCTTCACGGTAGAAGTCGCCGATGGAAAATCGATCATCGTTGACGTCGTTATACGCTATTATACCTTGAGCCTTAATGAACATGAGTTCTTCATCGACCTCATTCCTATGCAACTGGGAAGCTTTGATGTTATTATCGGCATGGATTGGGTAGCCAAGCAACATGCGGAGATCGTATGTTTCGAGAAATGCATTCGAATTCCCTTACCGTCGGGTGATACTTTGAAAGTCTTTGGGGAGAAGTCATCCCAAGGACCTATGTCCTGCATCAAGGCCCGAAAGTGCTTAATTAAGAACTACATAGCTTTCATGGCGTATGTAGTTAATACAAAAGCCAAGGGTAAGGAACTGAAAGACATTCCTATCGTGCCAGCTTTTTCCCGAAGTGTTTCCCGAGGATCTTAAGGGGTTACCTCCCATGCGAGAAGTTGAAGTCAAGATTGACTGGATCTCTGGTACGAACCTATGGCTAAATCACCTTATCGCCTTGCACCATCTGAAATGCAAGAACTAGCTAGTCAACTGCAAGAGTTTACCGATAAAGGTTTCATTCGTCCTAGTTCTTCACTATGGGGTGCACCTGTGTTGTTTGTGAAGAAGAAAGATGGTTCATTCCGTATGTGCATCAACTACCGGGAACTCAACAAGCTTACCATCAAAAACTGATATCCTCTTCCTTGAATCGATAATCTCTTCTATCAACTTCAAGGAGCAACCCAATTCTTGAAGATTGATCTACGTTCTGGGTATCATCAATTACATGTCAACATGATGACATTCCAAAGATCGTTTTTCGTACTCGATATGGACATTACGAGTTTATGGTTATGCCTTTTGGCTTGACCAATGCACCTGCGTGTTCATGGATCTCATGAATCGAGTATGTAAACCGTATTTTGATAAGTTTGTGATCGTGTTTATTGATGGAATTATTATTTATTCCAAGATGAAAATTGATCATGAGATGCACTTGCAACAAGTTTTTGAACTTTTAAAGGAGGAGCAACTATACGCCAAGTTCTCCAAGTGTGAGTTCTGGCTAGAAGAAGTTCAATTCTTAGGGCATGTGAATAGCCAAGGAATTCACGTTGATCCTGCTAAAATAGAAGCCGTGAAAAATTAGTGTGTTTCCACAACCCCAACCATAACCAAGGTTCGTTCTTTTCTGGGCTTAGCGGGATATTACCGTAGGTTCATAGCAAATTTTTCGAATATTGCTAAACCATTAACGGCGCTAACCCAAAAGAATCGAGTTTTTGAATGGGGTCCCAAACAAGAAGAGGCTTTCGAGACACTGAAACGCAAGCTGTGTAACGCTCTTATTCTCACACTCCCTGATGGAAATGATGAATTATCGTGTACTATGATGCCTCTAATCAAGGTCTTGGTTGTGTTTTCATGCAACGAGGCAAAGTCATAGCATACGCGTCGAGGAAATTGAAGGTTCATGAAGTGAACTACACAACCCACGATCTTGAACTTGGTGTTGTCGTTTTTGCTTTGAAGATCTGGCGATATTATCTTTATGGTACGCAATGCATAGTCTACACTAATCACAAGAGTCTCCAACACGTGTTTAATCAAAAGGATCTCAACATGATACAAAAAGATGTTGGATCGAGTTGATTAGCGATTACGACTGTGACATTTGTTATCATCCTGGTAAGGCGAATGTTGTAGCCGACGCGTTAAGTCGTAAGGTCCACAACAAAACTGTCTCGTTTCAAGAAATCTGAGATCGAAGACAATGGTTTGACACGTTAGGGAAATTTGATACCAAGATTCATGTGG
The DNA here is from genome assembly GCA_025506515.1 of Flaveria trinervia. Classification (NCBI taxonomy): domain Eukaryota; kingdom Viridiplantae; phylum Streptophyta; class Magnoliopsida; order Asterales; family Asteraceae; genus Flaveria; species Flaveria trinervia. The sequence goes on from CM046442.1 coordinate 151,888, forward strand.
ATGTTAACGAGGCTACTATAATGCTTCAAAATATAAGGATTGATAGTGATCTCGAGTTGTGCATTCGTGAAGCTCAACAAGCAGCGTTAGCGACGAAGGGAAAGATGAAGATTTGGTGTTTAACGTTTAGTCATAACTGGAGACAAAACTGAATGGCATGTGGTATTCTTGAATAGATTGTGGATCCGGAATCGTGATAACCTTCGACACTTCATTATGAATGAAGCTCATCAAACTCGATATTCCATTCATCCTTGCTCTGATAAGATGTACATGGACCTGCGTGGTCAATACTAGTGGCTTGGAATGAAGAAAAATATGACGTCTTATGTTTTCAAGTGTCTCACGTGTGCAAGAGTCAAAGCCGAGCATCAACGACCAAGTGGTTTATTTCAACAACCTGAATCCTATGTGGAAATGGGAATATATATCCATGGATTTAGTAAATTTCTATAAATTTATTTCCTTAAACATCCTAATATTTTTATATAAAATAGTCTAACAAATGTTATAATTAGTTTATTTAAAAATATACATATATAAATGTACACACACACACACACATGTATATATATATATATATATATATAAACTTTAAATAATCGAAATCAATAAAAAAACTATTGGTCATTAAGTATTATAGATTAGTTATGTTAACTATAAAATGTTATTTACATTTTATCATTTAATTTCACAAAACAATAATAAGGATTAGTTAAGTTTCCTTTCATTGTATTAAAATATATATTTATAATTTCGATAACTAACTATTTATTTATATAAATAACCCTCAAATTCCTATCAAAACCCTAGTTCGCGTCAAAACATTAATCTTATTATTAAACTTAAACATTGTATATATATATATATGTCTTTAGGTGCATTGTGAAGGATTTGTATTGGAACGTGATTTAATATTTCTTATTAATTATATTTTCTATACTTATTTACCATGTGAGTTTTTCTATACCCATTTTTCATATTTTCACACTTTGGGGTGAAACATGTTACCTTATAAATATTGTACTTGTAAACACGTTTGATTCTTGTAAACTTATGGCAATTCACTTGTATTTTGTGGTTAGTTGATCTTTGTAATTACTATGTATTGAAGATATATGTACAATCATTAACTATTGCTAGTCTGGCGACGTCATAGATCTGTGGGCCTGACAAACCTGCTTGGTTAATCCAAGTACACTTAGCTAATCGTATAAACTTGTAAATGTGAGAACTTGTAAACTGTCAAGGTTTGATTGTGCATTCTATCTTACATCCCTAGTTACTTTGTTCACTAATTTCATAACATGAATTACCACCTTTTATATACTTATGTATTGGAAAACTATAGAAATCTCACCAACATATTGTTAACCTTTTATTTTTAACATATTTCAGGAAACATGCAAGTTTGATTGCTACTTTTGAAGCTTATTCACACCTAGGAATGGATCTAGTTAAATAACTAAATGAACTTGAAATATTTATTATTATGACTTGTTGATTTTTTTATTTGAGACTTATGCTTGTAATGTTACATCTGGAACTTATTATTACTATATTTGGATTTAATAATAGCATAATAACATTATGTGGCTGCGAACGATCTTAACTCTCACATCTCGACATTTCCGCCGTCAAGGTTGGAGTGTGACACATTTGCCAAAACCTAACACTTAAAAACATGTCAGTATCATGTATAGAAGATGAAATCATAGCTAAAAGTGATATCCTTATATTACAACTATGTGGGTTCCCCTATGCCCCAACTAAGTAACGTGATATGATGGTCGTTACCCGATTTAGTAATGTATTTGCTGGCAACATTATCTGCGCAAAAATAAGTAAGTATATAACTGATTTTAATAATGTTTACTCAAATGTGAGTGTGATTGTTTTTATCATCATCTACCCAAGCCTGGTTACTTGCTTGGTCTCATGGTTACAAACTCAAAACGTGAGTGATTTTTTTTATCATCATCTACCCAAGCCTGGTTACTTGCTTGGTCTCATGGTTAAAAAACTTGAACATGATTGAGTTACTTGGTTTCTTGTAACATCATATACTCAAGCTTGGTTACTTGCTTGATTTCATGGTTATTTACACAAATATGATTGAGTTACTTGGTTACTTGTAACATCATATACTCAAGCTTGGTTATTTGCTTGATTTTAAGGTTATTAACACAAATATGATTGATTTATTTGGTTGCTTGTAACATCATATTCCCCAGCTTTGTTACTTGCTTGATTTTATGGTTACTAGAGTCAACATGATTAAGTTACCTACTTGTATGCAACATTATCTACTTAATCTTGGTCCTTGTTTGATTTCATGGGTACCAACTCAGACATGATTAATTGTTATCTGGTTGCTTGTAATATCATCTACCCAAGCTTGGTCGTGTGACTTAGGTACTTTGAAAGTTGTCCACCAAATGTGGTTAGCTGTCTTAGGTGCTTCTAATGTTTTTCACCTAGATGTGGCTAGGTAACTTAATTGTTTTCAAAGTTGTTTAACCATATATGGTTGTGTGACATAATATTTTAGTGTTGTTTACCCAGACGTGGTGGGTGGCTTATCTACTTTTAAAAGTTGAAATACATCATTAGTTACATATAAATACCTGTAATACCTTTGAAGCTAAGCTACATTCGATGCATGCAGGATGGTGGTGAGTCTAGTTGAGTGACTTGTATGCACAATTGTTCCCAACTTCCTTGATTAAACAAGGACCTTATTACCAAGGTCTTGGCTTCCTTTGATTCCCCGTCTTGTTGTTATATTACTTTAAAAAACATGATCTCCTTCTTTGAAAACTTGCTTCTTTACTCTGACATTGTAGTATAGGTTAATCTCCTTCTAGCGTATCACTTCATGGATTACAGGCAATGATATAATCATTGGCTTATTTTGCTAAACTCTTTCTCCTTATGGCTTTGGGCCATGGATATGATGGTTTTCCTATGGCTTTTGTTATGATTGCCCCATAACGTCATGGTTAAATATTGGCTCGAAGCTATTCTATTTTACCTTCTTGGTAGTATTTTACCAAATATCACTAAGACGAAAAGACCAAACCCCAACCACAGAAGACTAGCAAAGCAAACCAACATGACCCGGTCACACTTACATACTCAAAGAAGGCTATACCTCGTCCAACAATCATGGAATTATAGCTCTTTCTTGGAGTTTTTTGAGGTCAAGTGTCAGGGTAACTATTTAGCTAAGATTTAAGCTCGCGAGCTGATGTGCTACCTTGTGTTATCATTCTTGAAGATGATGAATTGTCTAAATATTATCTATTTGGTCATCATTTGAGGAAACTAATATTAAGAACATGGAGGTGATATATAACTTAAAGCAAACCACAAGGTAATTGGCAACCTTTAGTTTGTTTGGATTAGGCCGTAGGAAATGGTTTGAAAAGCGACCACTTGTGATTTGCTTTAAATGAAGCAACAAAGGGCTAACATAGACAATCAGGTAGTTAACCAGAGTTGTGACTAGCAACTATAGGTCTAGTTGGGGTTACGACTTGAGATGGAAAACAAGAACCGCAAGTGAAAGTTGGCACTTCATGAGGCCAAGTCATTGCTCAAGCAAGAGTGGAATATAAGTGTATAAAGCATGCGAATCCAACGAGCTGGAGCTTTGAGTGGTCAATGTGATTACTCATAATTCCTTATATTACTTATAAGGACCTAGATTAACTTTTTTTTTAAAATTGATAAGTTAAGCTAGAGTATTAAATAAATACCAAGTATACTTAGTAGTCAGAGCACATATTATGTAGACATACTTGCATTTAAGATAAATCACTTTCCTTTGTGGTTTTATAATAATATTTATTCTCGGTTCCTAGAATCCTTTGATCAATTCATTACAAATCAACACATAAGGTAGAGTTGCAGTAAAGTCAAAAAAATCTTATGGATTAATAAAGCCGTGACAAATTGAAAGGAATAAAAATCAAGTTGAATCCACTGTGGGAATATAAGATTCCATGACTCGAAGGCCACGGCATGATCCACGCTAAAAGACGCAGATGAGATGGGGAACAAAACAACTTTGATTGGCCAACGCTGTGAGTCACGGTGAGTCGCATATGTACCAAAGGAGTGTCACCTAAGCTGCAACTCAAGTACTTGTGAAGGATGAAGCCGCGACTCAATTATAGATAGAAAACATGAGTTGCATTGAAAGGTTAGGGAGATGCTACTCAACCATTTTGTTAACCTTTGACTGGAGTTATCTTGTCTGACCACTAATAGTCAATTGAATTTTTTAAGGGACAATCCATAGAGGATAAAGTAATAAATGTGATGTTGAAAAGGAGGTACATCTGTGAGATATCACAGATTAAATTATGAAAACATAGAGTTAATAACAAACAAAATTCTTCTAGATTTGTTAAATGTAACCTATAGAAACCACTTAAGAATGCATGACCAACTTGGTCCACGACAAAGAGTATGTCATCAAAAGATGACCAAGCGAGCAAGTGTATTTGACACCCAGTTTTCATATATATTGGAGATGGACCTATCATAGCTATATGTGCATCCTTGTCAAACGGAGTTTGTTTTTTGAAAGAATTAATAATTATATTCCCTTGTTATGTTAAGATGAAAACACTAATATTTTTTTGTACAACCCATGTTTAGAAATGATGTTAATACCCAGCAAGAATTAAAGTTCATGCCTACTCATGTTTAAACATCAAAGAGAACAACTGTCGTTTTATGTTTAGAGCTTTATTAATAGATAATGAACATAACCTTTGACATTTAGGCATCTCACTTTAAAGCTAACAAACTAGGGAAATGAGGTTACCTTAAGTTTGATAGGGATGGTTTATAAATTCTATGAGGCACTCTTCATGAGACAAAACTATATAAAACATGTATGCAGATGACGGCTATAGAGCTGCAACTTGGGATGGACCTTACGAGTAGTGACTTGGATGACCTAAGACTTAGATTATCTATGACATGAAAACCTTGGAGACAAGATCTATAGAATGGATCTAAGCCGTGGCTCAAAGGTGAGATACAAGCCCTGTCGTGGATCAAAGATGGATTTAGGTCGTATTAAAAGTTGAAATTTTATATGGACTAACCAATTCAATTTCCAAATAAAATTAAAATTAAATTGTCTAAAATACTGATCTTAACGAACATGCACGTTCATACACACACATGTATGTGTGACCTGCATAGAATGAAGTACATGTTACACTTATTTTTGGTTGTTTGGTAAATATAGTCTTCAAAATGCACCTACGGGTTCAGCCTAAAATCACATGCTTGGACATATGAAAGAATGGTTGAGGCTATTGAAACTATGGTTCGGGTAATTTGGTTATTTTTTCAGGCTATGAAAGTTGACAAGCCATGGGGGCTTACCCAGATCTAGTGTTACTACTCTAGCATATCTTGATGAGGGTGGATTTTTGGCATGCTTGTGGACCTCAAGGATTGTAGTCAAGACTCAAGAGTGTATGGCTTTCCAAATAAAGGTATTGCTTTATATTGTATCTGATGGAAGAGTCGTGACTTGATAATATAGTTCATGTTTTAATTAGTTTAAGAGGGTGAGAATAAGTATATGTATTAAGGAACTTTAAGGGGAAGGTTTAATGTGTGTGTCTAATTGAAAGTGAAAGTATTCCTTGTGATCTAACTTTACCTGTGGAATGAGGAAGGTATTTAATACTTATGAATGGAGGCGAAATACAACTTGTGACATCCGTCACCTTAAGGTCCGTCGAACGACATAAATAACATAAAATATTTTAATTAATCTTCCTTTTCTTCATGAACTCCTGCTTTACGGAATCATGTCTGCTTATTTTTCCCTTGTGCCTGTACTTCCTTCGAGAACGTGTGTTAGGCATAAAACTTTTATAAATTTCATCACCATTACCACCAAATATACCATTTTTAATTTCGACCATTGTCATTAATAAAACCATTTTAGGCTATCAAATGCCATTAAACACGCTTTTAACCGTAATATAACGAACATTTTAAGATCGTAATCAACCGAAACAAATTTTTGGGAAACTCGAGGGTTAAGTGCAGGGACTAAACTTGTAATTTTGCAAACCTGGGCTGGGTATATAAACCCCATTCCCAGCCATTTATCCTCATCTTCATCTTCTTCATCTTCAACATTTTCTCCACTTTCTCTCTCGATCTAGTACCAAAAATCGTCACGTTTGTCTCGTTTTCACTGCCAAATCTTGGGTATCATCGTGTGTACGCGTTCCTAGCAGGTAGACAACCTTGTTCAATCCGTTTTTGGTTCAATTTTACTGCTGCGTTTTCTAGGGTTTCGGGTGCTCGGGTTCATCCGAGCACATGAGGTCGAGTGGGTGCGTGTGAGGTCTTTCTGCTTGTGTTTCATGTTTGTGTATGTTTGTTGAGTGTTTCTGGAGGTCCTCGTGGTATAGAACCCGCGCTAGAGCAGCTCGGGGGCTGCTCAGCCCGACCACAGTCGCGATTCTGCAGTTCGGGCGACTGGGTCTGTCATGCGATTGAGCCGTGCGACTGAGTGAGTCGTGCGACTGAATCATACCTCTAAGTCAATCGTGCGACTGAGTCGTGTGACTAGGCATGTCGTGCGACTGAGTCGTGCGACTGGGTGTTTGTATGCGATTGAGTCATGCGTGTGGATGATTGTGTGCGATTGAGTCAGGTGACCGACTGAGTGTATGCGATTGTGCGTGTTTCGCACGACTGGAGTCCAATCGCACGAATGAAGGTTCAATCGCACGAAAGTAGCTAACTCGCACGATTGAGGGTTGATTCGTGCGCATGGAGGTTGGGTCGTGCGAATGTGTGTGTTGTGTGGTGCGACTGAGTCCAATCGCACGAATGAAGGTTCAATCGCGCGAAAGTAGCTAATTCGCACGATTTAAGGTTGATTCGTACGAATGGAACGTGGGTCGAGCGTCTAGTCCTGTTGTGTGACTGATGATGAGTGTGAATTTCCCTTGAACGTCTGATGATGATAAGGCAACATCAGTAAAAGTGTCATTGCTTGACCCCAAAGATTAAAGACAACGCTATCAACATGCACATACTATTTCAATTGAAATAAACCTAACATTTTACAATTACCGACAACCCATTTGAAACTACAAATACTTAACAAGTGTCATCTTTCATAACAATGAGATCTTTACAAGGATGTCATAAGCAATGACGACTACTCGTAGTACTTGGATCTACATAAGATCTGATACGTGTGTCCGCTTGTGTGTGTGTGCCACCCACGACCGAACCGATACAACCCGAACCGACCAAACATTACTATACGCTTTATACATGTCATTAATGCTTGACAATAACTGTCAATAGGTATTTGACCGATCATTGCATTCAACTGTTGGAATCTCGACCTTTCATACTTACCACTTAACATGTGAGTTTCGTGGCCCCTTTTTATGCTTATACTATTTTACAAACATTTACAAACATGGGGGAAAAGTATGCTCGCCCGTTTTCTATGCTGTACTACATACATACAATTTTCATACAAGGAATCAACGTGATACTGTGTTGCAAGTACTTATCTGATACATGCTTGGGTCTGCTGTGTGGTTCTATCTTTGCAACTATTTAATTCCAGTGTGGGAACCGACGGTTAGGTATTGGTAGTACTACTGGGTTGACACCCCCACCCTCGTGTTGGTATACTAGTTAGTACCAACAATAGCCAGGTACGGGTCTTGGGTGAATATACGCCGACAATTTCTTTGTGTACGTCGCTAGGTTTGGTTGCAAAGCTCATGTCATGTGATTTTACTTGTGTATATAACTGTATTCACGGTATTCCATAACATTTACTTTATACAGCATCACTTACATTTTTATTACTTAAACCTGCGAGCTCACCAACAATTTTGTTGACCATTTTGAGCATATCTTTTCAGGTGATCAAGCTAGCTGAGGTTCTAGGTGTGCTGCCTTAGTGGAGACCCTAGGGTGCATTTTTGGACTAAACATGTTTGACAAACAGTTATTTTGAACAATGTTGAACTATGTAAACAATTACAATCTTTTGAAACTTGTTCCCGGGTTGTGGGAAATTACATTACAATTTCATCTTTATGTGATCATGTAAATCGCTTATTCTCTTATGCATATGGCTATGTTGTCGTGAACATCGACTATACACGACACAAGTCCCCTTGTTGTCGGGTGTCGTCATGACGCGCTTGTCATCATTTTATTATTGCATCTCTATCGCTTACCATGTGTTATGACGATTCCCGTCTCGTCGCAACCCCGTGTTTCCGCTCTTAGCGGGGGTGTGACACAACTTGGTTCTATTTTCGAAAACCTATGGTCAACAAACCAGGTCTATAATTCTTAGTTAGAGAGTTCTATACCTTCTTGATACAAAGGGTTTCTAACTAAGGATTAATATTTTTTGTCTTTGTAGTTGACTTTTTGATGTATTGTGGGCTACTTTGACCCTCTACCTAAGTCAGGTTTTTGGCTTTGAGTGCTTTGTCGTCATGTGCTCTCCTCATATTCCTTTGTAGCCAATGACGAACTTTAGTTATCATAATTCCATGAAGCTCTTATAAGTGTTAGACATGGAAACTTTAATCGTGTTCTTGTGTCTCGAGGTCAAGTCCCTGGCCGCGGCTTGGGCCTGTTCTTCCGGCCGCGGCTTGGGCTTCTTTCCTGGTCGTGGCTTGGCTTGCCGCTCGGGTGACCGCGACTAAGACTTGTTAGGTGTTATCATGATCTTATGTTTATCGGCTCGGGTTTTGTTTGGCTTTTTGGGGTGATACCCCTTCAGTCAACCTCAAAACTTGAATTCCCAAAGCATGGATTATGTAGAATTCGTATATAATTGACCACTTCATGTAAATAAAGTAGTGTTGTAATACTTTCATTATTAATTTTACCTACTCATAAGCGTCAAATAATACTAAATAAAAAACACCACTATGGAAAGAGTTGTCTATATATTTTTTTTACTAGGCAAACCTAATTTATTTACTTTTCATGAGGAAACAGTAGAATATAAAAAAGTGAGTTAATAGGCAAGTCGTGTATCTTAAATACCCACTACAATAGGTTAATAGGTTTAGTCCGGCTGTAACAACAACATAGTTTTAACGGATGTTTTGGCTTCAACTCAGATCTTAGATTGGAGCTTTATGTGAGCAATTTTTAATGTTAAAATTGAATGGCAGTCATAATACCTGTCTGGGCGAATAGCCAACTTAAATATGAGCTTTCTAATAGGAAAACATAATGAACAAAAAGATTCATATTTACCTTTTATCTACTTAAAAAATTAGATACCTCTCTAACTCACTTGTATATACAAAATTCAGGGTGATGGCAAACGGGTGTCTTTTTGTTTATTTTGTAATCCTGGGATGTGTAAATTTGCGGTGCAGCTGACTCTCCATCCTGAGCAAAGATCCAAATGTACTCAAGTTGAAGCATGGATACGACTCAATTTCAACCACAACTAAAGACCAAAGCAAACGAACATGATTACACGAACTAGTGTAACATTTTTGTATTTATAAAAACTTTGAAAAATTACAACATAATGGACTCTATCATGCTTTTATACTAGCTAACCGTGTTGAATATGTTAAGAATATTATATCGACTCAGTCACTTAAAGTAAAAAAAAAACAGACTTCAACTTTATCTTTTTCGCATCCATAGGAACTAAACATCAACTTAAAATTAACTCGCTAATGGATCAAAAGGACTCGACAACAACCTCAAGCCGCAGCTCACCTGTATAAGCATTATTGTACCGTGGCTCACATTGGAAATTACATTCTTTTTGTTTGGACTTTCAATAGCCGTGATACACACGTGATATCCAATATTAAAGTGATACCTCAAGTAGATTAAATATATCCACATACTCAAAGTCGGGACTTTACACAAAGTCAACAACCAAACTGTGGCTCACGTGGATAACTCATTCATAGCTAATAAGATTTAGGACTATTTTTTACTGGAATAACTTCAGATCTAATTAGGGAGTTTTGACGCAACCACGACCCACCTGCGACTCACATACACAGTTTATATCGCAGCATTGATCATGGCAAGAAAGAGCTACCAAAAATTGTAAGACCTATGCTTATAGATGACCAACAATGAGATAAATAGTTACACATATGTACACTAAAACCTTCAAAGAAAAGAAGGACCACGAGACTAAGACCGAGCTGACGCACACAAGGCCAAACTAAGAAAAGTAATTACTCGGTCGAAACGATTTATTGGCAGTTTGAGCTGTGACGAATCGATTTGTGGTCGTGACGAGCTCCCGATGCAGCAAGGTTTGGTTATGGGGGCGAAAGCCCATGGAAACTCACCTGCGAGCAATTTCGTGTCGTCGCACCGGCCTTTGGCTATTTACTCCGACAGAGTTCCAGCCAACAAGTGCTCCAACAGATAAAATTTTCATAAGGTTAATACGAACGTGGATCCTTGGCTTAGGCAATCGATGAGTAGTACCATGTGCTTAATATGATGTTTTACACGATAATAGCTGAATGTCTTGATAAGCATATAACAAAAGAATATTTGGTTTTTTTTGAAATTCTGCCACACCCCAACCGGCAGCGAAATCATCGGGGCGGACAAATGTGAAATGATTGTTCATAGCACATTGAACTAAATTAGTTGGAATAATATTAAATACAATTATTCATTAAACAATACAAGTCAATTAAGTCATTACAATACATAAAAATATAAACAACATAAGATGTTTAATTTATCTAAGTCCAAGTCCTATATGAGCAAAAAAGATCCTCAAGTAATAAACTTGAAACATGTTAAAAATAAAGGGTCAACTTTGAAAGTTGGTGAGTTCTCATGGTTTAAGCACACGCATATATATATATAATATATATATATATATATATACATATATATATATAAAGGTTTAAAAGTAGCAATTCATGTCAATGGTCACGAGTTAGCAAACTTATAGAATACATGCAGTTACAACCAAATCTCGACTTGATTACAAGTTTATAAAATTGGCTAAGTGTATTTGGTTCCCATGATGAACAAACATACGTCATCAGGAGCCGGCAATACATCGGCTTTAGCACTAAATAGGCTTGTCAGACCCAAAGATCTAAGACATCATTAAGCTAGCAATAGTTAATGATTGTAAACAAAATATGTATCTCATATAAGACTTACACTAACACAAATAATCATAAGAAAAAGTAAAGATGAATTGCATGTGCATTTACAAGTATCAAGATGTTTACAAGTGTAAGTTTATAAGGTTAACATGTTTCACCCCAAAAAATGTAAAATAAAGTAAAAAGGGGCATGAAGAACTCACATGAAAAACTCACGAGCATTATGATGCTTGTAGAGTACATAAGAAAGCTTGGATGTTTAAAAGTCAAATGTGATGTCCTAAATAACAAAAGGAAACAATAACTTTAGTTTAGAATTCATTCCAAGAAGTTAGAACGCTTAGGAATGCCAATAAGCGAAAGGTAGATTGATAAACGATTATTGTACAAATTTTAGATTATGGACAGAATGTTTGATACATGTTTAAACAGGTTTTAAAAATAGCTAACGACTTCAAAAAATTATAAAATTTTATAGTTGACTATTTCAAAGTCTTTCGGACAACTTTCATTCAGAAATATTTTTATGAAAAGATCCGTAAATAGGTCTAAACACCATCACAAGACAGAAGGTGTTGAAATGTGCACCTATCTTGTGAAGGCTATTGTTGAGTTGTGCGATTGAGTTTGAAGATGTATACACTGTCGTTGAAAATGTAATTCAATGAAATTAACATTGGAGTCTGAGTTTACTCAAATTTTGTTTGTTATGATCAAGTAATGGTCAATTGAAGTAAGATTAAATTCTGCCAGAATTGTAGTAAGACACTTATTTGCATTTTTAAAATCGTTAAAGCATGAAACGGGTTAGATCAATTTATTTTGTCAATATATGGTATATTAGTCTTCATTTGAGTTATAAAAATATTCTAAGTCTTTTCATAGCCATCATTTAAAAAATAATCGTGTGGAATAACCGAATATGGCGACATAGCCATCCATATGCAAACGAGATTCTTTGTTTATGTTAGTGTGTTATTAGCTTGATTTAGGAATGTTAGTGATTATTATAAGGTTAGTGATTATTAAAATGTTAATGATCAAATGATAATGATTAAAATAAAAATAGATTTGGTAGAAGAAAGAATAATAGTAAGAACATAAAGTCATGAGAATAATTAGATGTTAGGATGATTGAAATGTATAATGTGAAAACAATAAAAGATTACCTTAGTATTAAGAATTCTTGAAATTTCTTGAAAAATAAAATTTTTCAAATTGATCATAACCAATGGATGAAAGAAAGATATGAGAGTGAGATTTTTAAAGAATGAGCAAATAAAAAGTGAGGCCTAAGCTTTGATTTTATACTTGAGATTAGGAGGAGGTTATAAATGGTGTTAATGGTGAGTTTTAAGTCTTTTAAAAGGAAGTTATAACTGAAATAAATATAAAATTAAATAATTTAAATAAATAAAAGAATAATTATAATTTAATTTTAAATTTATTAAAACTTTAATTTTAATTTTACAACTTCTTTTTTATTAAATCTTTGTAGACTTTATAAATCTAATAAGAACTTGTAATTCGATTATTTATTTTAATTAAAATCTTATTAATATTAGTAACCTTTTATAGACTTTATATATTTATAAAAATAATGATCTTTGTATTTTAATCCTTTATTTTAGTTTTATAATTAAAACTCATAAATGACAAATAAACTTTATGAATTTATAAAATCTTATTCAATAAATCATGAAATTACCATGGATTGATTTAACAAATGGAAGTTGAATAAATATTATTATTATTGTTTTTGAAGGATTAAAATAAATTAAATTTCTAACTAGTGTATATGTTTTTCCAAAATTTGACTCAAACAGATTTAGGTTTGGGTTTCTATTTTCCAAAATGAGCAGATGTTACACATTACGTATCAACCTTATTATAATCATTCCCCTTTTAATTCACATTACCCACATTTAAAAACTATTTTGTACGAGAATGAGTTGCTACTTGAAAGAAATACTTTAATTAATCTAAAGACCTCTAGCTCCAAACAAATCTAAGAAGTGTCTTATACAATAGAAAGAAATACTTTAATTAATATCGACTAAATGAGTTGTATGTGACCCATTTCAATAGCAGGTCGTATAAAGAGTATGAGACTCCCCCATTCAGAGAGTTAACTTAAGTGAGAAAAAAATTTTAATGTTATAGCGTACCAACAAAAGGGCACGTAGTAGTATTCAACTATACTTATGTTATTTAATAATACAAATGCTCGAGTACCATGAAAGGTAAGACATGCATTTAACATATACCTTGTATAAACTAAAAGCTTTGTAATGTTGTAAAACTTAAGAACATCCAAAAATGATTGCATATTTTAACTAATAAAGTCGAAAGCTAGGTTGTGCTAACATATGCAAAATAGATTACGGTGGAGAAGGTTTGAGATTTGGAACCTGAAAGCTCGAAATCATGGATATGGATCTAAGTGTCATCTAGAACGCATGACAAGAATAGATCTCGCAGTTGTGTGGAGATCATGAAACCTCCTTTGTTCATAGTCTCACGGATGGCGTCAAATGTTGCTTCAAATTCCTCACCTAGAGGCGAGTTGAAAGAGGAAGCAGTGCAAGAGTGACTCATCCGGTTCAGGTTCGTCCCATGAGTGATGTAACTTTATTTTTTTTCTTTATGAGTCCTATAGATTACAACCACAGATAACTCGTTAGAGGGCCTAGGAGCTTGAGCTCTAGGACACTCCGACACTCAAGTCAGTATGTTTAGAAAATGTATTAAAAGTAAGCATAGATGTGTGAGGGTGAGAATGAAGATGGAGGAGTAGATGATATCTTCTGAGAAAAGTAGACGGTTATGAATGATTGTATGTATCTGTCTTCACTTGGTATTGAATGTGCTATTTATAGTGCTTGTGGTGGTAAGTCTTTGGACAATGATTCTATTATGGGTAACTTGTAGTCAAACATCTGGATTGAACTCTCTCGATTAAAGAGTTCATGTCTTTTTGGTGCAAAGGGTTTATACATGACTTAAATGATCTTTGTCTTCTATAGTTGACTTTACTTTCTTTTTTACTGACCTTCTTTGATCAGAGATGCCATTATCAATCTGAGTACTTTGGTTCTTTGGCTCTTGTTGTTTTGTGACCTGACGATATTCCTTTTATAGTCAATGAACGATTTACTTTCTTACTAAGTTTCTTGGTCATCACACTAAAACCTCTAATTATTATCGTCGGTGTTTCTCCTCGAGCCGCGATTTAAGGGGTGTCATTTTATGCTAGTCGCGGTTTGGGGTCCTCCCCTTGTGCCTGCCGCGGTCCGAGGTCCTATCCTTGTGTCAACCGAGGCTAAGGGTCTTCTCCTATGACAGCTAAGGCTAAAGATCTTTCTGTGTTAGTTGAGGCTAAGGGCCTTCCATTTGTGTCATGTGTTAGCTGAGGCTAAGGGTCTTCCATTTGTGTCAGTCACGACTGAGGTACACCCTCTTGAGTTGCAGCTGAGGTTTTCTTGTTTCACTTAGTTTTTTTTTTATCAAAAGTAATCACGCTATCATACACATTCAATCTTTTTAATAATGATTTATATTGTATTTGGGGTGGTACCCCATGAGAGACTATTTCTTTGAACTCTGTTTTAAACGGATATACATGTTTATAAAAGTGAACATCTCTTGAGAAGAAGAAAAATTTAGTTTCAAGATTCCATAATTTATATTTTTTTTTAAAATGTGAATAAACAATTAAAACACATTTTATGTTCTACTAGAAAAATTATTTGAATTGGTTAATAAGTACTAAATGCAAGGCAACCAAAGTTTTTCAAATGATTCAGAAAGGGTTTAAACTGAACATAACCTCATAGGGACTTTTTGCAAGTAACACAAACGAGGAGATCGAGTTAATTAGGTAAGTAGCAGTTATAATACATTCAGAGCATAAATTTAAAGGGATTCCCCCTTGAAACAATAAGGCCCTAACAACATTTAAGAGATGTCGATGTTTGTGTGTTGAAAATATAATCGATACATGAATATCCAGGTGTAGTTAAACTTTGGCTCGATTGTGTAATTAATCTATATTTATCTTAATGCCTAGTATGTAATCAGTATGCATGAATATCCAGGTATATGTCGATGTATGTATGTATGTATAAGGTTTAGAATGTTAAGAACTAAAAAAGAAGTGGTGTGATTGTTTATAAACTTTGTTTCATTGTCACTTCTAAAAACTTTAATAGTTTTGTTATATTGGTTTTTTATGAGTTCGTAGAATTTGACTAAGCACGAAAAAAGTTCATCCTTGGTTTTAAGAAGATAAAACGAGACTGCTCTTGTAAAATGTATCAAATGCACGTATAGAATAATCAATAAATTAATCTTTAAAGCAAACAAGTTCATAGACATGTAATATCAATGTGATAAGACAAGAACAATAACAAAGAACTCATAACTAACCAAATTTGCACAAAGGTTGTGCAGATTCAAAAAAAACTCAAATAACAGAAATTACCAACACAAGACCAATGCCACACCATATAATTGACGCTAACCTTTATACATTTGCCATTTAGATAATTCTTTAAAACGATCTCCCTCTATTTACTAGGATAAAACCTTGTATAAACTGATCATCCAAAACTCAATGGTCTTGAGGCCATGATTACTTTATATCTTAGTATGTCTCAGATGACCAAACGATGTGAAATTTACCAACCACCCCTTCTATAAACTGATTATCCTCAATAAGGTTTGTTTTCACCAAACCATTAGCAAGACGTTTTCAGTAAGATTACTTAAACATTAACTCAAGAGAACCAGACTAAATCCAAACCAAAACCAAAATGATTACTATAAATACCAATTTGACAAGAATCATTTTCCTCAAAGTTGCCTTCTTATCCAAACCAGCACACCAGCACGTCCTTGCAGCTATTCCGATTATAAGACAACAAACATCATACAAAGTAGCAAATTCATTCTATGAAGAGCAAACTTATATTTCAATAAGTAGCTCCCCTCCCCTCCCCCTCCACATCAAGAGGAAGAAGAAGCATTACGTCATAAAAGCATCCTAGTAAATTCCATTTCATTGTTTCGAGAAAGGTCTTCCTTCCTTCATCTCCAACAAATTTATTCTAACATAAAATTACCACCTACAAATGGTTTGGGAATTTATTCAGAAATGGTAGCCAAAGTTCTCCAACACATCCATTTGCTTTCCCTTTCCCGCATTGTATTATTGTAATATATTCAAGACGACTCTATGCTTTTAACGAACTTCTTGGCCTGTCCGAAAAATGAGCGTAACCAAATTATTTCATATATATATACACACACACACACTAGATAAATGTTAATGTGCAGAGTATGTATACCTGTTCAAGGGTTAGAAACATGATCACATTCCAAGAACCTAACCGTCCAAAATTTGGAATGAACCCCTTGTAGAATGCTAAAGGTCCCTGGTGCCACAAACAATATTTTTACAAGCTTGTCATAGCAATTTTATTTTCAGTCAACTTATTAAGCTTATGATTTTTATATTAAAATTTCTAATTGCTTCTAATAAATCACACAAATTGGAGACAAGAGCTTACATCATTTTTTAAAGTTTTAACAAAACAATCAATAGTGCTTGTGTAACTTGAATCTCCCATCATTCTTGATTTCACCTGCAAAAATGTCAAAAGGTTTTAAACTTGTACAAAGCCCAGTTCACTGAAGAAATGTAAATTGCTAGCATATCTATATTACTTTACAAGTAAATAACAAGTAACCTTTCATATATGGGAAATAATATCAACTACAATTCCATTTGTCTTTTCTTCATTTCTTCTTGTTTTGTTACCATTACAACACAACAGAATGACAAAACTGTCAGCCAAGACATACCAGAAGTACTTATCTTGACGGATTATTCAACCCACACATTGTCCTACTTCTACCATAGATCATAGATATTTGGATCAGAAGGTGTAAAAAGTAACTTGTAATAATAGTTGAATATTAATTAACATATTAAGTACCACATCAACAGGGGACCCGATGCAAACTGCAAAAAACCCTGCTCCTAATCCGGATAGTAAATGGGTTAAAACATTGTCGGTGAACCCAGGGATCTTCAAAATTGTCTGCATAATAATTTTAATCATGGATAAATTTAAAATATTCCACAAATAAATTCATAATTAATATGTGAATCTTTGTTATAAAAATTACCTGCTTCACTTGATCATAACTGGCTAATTCAGCAGCATTTATTATAGCATTACGCGCAACATTGGGTCCAATGCCGGTCCACAAAGCCCTAACCCCTTCCTGATATAAACATATATAATGCTTTGAAATATAAGCGAAAAAGTAGAAGGGTTGGATATCGGATCAAATGGGTCGAATGAGGTCAGGTTGACCCATCAATCAATGATTTAGGAGGCCGTATAGTTTAAAACAAACTTTGAGAAACTTTTAACCCATTTGCTTGTACCATTTAGTATTTTTTTTTCTTTTTTATCCATTAGACCCATAACAGATAATAACCCAAATGAATTAAATTATAACGAGACGGGTTGAAACTAAGCCCTCTAATTTGTTCAGTTCTACCCATTTGACCCTCATCAAAAAAAATTACAGCCTGGATTGGCCCATTTCGACATAAGTGATACGAAGCGTTATAAGGTTTGGAAAAAAACCTACCTGTCTGACTATCGTCGAATAAGCATTTATTGCTCCAGAGTAACGCCTCGGCACACCAGCTGGCAATTTTCCTTCAGCTTGTAGGCGGACCTTAACAAGATCAGTAGGGTTTGCTACTGCAATTGCAAGGGCGCCTGCAGAAATACTAGTTCATCAGCATTGCGTGGTTAAGAAACCCATTTTTTAATAAATAATTGATAATCTCACCAGTTGTGAGGCCAGCAAGTATTTTAGTGGTCAAAGGAACATCTCCAATGAAGTTATCACCCACATACAGGTTCTTGATCTGTTAGAAACATAAAGTGTGTGTATATATATATATATCTATATATAATTCATAACAAATGTGTTTGCAGGTAGATACAAGCGAGGGAGCATTTTATTGAAAGAAGACACGTATGATAAATGAAGTGAAATACCGGTTCATAGAGGCCTATTCTTAAACCTCCATACAAACACTGACGATGCAATCCGGGCACAATTCCTTTCCACAAGGAAGCAAGACCTTCTTCCTTTGCAATAGTTGCTACAGTACCCAACATTCCCCTATACTTTGGTAAACCCATTCCATCTCCTGCAATTCCTTTCTTCTGTAGCTGGAGTCTGACTTTTGCGGTGTCTAATGGAATTGTGCAGATCTGAAGTCAGATAAGATTATTAATACAAAATGCAGTGAAGATTGAAAGAAGATTATATATATTTATATATATATAGTGGTAGTAAAAGGAATGATTTAGAAATTAGAATTACCTCAGCGAAGCAAGCAGCAAAGGCACTACTAGCAAAGGTACCGGCGAAAGAGATGTCCGATTTAGAATTACCGGCAACCATTGTTATGTCAAATTGATTGATTGATTGATTGATTCACAGATGGATAGATAGATAGATAGATGCGACTAGGGTTTTGTTATCTTTTCCTTTCTTTCTGAACAACAACGGCAAACCCAAACCTCCTGCAAACATTTTGAGCCACAACTACTTATACTAATTGAAATTCGATACAACTTCACTCAACAAAATTAATAATAACTTCTTTTTTTTTAAATAGTAAAACATCGATTTACTTTTAAAAAAATTTATAATTTGTTTCAATTCAGTATAAAAATTTTCTTACTTCTCTCAGCTTTAATCAAAAATAATAAAAACTTTTGATTGAAACTGAACCAAATGATAAATCTTTTGTTTTAAGAGTAAAATTAATAACCCGATTGTAGTCAAGATGATTCATGATTCAGTTTAAAATCGCAATTTAATAAATTTGGTTTTACGGACATTTTTTCTAATTAACTTTCAGTTGGTCTTCTTCAAAAAACATAAACCGTATTGGACAATTTGGTTTACGGCTTATAACAAAAATGGGTTGGATTTTAACCTTTGTTATTGGTTGTGATTTTGTTGGGTTAAAGTTGGTTCAAGCTTTAACTTGGTGAAGAGTTTGCAATGAGTAGAACATTTGAAATCAAACTTGGATAATCTAAGTGTTATAAAGATCATTTTCAGATCGAAACTTATTCAATGGTTCACCCGAATAAATCAATCAGATATAATCCATCATGGACTAGAAGAATTCGAGAGAAAAGTGACCAAAAATGATGATCCAATTCGATTTCGAGAGAGACAGAAAAAACTGCCATTTGGCAGTTTTATCAGTTTTTTAAACTTAAATAACCATTAATCTATGCATACTTATCCACATGAATTTCACAAGCCAAACTCTGGAAAATGGATTCGAAACAAAACCAGTCAGGGGCTCTGCCCCTTGAACCCCACTACTGGGGGCGTTGCCTCCTTAAAACCCCTGTTACTTATGGGCTTCGCCATTAAAAAGGTTTCAATATCAAAGATTATAATAAACTTAAACAAGTGTGCACTCCTCACCTTTTAACTTATTTGATGGATATTATGATCACATTGGTTATTAGTTAATCCAGTTACACCAAAATATCTAACACGATGTTGCTTGCAGGATGAGTAATTTTATTGTTCATTTGTAAAAGAGTGTATAATCGTATGCTTCCCTCACATAAAGTTCTTACATTTCATTTGTTAATTATCATGTTTATACTTATACAGTAGTTGTTTTGAATATGTGATTTTGTATATCATGATAATTGCACCATTAGGTCATTAGTTTTGTGTTGCCACATGCTAAAATGGGTAACTTTGATCATGCACCTTTAAGCAAAGTTTGAAAGGTTCTCGTGATGAATAATCATTGTTTATTTTATCACTATTCCATATACAGGAGAATCATTTTCACTCAAGCTATGCATTTTTTTGGAAAACTATTGTAAAGATCAATATGATGTGTGCCACATTTTAGAATAGGTAATTTGATCATTTTCTCTCAATTAAGCTATTCTCAACCGTGGAATGTTGTACCTAATGATCAAGCATTTGGCCTTTCTATGATGATGGCTTCTTTCAAGAAGGCCTACCATCACAACAGATGAACACTAATGATAGAAGGGGTGGTGGTATCTTGGCTACAAACATGCCACCATCACTACCTCTACCATTGTGATGATTTGAATCACCATGGATACAGGTAACAAGATATGTGGCATGGTCAAGGTTAACATGTGGTTTTTTAGTTGTTTACTATATTGTGTGACTGTTGCTTTATATACAATCATAAATGATCATGGAATTGGATTTTTCTATTTATAGTTTTTGGGCATTTTGGTTAAATTCTTCATTCAAACATATATGTATCTATCTGATCTTTGAGGGCATGTTTTCTTATATCATGTTCTCTTTGTGACGGTATATTATGATATCCTTAGTAACACACGTTACTACCCTCAAATCATCATAAAAGAAACATTTTTTTGTTCAGTCTAACATATGGTAGACCATTTGCTTTACATCCCTAACCTTGAGTTGCTTACAACAAAATTACTGGAGAACAATCTTGAACCTAGAGGATAATGTTAGATATTTATCTCCTTTTTTTGTGGAGTGATTAGTCGATACGTTCTATAATCTAGTATTAAATCTACACCAACTTCAACTCTCTAAACATCCTCCTAAATCTACATTAATGTCTATTGTAGGGCTAGAACATTCAACCAGTTAGGAAGAAACGACCTTACTACACACATTCACACATGCTACAAGCTCTTTGATCAAAAGATTACGAGTATATGAAACAAATTAGGGTGTGTCTCGCCTTCATTTTCTGCCCATATATGACGGGCAAACTAGTAGGCATATTCTAAGTTGGTATTTCCAATATAATCATATGGGGTAATTAACATGACATAGTTTTATACTTTTAAATTATAAATAGAAAATCGTATAAACTGAATATTTTTATCAATTCTTGGTGAGTATTGCAATCATTTCTCAGACTTTCTCCAACCCTGAAAACCATTCAACTTTACAACCTTTCAAAAAACTGTTAAAAAGATCAATATGATATGTGCCTAATTTTACGCAATATCAGTCGGCCAGTCGCATGCGTGCCGCCCTAAAATTACATTACTTCATGGTGTTATCTTATTTTCTTTGCTTCTTAGTCTTAGTTAATTGATTTTCATGTTTTTTGCTTTTCTTTAATTATTGTAAGCTTTATAAAGCATATGAGGTTTTAATGGAAAGAAGGCAGAAATATTAGCAACAAAGTTCTCTCCCTTTTCTTTATTATTCTTGAAGTTTAACACGCTCTATTAGAAGACTGACCATCTCAAATCAATCCATAACACAGTCAACCTCATCAACATGTTGCATTTCTTTTATCAAAATCAGTCAAGTATCAGATTTGAGAAAGTTTTGAAAGGCATCCTTGTGATCAGATTAGAAATTTAGTAGTGTTGTTTATTGTGATTTACCCTATTATAAACGATCATACAGTTTTTGTTTCAAATTAAATATTCCACCTTTCATTTCTCAACTTATATTTCATAACAACTTGCCACCAAAACCTCCATCTTTCACAATAATAAAAATAACTCGATACAAATAGAAAACTGAAAAGAAGCTAAGAAATTGGTCAACTGGATTTGTTCTTCTCATAAATCCACTTCTTTACTTTCTTTATGAATTCCTCATCCAATCTTATATACAATTTCTTCAATTTCGTATTTCCCTTGATTAAACTTGAATCAACATATGATTCATATCTCTCATATGCCACCGGAACAGTAAGAACCACAATAATGCCTGTCAAAAAACAAAATCACATATTATAACTTAATAGTTAGATCTAGGCATACAAATAGTGGACCAGAGGTGGAAAATGGGCATATTGGTTAACGCTGCATAATTTCTAAACATGTCCGTTTGGGTTGACACACAACCACTATTTGTCTGTTTTAAAAATAACTAATATGCTAAACATGATCATTAAAATTGTAACATGACATTTATAATCTATTTATTTGAAGAAAGCAGTTAGAAGGTGTACGCATTAACAATTACACTTTGTACTACTTTCGACCCGTTTCCTTATCATCTTATTTTTTTAGTTATTTACCCGCTTGACTTGTTAGGGTGCTAATTTCAACCCATTTGTATGAAAAGAGCCAATTTAGGTTTTATTTTGAAGGCAAAAGTCTTGATTCAAATATAAAAAACAGTTAAAACTATTGAAACATGTTAAATTGGTTAAAAGCCACCTAAGGCGTATTTAAATGCTTCCATCTTAAATAGTTTTATTTGCAGGATATTGTTATTAGAGAATCTACATATTATTATTCAATACATCAGCTATTACTACAAAAGTACAAAACTAAAGATTGACGGGTCCAGCAAACCCAACCAGTTTTGCCCGCACATAATGGCAATCCATTTTGACATGTTATCCAATCCACAACCCCCCATTTCACCACCTTTACATAGAAAGTTAGAACGACTTACTTGTATAGCACAATGTACGAAAATCAGTAAGGCTTCCAATAAGTGAAGTTAGAACCAAACATGCAGCTACTCTAGCAAACATTTCCGGGTCTTTTCCAAGTGCAATATCATGGGATACAGATAACATTGTGTTTGTCCGGTCACGAATTATAGTTGCAACTTCATTTATGGTTTCTTCTGAAAGCTGCAAGTGTGGTATTGGTGGTGTAGGTCTGTTTGGCATCATGTTTATGAAGTATATATTATTATATGAAACAAATCCCCATAAAGAACCATACTATTACTCTCTCCAAATCAAGGTCAAATGGCAAAACTGTACAAAACAGGAACAACCTTCACGCTATTTTCTTCCATATTTTAGCAACCAAGTCTATGTAACAGAACTATTAAAGCAACATGCCATACATTGTCGATTTAAGCAACCAACCCCCCAAATTTAACCCGTATTACGAGTAATGTGACATCAGTAGATCCCATGTAATCCACAACATTAGTGCCACGACACAAAAAAAGTCTTACATGAATAATAATAATAATAATAATAATAACTTAACTTACAGATTTAGGATTTTTGTACCTAATTTCTAAGCTAAATATTAAATTTGAGATCCAATTCAACATGGCATATACATAACACTAAATTGCTAAAGCAGGTAATTCGTTGTTATGATCAGTAGAAACTGTAATTTTGCAGTTGAACATTGGTCCATTTGACTTGAAGATTAGGGGGAGATATTACTATTACCTGTTGAGGATCTGTGCTGATTTGGCCCATAGGAAAAGAATTGTAAGCAGGAGTAAGAGAACATTGGAGACATAGGACAACAATGTGTAATCGGATATTTCAAACATCACCCTGAAGCTAAAGTTGTTATCAGAATTGACATTGTAACATTTTTATCCCTCCATAGAATCACATCTGCAACTGATCAAACGAATATGATAAGACTTCAGACAGTTTTATTTTAATAAAAAAAAAGCTTAATTATATTTGCCACCTAACCTAAACAAAATCAATTTTAGTTGATCATATTTTGATCAAGTGTTGAAGGGGGTTGATTGAATATGCAATTAGAAAGCACACATCCACACACCCTTAAAGAAGTTGAACGATATTTGAAGTTGATTTACATGTTTTCAGATGGCCAAAATTTCTGGCAGATCAGAGGCAACAGAGTGGTTCATAAAACGCATCTTAAACTATGACCAAAATGAGATCTTGACCGGTTATAAAAAAATACTATAAGTGGAAATCAAATCACGATAAGTTTGTAGATGAAAACGATCAAAATCAAGACCTCTATGCTATATGAGTTTGGATTAAATCACGCGGTTAACTAAGAAAGCATAAACAGATGCTTTGACCTGTGAAGCCAAACCGATACTTAGCATATATGAATTTTGATATACATTTGGTGCAAAATTAATCTCATTTTGATCAAAACAAAAAGAGTTGATGCCAAAATTGAAACTGTAGTCGTAGAACCAAGAACATTCTTGAAAATCAACATGAGATCTTGACCCATCAACAACAAAAAAAAAGCACGAGGCTAAATCAGAAAAACTTACAGAGGCCCCCTCCAAGAATATGATGAACACTTGCCTGCCTGTTAAACAGCAATCGATCTGACGAACTCATCGGGATTCTTCTGCAAATCCAAGACCAAAATTTAAAGCTTATCTAAGTGTAAAGATGTGTGTTCGTTCACCTTTCTTTCTTTGTGTTGGTAATTGGTATTGTACTGCAATTAGCAATCAGGGTAGTGATGGAGAAAACCTATAATAGTTTTGAGTTGTGTTGAATCCAGCCTAAAAGATTAAATTTTGAAAAGCAAAAATGGTCTCTGCTTTGGCTTTTCTTTATATAAATTAAATAATAATAATAATAATAATAATAATATATATAATAATAATAATAATAATATAATAATAATAATAATAATAATATATATAATAATAATATATAATAATAATAATAATAATAATAATAATAAGAGAGAGAGATCAATTTTCAAGAAACGACAGTCCTCTCTTGAGTGGCCGAGGGGCGAGGACAACACCAAAATCTTTTATTTTACACCAAAAATAAACATCCATCAAATAAGGTAATTATCGAAATTGTTAAGCTAAGAGGAGTCACCCATGGTTTTTTAAATTGAAGATTCGGGTTCAACTTTTATTTAATGTAATATATTTTAAGTAAGTCAAAAGTTTTATTATAAATATATAAAATTAAAATTGAATTTTCTATACAACTATACAGTTTTAAAGTGCTATGCCACGGGGAAATCGCATCTACAAATCATTTACAAAAAGTACAAAATGTTTTAGCTAACATAGTTTGAAATAGAACTTAAATCAAAACTTATAGGTAAAAATGCACATGTGACGACAATATATTTGTAATTTAAGAAACTGTTTAGCTAACATAGTTTGAAATAGAATTTACATCAAAACTTATAGGTAAAAATGCATGTGTGGCAACAATATATTTGTAATTTAAAAAACTGTTATGTTTTATTTTAAATATAAAAAAAACATACCATATTTATCCCGACTAAGTTTTGAATAGACTTTATACCAAATATGATAATAAGCATGATGCAAAGGTATATTTAGCATTTCAAAAACTTCAAAAGAAAAGTAATATATACTAATTTGACTTTAGTTAGTTTTAGATAAAATTTATATCAAAACATTGATAGAAATATGATATAATCAAAATTTTAAAGAACTTTATATTTTACATGTTATAAAAGGAAACACAATTTGTATAGAATGAATTATAAATATTAAAATAATACAAAGTTAAATTATATTAAATAACATAAAATAATCTAACAAATAGGACATAACACTTGAAGTGAAAAATGCTCTTGGAATGGTAAAAAAGGGTTATAACATTCACAATCCAATTGGTACAAATCATATTTGAAGGATAATTTTCAAATATGCCTTCAAATTGCTCTCCATTTCATTCGTTAAATCAATCTTTAATTTTTTAACTTTAAGGTAAATTTTATAGGGTATGCTTATATCAAAAAAGATATTTAATACGAGCATTTTGATTATTGTGTTAAATACGTTATCTTATTTTGTATTATATATTTATTGTGTCATATATTTTATATCATTTGTTATGAGTAGTAATTATTGTGTTTTACTTTTTAATTTATTTTGTGTTATTTTTGTTATTGTATTATAGATTATAAACTTGTTATTTATTATGTGTTACAATTAGAAGTACACGATGACATACTTTCACCAATGATTTTTAAAACTCATAGTGTTAAAGATAATACAATATGTTATTCTTGTGATTATTTTTAAAAGATTATATAAACGTATTATCTATTGTTGGATCAAGGAGAATGCTGGTGCAACCAAAACCAATTCACTTAGACAATTTTGGTACTACATGCAAAGGCTTCCGAAGCTTAGCATGGAACTTCCGAAGGTTGTAGAGTTCTTCCGAAGACAAAGGGAAAGATAAACTTCCGAAGACAGAACTCTACTTCCGAAACAAAGAACATGCTTCCGAAGATCAAGTCTCAGAAGAAGAACCTGGAGACTACTTCCGAAGTATGATGAAAACAAAGAAGTCTCCAAGCCTCGGAAGAAGTAGTCTCTTCCGAAGTATAAGTGGCTTCGGAAGTACTTACTCTTCCGAAGCCATTTAACCTTCGGAAGACACTACTATGAACCAGTGGATACAAGTATGGTCTCTGACACTTCGCTGCAGACCTCTGATACTGTATGGCGTTTTCTAAAAGAGCCATGCAGTTGACCATACTTTATTCCATTGTTCACCTTTTATGATAGTACAAGTTACCAACTTTAGTTGGTGACAAAAGGTAAGTCAGGGATATGTCCTGACTACCAAATCTCAGATAAGACTTTAGCTGAGATACCTTAAACTATAGTCTTGTAGTATAGGCTTTAGTTATAGGATCCCAGCTGGTATCAAAGTATATCCGACTGTAGGTAGTATTATATATAGTTTCTCTTTGTAACTCATTACACACGGCTTGTAAGAGTCTTGTATTATTGAGTTGAGAAGCAATATATAAAAGTACCTTGAAAATTACTTCTTGTGTTTCTGATTACTTGCTATATTGTGATCAACTCTTACTGACTCTATCTTTATCCGAGTGTTGTTCTAAGTGAGTTTGAGAGGAAAACATAATGTTAAGTGACCCAATATCGATCCTGCAATTGGTATCAGAGCTCCTAGGCTCTTGATTACGTGATCTAACCATCCAAATCAACTTGTTTTTCACTCCTCCCTTCGACTCACTCACTCAAATGGCCCTTAACAAGTCAGAGGTAGAGATGGGAACCATGACAAAGGCTCCCATCATTACTCTTGAAAATTTCAGGTCTTGGAGCAGGAGAATGGAAGGCTTCATCAGATACCAAGACAACAAGATGTGGAACTCCATTGTCAATGGCCCGTATAAGCCAAAGGTGGCATCACCTGGTGAAAACGATGCCATGATAGAAAAAGCTGTAGAGGATTACTCTGATGAAGACAGAAAGAAGATGGACATCGACAGCAATGC
Organism: Flaveria trinervia; assembly: GCA_025506515.1. Classification (NCBI taxonomy): domain Eukaryota; kingdom Viridiplantae; phylum Streptophyta; class Magnoliopsida; order Asterales; family Asteraceae; genus Flaveria; species Flaveria trinervia. The sequence goes on from CM046442.1 coordinate 179,141, forward strand.
TATGACCATTCTTATGACTACAATACCGAACTTCATCATGGTGGGATTCGAGCATTGCACGACTGCCAAAGAACTGTTTGATGCACTTGCTCAGATGTACTCAAGCTCCAACGACTCAAAGAAAGATTAGCTGAAGCAGCAGTTTGAGAACTTCACTCATATTGCTGGAGAGACTCTCAGCTAGCAGTACTTCAGGTACATGGATCTTATCTCTTCTCTTCAGTCTGTGAAGATCACTCCCGAACTTAGAGATCTTACTAGAAAGTTCATGAGTGCTCTTCCAAACGAGTGGACATTCTACTGTGTCTCTATCAAGAGGACAGAGAACTTGAACACTCTCATCATGACTGAACTTTATGGCATCCTTGATGGATATCGCCTAGAGATGGAGAGTAAGAAGGGCCACCAAACAAGCAGACCCATGAGTCTTCCTGCTAGCAACGCTTTAATGGTTGTGAAGGCTCATTACCCCCCAATCTCAGCATTACCTGACCTACCAGCAGCCATCCTGCTCTCCTGGACCATACATCACTTTCCATAAGACTCCAAGGTCTCAACAGGCTCAACACAACTCCTTTTAGGAAAGTTGTGCCTTTTGTCTCAGGAAGTGGACACTCTGGTGATTTTCAATACTGCTTTGATGATCTTGAGTGTTTCAGTCTAGATGATGTAGAGTATGTGGACATTGTCCAACAGATGGCTCTTTTAACTTATAGAGCGAAGAAGTTCTTTAAGAGAACTGGAAGGCATTTCCTCAAAACCCAACTACAAGCAAGTTTGGGTTTGACAAGACCAAGGCAAAGTGTTACAACTGAGTCACTTTGCAAGGGAATGCAAGGCTCCCAAGACCAATCCGGGAACTCCACAGGCCTCCACACATCCCTTAACCTCAAAGCCCGCTGAGAAATCAACTGAAACAGCTGTAATGGCTCAGGCAGTTGACTAGAGCTTCATGGTATAGGATGTGACTCCTGCTCAAGCTCTCATGGCTGGAATAGATGATACTCATGTATATGAACATCTCTATACTCCAGCCAGTATAGCTAAAGTTAAACTTTATCAGGATTACAATATGGAAATCAGATTTGATATTGAGTCTTTAAATATTTTAAAATCTGATATTAAAAGAGCTGAATCTGACTACCAAAAGAAAATTGAGGAGTTAGAGAAAACTGTGTCTCTTTTAAAACATGAACACACCAATGACAAGACACAAATCAAGGATCTGATATCCAAATTGTTTGAGGCTCAAGCCCAGCTTGTCACTGCTGAGGCTCAGGCCAGGAAGCATGCTATTTCTGAGCAAAACTTCCAAGCTATTTTTGCATCATCCTCCCATTCCAAACTCTGTTATCAGAACAAAAGAGGGTTGGGAACCAATGAAATTGCTCCACCACACTCCTATGAGTTTATCAGACAACCTAGATGTGGTACTGAGGAGCAAGATGTTCCAACTGCTGACCCTTCCTCACTAGAGTTGAAGGATGAAGCAATAATAGTGGCCACCACAGAGAAAGAACAGGTAAATGTACCCATATCCTCCTGTGAAGATCAAATCCTAACCAATAAGGCCAGAAGAAGCAGAGCTAAAGCTGTTAGAAGAACTGCCAAGAAGGTGGTTGAGTCCAAGTTGAAGATTGCCCCAAAACAGAAAGGTGTCTTTATCTCAGCTGGATTCCAAGTGTTAGGTACTTCTGATTCAGAAAAGGAGTGTAATACCAGCACTCCTGTCATGCCAAAGGATCAGAAGTTGAAGGGAAAAGTTGCTGATGAAGAAAAGAAGCCCAAGAAACAGCAACCCTCACATTCCTAAAAGACTAACATTGCATGCATAATGTGTGGTCTGCTAAACCAAATGGAAAAAAAAAATTGTTACTACAATCCTACAAGCACACATTATGCAAATAATGTTAGAAAAGAAGGAGTCAGGGAAGGTTTCACATTTGGACCTTTTCAAACGGTTCAAGTGATGAAGAAGAGAAAGCTAGTTTCGGAAGCAAGGTTGCTTTCGGAAGAAACTCTTTCTTCCGAAGGGAAAATGGCCTCGGAAGCAAAAGCTACTAAGGTTCGGAAGAACAAGAAAGCTCCCTTGAAACCATCCCAGAAGAAGACTGCTTCGGAAGAAAAGGTGGAGAAGGCTTCTTCCGAAAAGAAAGAAGCTTCGGAAGATGGGCATGCTGCAAAAGCTTCAACAAGCTCATCCTCCAAAATCAACCAAAGTGTGGACTGGAAGATTAAGGAAGACGTTTCAGCCCAAACCTCTTCTTCAAAGACCTCTATTGAACCCCCATGCATATCATTTGGTTCAATTATGTCATTATCTTTGGAAGAACCCAAGACCAGCAAGGCTTGGGCTTCCAAACAAAACTAACAAACTCATCTTATGTGCAGGGACATCCATATGACAAGAACAACAATGTCTGGATTGTAGACAGTGGATGCTTCACGCACATGACAGGGAACAAATCTCTCCTTCAACAGTTTCAGAAGTATGATGGAGGTCCTGTCCAATTTGGAGGTGAGGCCGGAGGATATATTTCTGGTAGAGGGAGTATATCCAATGGTAAATTAAAGGTTGAAAAAGTCCATTTTGTCAAACAGCTTGAACAAAATCTGTTAAGTGTTTCTTAATTCTGTGATCAAAAGCACCAAATGCTTTTCACAGAACATGAGTGCATTATCCTCAAAACAGGGATGACAATTCCTCTGGAATTGGTGCTTCTTAGATCTCCCAGGAAAGGGGATATGTACAAGCTGGATATGAACAATGCTTCTCTAATGGGAGAAGTATCATGCTTTCTTTCCAAAGCTGATAGTGATGAGTCAACACTATGGCATAAACGTATGTGTCATGTAAATTTTAAGACGATGAATAAATTGGCTAAAAATAACTTGGTACATGGTTTGCCTAAAAAGGAGTTTTTCTACAAAGATAATTTTGTTGCATGCCTGAAAGGGAAACAACAAAGGACATCTCACAAATCCAAATGTGTTAACTCTATCACTACTCCATTACACTTATTTTACATGGATCTTTTTGGTCCCACAAGTATAATGAGCATTGGAAGGAAATCATACTGCATTGTGATAGTTGATGATTATACAAGATTCACATGGGTATTCTTTTTAAGAACTAAAGATAAAACTGCTGAAACATTAAAAATTTTTATTCTTAAAATAGAAAATCAAATTGATCACAAGGTCAAAATAATTAGAAGTGATCAAGGGACTGAGTTTAAGAACTTCGTTCTTGACTCATTCTATAACTCAAAAGGGATTGCTAGACAATATAGTGCTCCCAGAATTCCTCAACAAAACGGTGTTGCTGAGAGGAGGAACATGACACTTATTGAGGCTGCTCAAACTATGTTAGCTGATTCAAAACTACCTCTTACATTATAGGCAGAGGCAGTCAGCACTGCATGCTATATGCAGAACAGAGTTCTTGTAGTTAAGCCCCATGGAAAAACCCCTTATGAGCTATGGAACAAGAGGCCACCATTCATTGGTTTTCTAAGGTCCTTGGCAGCAGGTGTACCATACTTAACACAAAAGACAATTTAGCAAAATTGCTGAAAAGTCGGATGATGCTATCTTTGTTGGATACTCTTCTAGCTCCAAAGCTTATAGAGTATACAACATTAAGAATCAACAATTTGAGGAGTCATCCAACATAGTTGTTAATGAGCACACTCCTTGTGTTAGGGGGAATGACCCTGATCATATATTTGATTTAGAATTGTTTCCAAACTATTCTAAACCATCTTGTGAGAATGTTTCGGTTGGAACAGGTGCTTAAAATGATGCTGATGCTGCTGTTGATAATCAACTGTTTGAGCTACCCAGACCTAGTCCAAATTCTCCAAGAGCTGTAATAAATGAAGTTTCCACCATTCACAGTTCTGATAGCTTGACCGTATCAAGGAATGGTGAAGCTTCAACATATGAATCACTTGCTGAGCCTCAAAACTCACCAGGTGATCTACCACAACACCAGGCAGAAGGAAGTAGTGTTTTGAAGGAACAGGACACTGTTAATACTACTTCACAACCAACCATTGATGATGTTTCTCACTCATTCAATCAGTCCTTATTGAATAATTTTGAAACAACAGCTGGACATAGTGTTCCAGTTCCTGAGCAGAATATGTCCAACCTAGATCTATCTCTGCAACTGGAAGTGATTCATCACCTTGAGTTCTTCCGAAGACAAAGTGAAAGATAAACTTCTGAAGACAGAACTCTACTTCCGAAGCAAAGAACACGTTTCCGAAGATCAAGTCTTATAAGAAGAACCTGAAGATTACTTCCGAAGTATAATGAAAACAAAGAAGTCTCCAAGCCTTGGAAGAAGCAGCCTCTTCCGAAGTATAAGTGGCTTCGGAAGTACTTACTCTTCCGAAGCCATTTAACCTTCGGAAGACACTACTATGAACCACTGGACACAAGTATGGTCTCTGACACTTCACTGCAGACCTCTGATACTGTATGACGTTTTCTAAAAGAGCCATGCAGTTGACCATACTTTATTTCACTGTTCACCTTTTATGATAGTACAAGTTACCAACTTTAGTTGGTGACAAAAGGTAAGTCAGGGACATGTCCTGACTACCAAATCTCAGATAAGACTTTATCCGAGATACCTTAAACTATAGTCTTGTAGTATAGGCTTTAGTTATAGGATCTCAGCTGGTATCAAAGTATATCCGGTTGTAGGTAGTATTATATATAGGTTCTCTTTGTAACTTATTACACACTACTTGTAAGAGTTTTGTATTATTGAGTTGAAAAGTAACATATAAAAGTAACTTGAAAAATTACTTCTTGTGTTTCTGATTACTTGCTATATTGTGATCAACCCTTACTGGCTCTATCTTTATCCGAGTGTTGTTCTAAGTGAGTTTGAGAGAAAAACATAGTGTTAAGTGACCCAATATCGATCGTGCATCTATCATTGTGTTTTATTATTAGAAGTATACAATAATGTCATTTTACCAATATATCTTTTAAAACTTATATTGTTCAATATAATACAATTAGGATCAAAAGACACAATGATGCATTGTGTTATTTTATCATTATTTTTAAAATATTAAATTATCTAGTTGTTAATTTATAATTATGTCTTATATATTAGAGATACACAATAATATTATATCATTATTATATTTTTAAAAATAACCATTTTAGAAAAACACAATATTATTCAAAAAAACAATGAACTACACCAATAACTAACAAAATAATATAATGAACTACATTAAAAATACAATAACGAGATATGAGCTTAAAAACATAAATTTTTTTATCTTTTTGTATAACAATACTTTACTCGTTTTAAAGATTAAAAACACCCGTTTATATGGTGTAATTTTTATAAAAAAAAGTTATTGCCGTACATAAAAGTTATGAACGTTTTAAAAATGGGGAAACTTGCAAAAATCAACAAAAATGGCTATTTCTAAAATATTCTTTTAACATTTTTTTCCTATAATTTGAAATCAACCATTGATTATTGAGATTACTTATTATACTTTTTTAGTTTTAAAAAATTTAACCAACTCTCCCACCTTATTATTTTTTTCGTTACTTGAAGGCATAATACATAATAGAGATGAGCTCGGTACCATACCTATACCGAACTGGTACCGTTACTGAAAGTACTCGATCCCGAATTTTATAAAAATGAGCACCTGTACCGAATTTGGTATATGGTATAGGTACCGGTACCGGTATTTCGGTACCCGATACCTCTTTGGTACCTAGTATCTCCGCAACATTATATATTTTTTAGGCTTGCTACATGGTGCATGCTTGGTTATGATATCAGTACCTGTTTTTGTACATATTACTCAGTACATGTTTAATACTCGATACCTCTAAAAAATTATAATAACTAAAAAAAATAAAATATTAAAAAACATCCACATAAAATGATAGTTTCTTTACTTTTTTCAGTTTTTGTTAACTTAGTCAACACACTAGTCCACCATTTAATTCTATTAAAATCACAAGTAGTATATCTCTTGACATTGTAGTAAAATAAGAAGAATGATACTAAAAAATAATAATAAAAGTCAAAATAAAATACAAGTTGATGGGATGAAAAGTATTACAAAGCAATATACAAATTCCAAAATAACCTATTCGTATTCGAGTACTAGCGAGACTATACGAGATTTCTGGGTAAAGTACGGGTTCGTATTCGAGTACTAGCGGGACTATACGAGATTTTTGGGTAAAGTACGGGTACCGGTCGATACCGATCCCAAAATATAAGAAAATCAATAACGGTACCTTATACATATTTTTAATACAAATTGGGTACTGGTACGGTACGGGTACCGAATACCAATGCTCAACCCAGTACATAATACAAATACAAATAAACAAATCTAAACAATAAAAACTAATGTTTATCGTCCATGATATTTTATCAACATCCCGGTTGCTTGATTTTAAAAGAAAAATATATATATTAAAAGCTTGAAAACTTTTCAAAATGTCCCTCTTGTCTTCTTTTATCCCTCAATATGTCCTCTCAACTTTTTTCCTTAAAATGTCCCCTTTAACATGGCATTAGTGCCTCTCCAAACATGACACGATTATCCACATAACCACCCTCTTAAAAATTAACACGTGACCAACAAGTAGACGCCTGCGAAATAGAGATGTGCGCCTCCAAAGGATGCCGTCCACCTCTTGCCAATTGAGATTCAGTTTTGAGTAGAATTTAATGTTATTATAATTAACTTTACTCATATTTTGCTTTCTCTTATAACATTTAAATTATAACGTTTTATAAAATTTCAAATATACCATCGGGGTGCTTATTTTTATCTATGCACCGAAGTGAATTTAACTCAAAACGGATTCGGTCAAATTTAAATCGAATGTTGGATATAAAATTTGATCCAACTCATACTATCTTTTGTTGGTGTTTTTTTATCAGAATCAACATAAAATTGATGGCAAGATCTTTGTAAACTAAGTAGCTGACAATTAAACTACTAAGTTATAGCTTCATTGAGGATTTGATGCATTTTCAATCATGATATCAAATAGGTAACCCTAAGAATCAATTAACCCAAAAAAACAACGATACCAATCATACAAGCATTAACTGGGCTAATTAACCCCACAAAATAACTACTCTCTTTTCATTTGAATCTAAAGAACACATACATAACAACTAAAGAATTATAAAAAAAACCCACCAAATATTGCATAAAAGATTCACGCCATTGGTTAAGTACCCATTCTCACCCAAGTCCCAACTAACAGCAAAAATAATATGTTTAACCAATAATAGATTTAAATCCTGCCAAAAATAACAAAGACTACAAAAGAAATACGTCCGACCTGTAATAGATTTCAAAAGAAATGGGACTACATGATGATTCTAAGTATCAAAAGGAGAAGTTAGTTGATAAGTTTTTCTAACAAAACACCAAAGTCAAATCAAATGCATTTTAACGGAAAGTAATACTGCTTTAACATCCCAAAACATAAGACTTTTTGTCAAAACATAGGTTAACGAATGATCATTGGCAATTCAATATTTTATGCAGGATTGTTCTCAACGCTCAAATTGCATCCATTGTATGAGGTTGTGGTTTAAAAGAATATATTTGTATAACATTCAGCAAGTGGTATATTAATTAAGAAACAATTAGCATAAGAATTTTGGTTTCATGAAATATTCATCATATATAAAAAAGGAAGACCCTAATTGCAAATTAATACCTAACGAGGAAAAGCTGTCTCTAGCAGCGCACGCTGAAGCCTAGGACTTAGGCTAAAGTCGACACTTGCATGACAATTGCATAGTTTATGAATGACAATTCGGGTGAAATTCTATTACTTAACGGTTAAATGTTATAGATTTAGATTTAATGTTATATTTTTCATTGGAATGATTGTCTAGTATGTATAAATACAAATTGTATATATGTATATAGTGAATCAAATACAATAGAATGTTATGTATAAAACTATATACGTATACTAATAAAGTAATTTAAAATTTTAGCACATGTCATTTTTGCGTAAAATCATTGACACATGTCAACTTTTAATACGCTTTTGTGTAACATGTCACTAGTGTAAAAGGGTAATTATTTAATTATCATATTGAATGTTAAAGATCTTACTTATATTCTTTCCAAATTATAAAACATAATTTTATTAAAAAATATAATTTTTTTAAAAATAAATAAATATGACTTTTTAATACAAAATACTTTTTCTAAGTGGCATTTAAACAAACTAAAAAAATTGAATTTTTAAAAATCATTTTCTAACAAAAAATTTTTTAAAACAAAAGTTTCAAAAAGAATTATTATTATATTATTATTTAAGGTAGTTGATTATACGTAATTTGAATAATATTTATCTGAAAGTTATAATATAATTTATTAATATTAAGCTCTAACTATTAATTTAATATTTTAATTCAACCCGTTTAAAACACGAGTTTCTATACTAGTAATTATATGTTTGCATATATATATATATATATATATATATATATATATATATATATATATATATATATATATATATATATATATATATATATATAATTAAATAAAAAATAATTCAAGCCGATCAAACCGAGCAGGCCTTTGCTCGTGTTTGAGTTGTTTACAAATCGAACCAATACGATTAGCTCATTTACAACCATAAAAGCGAATGAGCATTTTCCGAGTTCTTTTTGAGTGATTGTTGAGCTAGCAACAAGCGTCAAGCAATTTGGACAGCTCTAATAAACACTTTATTTTCTTAATAAATAAACATAAACAATAAATCCCGTTCAAAAAGTATTCATGAATGGTTCGTAAAAAACTTCATTTCCTTGATTAACAAACACAACCTAGATTTTGTTCAGTTCATTACATGTCACAAACCGATGTGTGCTACTGTTTTACAAGGATGCCAAAATTTCCATATCACCATTATCCAATATTTTCAAAATTGGACCAGACAACGAACGGTCTCCTCAGGTGTACACTTGTCGAACCGGTCGGGTTCTAAAGACACTGCCATAATCTCTACAATCTATATATAAGCGAAACTTGGTGACAACTAATAATAAAGCTAATAATTGCAAAATAACACTAAACCACTGTTGAACGCAACATAAACGAAGCATACTTGCATTAATAAAAGTTAAAGACTTCATTTTCATGATATCCCAGAAAGTATATCACGTTCTTTTGCACACTGCACCACCATATTTGCAGCATATGAGTGACTTTTGATCCATTCCATGACATTTAACCGTTTCCTTTCATTTTTCATTTTTCATTTTTGTTGGTAAATTTGACGTGTAACATATAAAGCACATAATTGATAACACAACATGAACTACTTGCTGAATGGATTAAAATTCCTTCTCTACAGTTACATATAAAAAAATTACTCAAAGTGTGAATCAAAATGGTGTAAAAAAAGACGTTCCTGATGCTTAACTTAAATTACTCAAATTGTGAATCACTTTGCATAGGGGTTGGGGAGGGGCCGTATCGCTTTTTGATCTGATGCACGTAGTCTTACCCCACACTTTGTGCAGGTGGCTGCTTCCCATGGCTTGAACTCATAACCTAAAGGTCACAACACAACAACTTTGTCAGTTGCTCCAAGATCCGCCCACTAACTCAACACAACGTAAGTTACCATAAATTCTTTAACAGCTGGCGAGTGGCGTGTTTCATTTTTGCTAGTTAAAAACAATATCTGATTATATTGGTAACTAAACTAGATAAGCAGGCATTTATTTTATAACTGCTATAGGTCCCAAATATACAGAATGTAGTTTGCAAAGCGCAATGTGCAATAAACCATTTCAAACTAAAACTATTCTTACAGATTTTCGTATGGATCGTAAGACTATGTTTCCATGCAATTAGCCGGGGTAGATCTTTTCCTTCCTACAAATGTCAATATTAGCACATTATACACAATGGTGGAATTTAATTTAGGACATCAAACGATCACACAGTATTAAAATTAACATGGAATAAAGATTTTGTAATAAACAAAATAGAATGATGTTTGAGCTTGACTAAAAAGCCATTGTCATCTCAACTCAATAGTCAATACCCGTACCACAAAAAGCAATCCAAATGCCTTTAAGTCTTCTTGTTTAATTCACATGTCTTCATAGAACTTGAATAGCATCTTATCACCAACCGTAGAAGCAATTTAAACAAAAGGAGTGTATGGATATTATTTTAAGTCATTATTGCAACTCAAGGAATCAATATAGAATAAATAGTTAATCAGTTGACAAAGGGTACACAGAGCTGCCTAGCTTCACATTTACCTAAAGAGTCTATTTTCTCACAAACATTTCTTCACTGTTGGGCCAAATTAAATTATTTTGACCCAACATAACCACCAAATCATATTATCAGTATCCAGAAACCAGTTTTGCCAAACACTTGAAAGTCGAAATCAACTTATTATTTCAACTTCAGGTCATTGTTAGAGGCGGGAAGATGGATGAGATGAAACAAGCCACGTCAAGTTTGATTGACCCGTAACCACTTTGTGTCCATATCTAATAGCATTTTGTTACATCAGTTAATAAAAAAAGCTACACTTGTTGAATTTGCACTATAGTGCCTTTACTTTCTTTTTGGATAACTATATCCTTTAACATTTATTACTTAACAATAAATTTCCTAGATTTGTTATCAACAAAGAAATCATTACTTTTTGCCTGATTGAATCCTTGAACTTTATGAAAATAACGGAAAGGTACTATGCTTATGTGATTAAGTCCCTAAGCTTTTAAAAAAAGACCCTTTTGTTAAGTCTTAAAAATCCAGGGATTTATAAACTCAAAAACACAGTGCAAGGACGTACATGTGATTCAACAAAAGTCCATAAGACTATAAGAATCTATTTAACAATTTCCCTTTTGTTAGTAATCAATGGGTTAAATATGATTATAAAACTACATTATTAATATATAATCTAAACATAAATCAATTGCATGGGCATACACATTAAGAGTACATGTTGGACCCCTTTTAACTTGGTCACCCGTTGGACCTGTTCCCTTTTTAGATATGTTGCAAGTGTAAATAAATAAAACAAAACAAGTTAGTAATGTTGGAAATAATCTCTATCATCAAATTACTTAGGCTAAGTATTTTATGTAAATAAATAAAGTAGGTGTGCATTGTAGTATATGGGTCAACTTGGATACTATGTGTATCGGGTAGAAAGGTAGTTATGAACCCAACGGTTTGGCGCCAAGTAACTGTAATTAACCGCCAATCTGGAAGGGTATAAATAGACCTATTGTATCCTTTAATTAGTGTGTAATAAAGATTTCAATTACATAGATTCTCTGTGCATATATACGTGTGTACTGTGTATGTTCTTGAGTGCAAGAACAATCAATTGTTTGATCTATCAAGATCCTATAATTGGTAGGAAGAAAAAGGAAATCGGTGTCGTGAAAATTGTTTAAGATTTGGAAAATGGAGGATCAATACGTGTGTGGAAACATTGATGGTGCGAATGTCTCAGTGATGAATCCAGCGCTTCGGTAAGGTCAGGAGGACCATGATGAATCGGGAAAGTGCAGTCGAGGGGACAGTGGGGATTCTAGTGTGGAGACGTCGCGGATCAGGGTGAATGACTTCTCAATTGATCGCTCGAATTCATTGAAAGGGAAAAAACAATTTGGCAACAAGAAAGTTTAGAGAATTCGTTAGAGGCCGACGTGGGAAACAATCGTTCAACCATCATGTATGTCCGTATTGTAATCGACTCGGAAAATTCAGACAATATGTGAAAACAAAATCAAATACTCTGAATTTCTGGTAAGGGGAACAGATCATGGAAAGTGGAACATGTGGTATGTGAGTTTGCACAGAAAGAAACACTTATGTGGGAACAAGAAATTGTTCAAGAAATTCAAGAAATCATATGGAATCGAGACCTATTTGCCGGGGTTTACAAAAGCATATTACCGAGGCAAAGGACAAGTCGAATTGAACTGCAGTGGGGTTTCAAGGATTATTGAATCAATATATATACACCCACGATGAAGAAGAATGTTTTAAGTCTCGAACAATTGGCATTACAAGGTTTTGAAGTTACCTTTGAAGGGACTTTATGTCACATAACAAAGTCTTTCAAGGATGATTTGGTTAAGGAATGGGAAGAGAATCAAGATCACATACCGGAGTGGATAAAGTACAATGCGACTGAAAATTGGGGTGATCTTGATCATTTGGCAGAAACAAAAGAAGTGTTGGATCACTTTAACATGTTAAACCTTGAAAGGATAAAAGAAGAAGAGAGGGTTGATGATCAAAAGCAAAAACAACCGACTGTGGAACAAGAAAGGGAAATTTTAAGTATAGAAGATATGGTCACCTTTCTAGATCTTTTGAAAGCTATGAATCTAGGCATCATTCAAAAGCAAGCCATTAAAGAAAAGTTTAAAAGAATGGTTAAGTGGTTTGTGAAATATGTACTGAAACAACAAAGTATATTTCCACCAAAAATAGATGGTCAAATTGTGGACTTGTATAATCTCTATATGGGTGTTCAATTAAATGGAGGAAAGACCAAGGTTAATGAAAAGAACTTCTGGCCTTTAATTGCAGAAACTTGGACATGAATTCGCAGAACCATATGGATTTAAAATTGGTATATAATGAGTATTTGGACTTGATGGAATGGTATTATTGTGCATCAAAGGAAAGGCAAGAAGGGGCAGGAGGATTAGCACTTGAAAAAGGAGAATGCAGCAGGAGAGAAGAAGCATTGGATGAAATGATACCTACGAAGAAAAGAAGGATAAATGCTGTCCAGGATCGACCTTCGCAGTATGATTCGGAAGACTAAAGGAAGTGCTGAAAGTATTTGATGATCAAGATTAGGGGAGGCATTGTTGGAAATAATCTCATCATCAAATTACTTAGTCTAAGTATTTTATGTAAACAAATAAAGTAGGTGTATATTGTAGTATATGGGTCAACTTGGATACTATGTGTATCGGGTAGAAAGGTAGTTATGAACCCAACGGTTTGGCGCCAAGTAACTGTAATTAACCGCCAATCTGGAAGAGTATAAATAGACCTATTGTATGCTTTAATTAGTGTGTAATAAAGATTTCAATTACATAGATTCTCTGTGCACTGTGTATGTTCTTGAGTGCAAGAGCAATCAATTGTTTGATCTATCAAGATCCTATAAGTAAATGAAAAGCCGAATACCTATGTACAGCTTCATTGCCTCGCAAAGCTGCAAGTTGGGCAAGCTGATGTATTGCACAGAAGTTCCTTTGAGAAATCGCCTTTTTGTCAAATATAGCATCAGATAAGACAACTGCTGATGCTCCCTCATCAATATATGCACCCACCAAATCTATATATAATAAAAAAAAGTAGAAATAAATGAATGTTGCATCAACCTCCCTGTTCACTAATAAGTCAACTAATTAAACTCATGTTTTCATAATCAATTTGATCCCCCGCGATTGCATTGGGGGCAAACGCTTACGAGAAGATCGCTTGGATTTTCGTTCGCTTGGTTTTAAAGTTAGTTCATAGTCCAGTTCATAACCGGCTGACCTGCAGATCCAGAAATTAGTCATACTTTATTATCATTTCTTAAAACATCTTAGTGGTCCCCATTTCCATTTCCACCGTGGACACATGAGATGTTGGGTATGCCACATTACTAGGTATGACAAATTTGGAGCCACAAGCAGAGCGAATTCCATCAGAACTCCCCAATTAAGCTTGCTTGAGCAAGTGTAATGTTCAAGATGGTTGGCACCAAGGACAACCGTGAGGCAGTAGAGGCAAAGCGGACGGTATCATGGCTGTTGTTTAGGTGTTACAGTAGTGTCCGCTTTGCCTCACTGGCTCATGATTTTGCTTGCCCTCTTTAATTAGCATTCATGTAACCTACCGGTTGTTATCCCTTGAGAAGCAACTATAGGAATATGAGGAAAGGGCTTCTTTAGTGTTGCTATGTATTGAACACCACCAATTGTTGAAACAGGATATACCTTTTACAAAAAAAAATGCACAACCATTACTGCTATGTATAAAGCATTCAACTTTACAATAATATACCATACAACAACAAAAAAAACCGTACCCAGGGAAATCCCACTCATAGCAAAGTTATTGGTAGGGTATGGGGAGAGATGAACATATAAGTGAATGGTATTTTATTGATTGATAAAAGATTGCATAGTATCCTAATATATCGATAATAATATTACACTTCACTACCATTTAATTAAATTGATTATAACTAACACTCTAACAGTCCCCCACAAGCTTAGGACGGGTAATGACTTGAAGCACAGACCTTAGAAATAGAAATCTTTGAGATGACAGGGGCTTTGTGAAATATATTTCGATTCCATAGATGATCTAGAAATCGTGTGTTGTTTGCGAACAGACCATGAGATCAGATTTAAAACCTAGATATATAGCAAATCCTCCCGTCAAATGGTCGTCTGACACCCAACCCAATCAACATCAAAGTAAGCCTGTAAAGAAGGTTTTAGAGCAGTTTGCCGGTGAGAGTCAGTAAAGGCATGGAAAGTAGAACCAAACTCATGTCAAAGAAAGAGTCCTATTTCTAGTAGCCTTTTAGATGGCGTAATATTCATTTGATAGCTGCACGATTCTCTGTTGGATCATGCATGAACTAACATACTTTATTAACTATAGATGTGATGTCAGGTCTTAAAATTAATAGATGTGATGTCAGGTCTTAAAATTAATAGATGTGATGTCAGACCTACTCCCATACACTTTCTTTGCTTTCTCCACTCCCAATGCACCCTTCTTTTCTCTATATATCTCTTCATGAAAACTCCGGGACTTTTCTCCGGCACGTTGGTTTTAAGTTTTCTTGTTAGTTTCATGTACAGAAGGCGCAAAAGCTCTTATCCGTCGCCTCCTTCTGAATCGCACTGAAGCGCGCGCTTCTTGTACAGCTCGCGCCTTATATAGCCTGAAGTGAACTAGCTCGCCCCTGAGGTCGCCTTGCGCCTAGGCGTGCCTTAGGAGCACTTTTTAAAACCAAGGCAACACATAAACATAAAATGCAGGGTCTACTAAAAAAGTTAGGAAAAAAAACTTATCCCTAAGACATTACTAAGACACACCCGCAACCTCCCCTACAGGTCAACTCTAGCAAATCATGTGTAATCCTTTCATCCCCAAGTCAATTTGGGCATGCCTCTACTCCTCTGTCCCTCCACAATAAGGGCTTCCACCATATACATTATCTTTCATTAAATTCAATTTAGTAAGTTACATATTCTTGAAAACAGAAGGTGGATGTGACTTGTGAGGCAAATAAATAGGCAACAGAATCAATATAATGAAACATAATTTTATTCATAAACTATGAAAGGAGTGCACCTCACCTTCACAATTTTGGCACCAGCATTGTATGATGACAATACCTTTAAATCAAGTGAAAAGCAATAATTTGCATTAGCCAAATTCAAACTTAAAAATACACAGGAGAAAAAAAAGAATATTATGAAGTGAGGAAAATAACACCAATTAATATATGGTATTGAGATAAGTGTACATTAATTACACGAGTAAGGTCAGGCTAAGCTAGGACTCTCAAAAAACAT
Organism: Flaveria trinervia; assembly: GCA_025506515.1. Lineage (NCBI taxonomy): Eukaryota > Viridiplantae > Streptophyta > Magnoliopsida > Asterales > Asteraceae > Flaveria > Flaveria trinervia. The sequence goes on from CM046442.1 coordinate 194,784, forward strand.
GAATCCTTGTAACAATGAACGGAATGCAGTATAATATTGCTTTAAAGTAAATATATGCACTTACTTCTGTTGGGGTCATCACTCCAGGTATGTATAGCAAGTCCTCACTGCCTTGATCCAGAATGCCCTGTAAATGATTTTACATTATCAAAGAAAGATGTAAGATATAAGTGTGCCTTTACTTTTAAGAAGAATCACCTCCTCAGTCCCAACAGAAATAATACATCTATCTGCACACCATCTATAAAGAACACATTTATAGTGTTTGGCAATACTTAATAAAAGAGGCCTCTGAACTATTTCTAGTTGTACAGACAATAAAAGGGTATGAGCAAATAAGTATTTATCATGCCTTGAGAATTGCAGGACTCATGATGAACTTTGCTCCAGCATTTTTGGCATTTTCAGCATCCTTAATATTCAAAATAGTGCCAACCTGTGAAACGAGAAATGGTCTTTGGCATTGTCACTATGAACGGCTGTAAAAATGATCAGAATTGAGCTTTAGCTCTAGCGTTTAATATATCGAATGAAGCAATTCCAAAGTAAAGATGAATAAAATAAAATCTCATTCCAATAGTGAATTGATGATGAAAGTGAAACACTTACTCCTAGAGTTGTAGTTGGAAAATCTTTTGCCAATTGATGTAAAACCTGGGCAGTAAAGAAAGGGAAAGAGATGAGGATAACATGATTAGAATGGCGTAAAGGAGTAAGGTACCTCAAACACACGAGGGGTAGAGACCACAATCTCTAACTGCAAATCAGCAAACATATATGTGAGAAGATAACCAGAAAGAATATGATGATTTCAGGTATAAGGTATCCCTGATCCCTCCCCATTCATATCGTAATTTTGTTTTTGAAGTTTAGCGTAATTGGTTGTTAATTTGAAGGAGAAGCATACTATTTATCACTTACGACTGAGATTCCACCGGTAATTGCAGCTCTTGCAGCTTCTAGGGCCACGTCGGCGCTAGCAGATGACAGAATCACATCACATGATATTAAAGTTGAAATTAAAATCAAAGTGGATGATGATGATGATGATGATGATGATGATGATGATGATGATACCTTTGGGCGCGGAGACAAGCAATGACGCCAGAATTTAGAATGTTGGTTAGGGTCGAGGATGAGATGGACGGCGCCGGAGAATTATTATTATTATTATTATTATTATTCTTATTCTTATTCTTATTACAACAACAACAACAACAACAATGGAGTCGCCGAGTGGTTACTAGCGGTGGCCTGTTGGGCGGTGCTGGAAAAATGAAAGAAGAAAAGTGGGGGGCAAGTGACATCATAATCACAGACAGACAAACGAATACGAATGAATGAATGAATGAGCTGTCGGGTGTTTTTCACTTCTATTTCTAACTTAACGTTGTGACTTGTGACGGAAGTGGCCGTGCCTGAATAAAATAAGCCCTAGGCATGCTTGCTTGCTTCGTAAGATGATCGATCATCAATGCTGCTATAATAAATACATTAAAAATCATAGCATTCTTTTATTGTTCGTATTTGGATCTTCTTGAGTTTTTGTTATGATAAAATCATATAATCAGACTGATACTTGTTTCTTAAAACAAACTATTGATCAAAACCACCCTTCCTATATATGTATTGATTGTGACGTATAACATTAGGTAGAAGATAAGTTTGTTTCTTTAATTCCTCGTTTGAAGCGGAACCCTCCTTCATCATCAACATATTACATATACATAACACAACTGACATAAAACACATACATACAATATGCCTTAACCATAATCATGTATGAAAATTGGGGTATCACTGACATAAAACACATACATACCTACGAATTCCAAACGTACGACTTAGCCTACCATATGAGATAAAAAAATTTATTCAAACACAACAATATCTAAGCACACTAAATTCTCAAATATGTAGTAGATATGGACTTAGAACTGAAATAGTGCATCCGCTTCATACCCCAACGCCTCAAGATGACCAGCCATGGCCTTGTTCATCGGTGGCGGCCCACATCTTAGGATCTGCACATTCATTCATTGCTTCTTATTTAGATTTTTCCTTTCTATATTAATTTAACATTCAATTTACGTATTTTGTCCATTTGATAATAGCAATTTTGATCCATCGTTTACTTGTGAATAGATTTACTGAAGAAAATGATCAAAATGCCAGAATGTTTTTTAAGCAGTTTTGTAAGTCAGCCCGAATGCACTTTTAAAGCATAAGAACTTTTAAATTATTTTTAAAATAGAAAACTTTATTATTATTATTATTATTATTATTATTATTATTATTATTATTATTATTATTATTATTATTATTATTATTATTATTATTATTGTCTAGCATAATATTGGCAATCATATCATCAACACTAAATGTTTAGAGAAAATTACAAAATTTGTGGAGATGTGTTATAGGATCTACCAAACCCGACCCATGTTGACCGCTACAAAAAATAGTAGAGTTTCCATTTGATTTGTTTGGATGAATGCATACCTTAATATCAAATGCAGGCCTAGGAAGATGTTCTTCAATCATTTCCTTGGTTACAAAGCCAACACCACCTGTCCATCCTCAGGTGGCTACAAAAGTACAAAACAGATCGATTGATAGACATTTGATAAGCGTCCATATATTATCATAATATGTCTTAAGATAGCTATTTCAAATTTAATTTGGATACTATATTTTCCCAGCTCTCCCCTTCTACACTTAATGGCCTTAGTTAAATAAAAATTGCAGGCTTGTCAGGTGAGTTGGTATCTTAAATGCATTAAGGGAAAAATTATCATTGTGCTAACTAAAATTTGCATAAACTGCATGCTATCTTTGTTAGATCTTTTTAGTTTTGGACGATAATTTTCAAGGAGTTGAAAGTCCAGCCCAATGTTAAAGTCTACATTAGAGTTATGTGTGAAAAAAACATTGTTTTTCAGTATTCAAGTTCTTTTCATAAGAACAAATAATTACATCTTTAGTATACATTTTATGAGATATGATATTTCGATAAGTATATAATGCAAAGCCAAAGTTTTAAAAATAAGCAGATCCACCTCAATATCTATGAAACTACCTGATTCAATACATAATAAACTTTGAAGCGACCAAAATATTTAGTAGCAAGTGCGTTCAGTTCTTCCTGTAAATACCCAATGCGTTAATTAAACAAAATTTTATTATAAAACAATAGCAGATACACCTTAACATAAATAACCTTAAACATAATTACTTGCCTTAAGAAGGATGTCATCAACTGTGACATTAGCATAGATGAGGTCCAACTTGGTCTTGTCTGATTCGTCTTCTAGAATAGCTCTGGCAACCTAGGATTTTAACCAAATAATAAAATGATTATTAAACCTTATATAATATAACTAGCTTATCTCAAACGACCAACTGCAAATCTGGTTTGTCATTTTATGATCTAAGCATATACCATGTGACATCTGAAATAGTTATTGTTAAATATAAATTATAAGGGATATGCTTTCAAACTTGTAAATAATTTTCTTTTACTTTTTTGTTTAGGTAGGAGTTTCTTTGCATATATGGCATTTGATGTGGTGGCTAGCTAGCATGACATGAAGCAGTGACACAATAACAATGTACATGTAAAATCAGTTAACATAAGCTCTTTAGATAAAATCGTTTGTAAATTGTAAGTCGATTTCTCTTTTTGCTCCTTCAATTTCTAAAGAAAATTCTTTAGATAAAAATAGATCAACACCTGAAACATTGGAGTGATTCCCGAGCCCCCAGCAATCATTCCGAATGCTCTAACATCACCAGGCCGATACTTGAATCGCCCCTGAAATTAACAAATCTAACAATAAGTTTAACTTCTAAACTTAGTAGTAACTGCAACATGCATAACACTTGATTAATAAGAAACACCGTTAGTAGAAAAAGGCAAAAAATTATCCCAACAAATTCAAATACAAACTTTTTTCAATAGATAGATAAGTTTATCATAATATCTAATCTACTTTTGTTCACCTATAGATGTATGATTGTGTGTCCTTTACCCTTTAATGTATGAATGTTCTCAAGAGAAATCTTATACAACTTTAATTGTGTAAGAATTGAAGTAGTAATATATTAATTTGAAGATACAAGTATACGAGATAATTTGGTTGCAAATACAGAGTTGTTAATTTGTAGTTTTTCAATAGACGTGTCTTCTTTGTTTGGGAGCAACTTAGGTGAAAATGAGTTAATTTGGGTTGATATTAGCTGAACACGAGACTCAGAGACTGCACTAACCTTAGGTCCCTTTACGGCCAGATAATCACCTTCTTTCATCTCTCTGAAGTGGTGGGACATGCGACCTTGTGGATACATCTATATTTATGCAGCACGTACAAAATTCATGATGGATTAAATTAAATACATGCATATATTAAATAAACTGAAAGTTCAAGAAATATGAAGATTTTGTTTATGCACCTTAATAACCAACTCAAAATATCCAACATCAGTATCCAAAGTGGTTGGGGTGTATGGTTTGATAACCTCTTCACCTTGGCTATCCTTACCCCTGAAAGTTAAAATAAAAAAGAAAAACAAGCAAAGTGTGATTAATGAAAAGAAAATTACTTTGGTACTTGATAAAAAAAAAAGATTTGTATATGTCTACTCCCGAATCCAACAAAGATGCACTTTGGTGAAAGGAAAAGACTCGCAAACCCATCATACGCCTTAATACAGATTTGTCCCTGGTGAGACTTGAAACCATTATTTTGACCTTAAGGTTTAAAGTGACTATTAATATTTAAAAGTGAAAACATATATATATACCGGCAACTGATATGCTGTCCAATGGGAAGTCCCAACACTGAAGTAGGTTTAGGAAGAGCAAATCTGAAGTTGGCAACATTATGGCTAAGCTGTGTGCGTTTCACAAGCTTGAATTCCCTATACTTATCAGGATCTATGCACCCTAAAGACAAGAAACAATTTTATAAATTAGCTTTGCAGATGGCCAAATGAACGTCTGTTAAAGAAAAAAGGCCAATAGGAGAGTAGTCAAAGATGAACCTTTAGGTTTCTTGGAGAAAAGTAAGAATGCAACAATAGAAACAGCAAAAACAGCAATGACAATCGCAGTCTCATTTTCTTTGATGAAATCCATTGCTTCATTTCCCTTCGGGAAATCCATTGCTCAGCAACGAGTTGCTACAATAATCTGCGACTATAAATAGGCAACACTTAAAATTAATGTTATTAAATAAGTAATGAGCTGAAATTGCCTAAAGTACAATACTACGTATGAACTGAATTATCATGTAATCTATCTAACATTCAAAGACTGAATACTATTGGGGATAGTACTGTCCTGACTGTACCCTTATTCAAGTACACATAAACTTTGTGGATAATTTTCATAAAGGTACATGTAAAGTTCGTATGAATCAAAATGGCGTCCAGCTTGATATCAACTTATTATTAATAAGAAAAGACTTAGCTAACAGAAGGACAATTACCTCAAGTCTCTGAAATTGATTATATTACAAAAATCAAGAATAAAATATACACACGCACATATTAATCGATGAGACCATACATACCAGAGCGAGGAAGGAGAAATTGAGTGGATTAAGAATTCATAAGCCAATACTATTGTGTGTGCGCGCGCGTGTGTATATATATATATATAGAGAGAGAGAGAAAATTGATAGCGTTTGTCACACGTGCCCAATAAAATTCCCTAATTAATTAATTAGTTGTTGGGACTGCTTTCTAACAACTCCTTGATTGTAAGGGAGCAATTGAATTGAATACCAAACATATATATTGAAATTAGGCGCCATCCGCATTTGACCACATTTTCAACAACAACCGCAACCGTGGATTTATTTGGCATCTGCATGCATAAGCATAACAAAATTACTTTTCAAAATCACAGCTCGTCATTGATTTACAAACCAACAAAACTCCGTTATTTCTTTTAATTCTATTGTTTTACTTTCAACTTCAATTCTGCTAACTTTTTTCTTCGAGTATTCACAACCTGTTCCTTATATTTCTATGAATGTGTTTCATATATTATATAAGTGGTTGTGAGTGAAAGATATAATAAATTTACTGTTCAATCTCTATTTTGGAGAAACATCGTTCAAAACCCTATAATATTTTAATATATTTTAAGTGGTTGTAAGTGGAGAAGAGAGAAAAAATAATAATAAGATTGAAAATGAGAGAAAAAGTAATGATTTTTAATATAATTATATAAAAAAATACAAAAAATGATTTGTGAATGCTTTTATGCTAAAAAGGTGACCATTCAATATATCAAACATGTTTCATCAAAATCTAGAAATTTATTTATGTTACCAAATAACTAACTACTACGCTGAAATGATTTATTCAATTTCTTTATTTGTAATCATATTTCGTATTTTATTGAGTTAATTTTAATTTTTCTTCCTAAAGTTTGACAAAAGTAATTATTTTCCTTCAAAAAATTATAAATATTAATTTACTTTCAAAAGTTTCATAACTTGTTTTAATTTAATACAAAAGCTTCATTATTTTGGATTTAAATTAAAATAAGTAATGAAATTTGACTTAAATAAAAAACAAGTTATGAAACTTTTAGAGGTAAGTTGATATTTCAATATTTGGGAGAAAAATAGTTATCTTGATCAAACCTCATAGAGAAAAACCGAACTTAACTTTATTTTATTTCTTGGTTTGAAAAATGTTGTATCTACAAAGGTTTTTTTATTACATTTTAGATACAAACATATATGTACCGACCAGTTAAATAAAAAGAAAAATCATATAGAGGGGAAGAGAAACAGAACAGCTGGCATATAATTGGTCAAGTAACTGCTATTTAAGTATTATAAACTAACTTTGCAAGCATGATTTCTATAACTATTGCTATCCTTGTTATGATAAATTTCTTCAAGAAAAGATTCCAACATTTTATAGGTTTAATATGCATCTAATCCTCAATCCAAGGCTAGAGCCCAGAGGCGTTAAAAAGATTAGAATGTGAATTATTATCCGAAAATTTGGATATCTGTCATTGCTTCCCTTGATGATTTGAATATTTTTAAGTTTTGACTTCTTTTATAGATTAGAATGATTATTCGAAAAAGTATTGGGTATTGGTTATGTGTTGTATTGAATTGGTTGTGGGTATTTGATCTAATAATCTTCTTACTTTAATAGAAATGTAAATGAGTGTGACACTTATCACTATCATATTCATTTTTATTAAACTTTTTTCGTTTATCTCTCCTATTAAATAATTATATTAATTACTAATAATATTATTTATTTGTTTTTACATTATAATTAGCTTTTTAATAAAAAGAGAAAATATAATTTTTTTTATTAATGCTATTCTATAGAGATAGTTTTTTAAAATGATTTTTTTAAAATAAATAAATAAAACTATTTTTATGTAATATTTCAAAATTGATTTTTAAAGTATTTTTTTATTAAACAAAAATAATTAAAATAAGGAGTTATAGTAAGAAAATTTTTTAAAAATGAAAGTTTTTTAAAACGTTATTTTAAAACAAAATGTTTAATTTATCTTTGAAAAAAAAAATAATAAATTAAAAATTCATGTTATTGTTTTATTACTTATAGTCGTTACTCATACATAATTTTAATCATATCATGTCTTAGTCTATTATTTTATAATTAATAATCTTTATTTTATTTAATATTTTATTTATTCAACTCGTGTACTACATGGGGTTACTAAAGCTAGTATTTATATAACTTAATATTTATTTTTTTAAGCCCGCTTAACCAACTTCTTTGAAAGGCTCGTGATTGAGCTTAAAAGTAGAATTGTTCACGAACCGAATCAAACAAACGAAGATTTGCTCGAACTTGGTTGGGTTTAAACCGAGCAGCTTGGTTTGGTTCGAATTTACAAATTCGAGCGTAAACTTCATGCTCGAACTTGTTCGGTTTTAACCAAGAGCTCGGTTTTGCCCGATTCATATTATAATTTAAAACATAACTAATAATTCATTCAAGAGTTTCAATTTAAGTCCTAACCTAAATTTAACAAAGTAATAGATAAAACATACAAAGTAAGTTCAACAAAATAAAATTTTAAAAGACATGAAATGTTAACTCAAACTCAAATCAATCACGATAAAACCCAAGTCCACTACCTTTACTACGGTCATTTCCATGTCCATTATACCAGCTTTTTTATATTTTATTTACCATAAGTATCCAACAAACTTGCCTTTACACTAATCAACTTGATTCATAGTTTAAAGAGACATCAAGTTGATTCAAAAGATACATGAACATCAAGTTAAATCAAAAGATACATGAACATCAAGTTAAATCAAAAGATAAACAAACATCAATCCCAAAACAATAATTAAAATTAGTGAATATTCTATATCTAACTTTTCTTGAGAGATATTTTTTCATATATTGGTATATAATAAAAAATATAAATATGTAAATAATAAAAATAGTGGTAATCGGCAAATAACTAAATACAATAACAATGGCAAATAAAATATCCATATATATATATATATATAAACTAAATTAAGAAATAATTTGAGAAAAATCGAGTGAGCGACGAGCGAGCGTACCTTTGCTCGTGTTCAGTTCATTTTCAAACCAAACCAAGCCAAGCCAAAAATCGAACGAGCTTCGAACAAGTTCAAGCAAGTTACAAACGTTAAGCTATTTGAGCAACCCTACTTAAAAGACCCACTAGGGTCTCTTGTAATGTGTTCTAGTTAGCCTTGTAGTACAATTTAGTAGTGGTATAGAAAGAAAACAGGATCCTTGACCTCATCAGAAAACTTGCCCACTCTAGTTATGGTTAACTCGAACGATCGTTTGTATCCTACCTTATTCAAACCAATAGCCAGTCAAGAAACTAGTCCTGTAAACTAATATGGTTCCACCATAAACCAATGCTAAAGAATAACTATAATGCTGAAACCAGAATATCAAAAAACTATGAACATTATACATATACGTATACATTGATGGCTAGGGTGTCTACATTGTGCCTATGGCACAAAGTGTTAGTGTTAATCCCTCTTAAGTTACGGTCTAGTGGTTATACATGTATATATGTTATTACTATGTAAAATAGGAGTGTTGATATTGTAATTGTATCTCCTATGTACACATCTACATATCAATGTAAATCAAGATGTTAGTAGAAATCATTTTTTCTATTCTTCTTATTTATGTTTTGGGGCCACAATTTAGCATCAGAGTCATGTAATTTTTTTGTTGATTTGAAGATTTGCTGAACAGATCATAATATATTTCATCATTCGAATTGAATCCGCAGGGCATCATAGCCTTATGGAATTGTTGATTGATTTTGCCGACTTGCATTGAATCAAAGACCGCATGTATTCTTTGGCCTTCAAAATTCATGTGATTGATTGTTACTACATTAGCATGTATTCTTTTACAGTGGTTCGAGAGTATCAAGAACACTTTCCTCAATAGTGAGTGTCCTGTGAATCTTAAGGTTCGCTATGCTACAAGTGTTCTTCAAAAGAGAGCACTCACTTGGTGGAACAGGGAGAAACGAACCTATGGAACTGATGCTGCTATGGCATTGACTTGGAATGAAGTCAAAGAACTCATGACTCAAGAATTTTGTTCGAGAAATGAAATCAAGAAATTGGAAGCTGAATTTTGGGATTTATTCTAGGAAAGTAGAGAAAACTTAGCCTATACTAACAGATTCCTTGAACTGAGTCTGCTTGTTCCTCATCTAGTCACTCCTTTGTCTCAGGCCATTGAGAAATACATCGGTGGTCTTCCTATGCAGATTCAAGATACCGTCTGGGGCAGAAATCCTACAACCCTGGAAGACACTATCCGATTGGCTGCCCAATTAGCCGAAAATAATGTCAAAGCTGGAACATTGATAAGGAAGGGAACTAAGAAGGAAAGTAAGAAGCCTTCCACTGAATTGCCCAAGGAAGATGAGCTTGAAACTTCTAATGATAAGAAGAGGAAGGTTAAGTCTCAAAACTTTGTTATGGTTACCCCTACCGCTTCAGTTAACCAAGTTGCACCAACTAATCCACCGGTTTTTGCTAATCAAGCCCCGACAAAGAAACCATATACTAGACCTTTTCCACAATGCAACGAATGCAAGTATCACCATCCTATTCATGCACAATGTCGTCAAAGCATCAATTGTGGTTATTTTGGGCATACTTTCAACACGTGCAAGAATGTTGCTAAGGCTCAAGTTAATACACCTGTCATTCAACGTCCTCTTATGATTACCCAAGCTCATGCATACTACTTGTGACACCCTACACATATCCCACATCGGCCGTGGATAGGAGAGATTCCTGGTTCATAAGGAATGTCATGATCTAATATCAATAACGTGTTTTGGGCGTATTGGCTGTGGATGAGAGGAGAACTCCACAGTTAAGCGTGCTTAGGTGGGAGCAATCCAGGGATGGGTGACCTCCTTGGGAAGTTTTCACCCGGGAAACCAAAAGCAAATCTGTGAGCTCCTCGTGGGTAAAGCGGACAATAATGTTGGTGTGAGGGGTCGGGTGTTACAGAATGGTATCAGAGCCACTCCTGTGTTGTTCGGGGTGTGGGACATACCTCACCAAGGATGGTGACTTCTTGGGCTCATCGAGGACGATAAATCCAAATAGGGGGTGCTTGTGACACCCTACGCATATCCCACATCGGCCATGGACAGGAAAGATTCCTGGTTCATAAAGAATGTCCTATCTTTAATATCAACAACGTGTTTTGGGCGTATTGGTTGTGGATGAGAGGAGAACTCGACAGTTAAGCATGCTCAGGTGGGAGCAATCCGGGGATGGGTGACCTCCTTAGGAAGGTTTCACCCGGGAAATCAAAAGCAATCCGTGAACTCCTTGTGGGCAAAACGAATGATATTGTTGGTGTGAGGGGCCGGGTGTTACACTACCAATGTGGTGATCCAAATCATTTTCGCAACTAATGCCCCAACTCGTTAACACTGTTCCAGTGGCTCAAGGGCGTTCTTTTAACATCAATGCTCATCAAGGTCAAAACAATAATAATGTAGTGAATAACATGTTCCCAACCAATACCTCATAAGTTTTGGTCTTAATTAATGCCAAGTCAAGTTTGTATTGAATTTTTTTTCTTTCCTTCACTAATCCTTGACAAAACCAAACTATCGTCTTGCATCGTTTGAAATATAAAAGTTTGTAAGCCAAAAGATCAATCCAATTTATGATTCTATTTGCTTGTTAAAGAAATTTCAAATATCCTCACCTTTCTGTATAAGTCTTCTCCTAATTAAATTTCGGGATGAAATTTCCTAAAGTAGAGGAGACCGTAACATCCGACCCATTTTAAACTTTCATACGATAGAAAAACTCATTATTAAATACTTTATTTATTTTGATGCATTAAATGTGTAATTTAACTTATATGATTATTTTTTTTATTCAATTCTCATTTATTAAATCATTTAAACTATTCATAATAATTTTATAATTTATAAATAAAGTTTTATAAATTTATGAAGTTTTAGTTATTAAATTATAAATAAATAATTAAATTTCAATTTTAAACAAATTTATAAAGTGCTAAAAGTTTCTAAGTAATTTGGGTTATTTTTAAATTAGGGTTTTCAAAGGTTAAGAGTTTAAGTTATAAATTTTAAAACTTAAAACAAAAAGATTTTACATATAATGTTAAAATGTAAACCTCGGGGACCAAAAGTGTAATTTCAAGTAAAAACAACCCAACCCCCCTTTCCCGCCGACTGTGATCCGGCCATTCTCCGGCGAGTCTCCGACGACCCCCAACCACATAAAACCACCGGTTTAAACCCAATTGAACCACCACCCCTGTTCGCGACTTCGATTCGAACCCACTTCCCGATTTAATTCGATTACCTCAGCCGTTATACCATGATTCAACCAAAACTAACTCACCCATCAAACCCAAATCAAAACCCCCTAAAAAACGACTAATTGACTCAACCAAATGACTGTTAACACGTTATGGACCATTTAAGTCATGAAAACAATATCAATTCAAAGTTGTAACAACTAAATCATTTACAAATTCGAGTCAAAACTCCTGAAACGAACCTATAATACGTCGACTATGAAACAGATACATTGGACCCTATTTAACAGAGGGAAACACCTCTAATAAACCCTTCCAAACTATCTGAACACTCAGTTGTTGCTGAAAACACCCAAACAAGCATTTGATCGTCAACTTCAATTATCCTAAATCACGAAGTACTCATTTTCTTATTTAGGTCAATTTGTTCTTAATCACGTAAGTTACATGCGCTCCTACACTCTATTTTATACTGGGAATAAAAGCCTCATGTTTGTTCGAGTTAACAACATCAAATCGATGTGCAATTTTGTTCAAATCGAATTAGGGTTTATTTGTATTTGGGGCATTAAACATTTAATGTTTATAAGAATTTCCATGAAGGTTTTAAACAAAATCAGACTTATAGCCTAATGGTAACACGCGCAACATTCAAAGAGGGACCCGTGTTCGAATCTGGGCACCCTATACCATTTTCAAAACGTTTTTCATTTGCATTTTTAGTTCCAAAAAATTAGCATAAATTATAAAAATTATTTTGTTAAATAACTTTGACCTAAAAGAATTATTATTAGTTATTTTTTTGAAATTATTAAAACAACTTAATTTTATATTTTTACTAATTATAAAACATTATTAATATTATAAAATATTATAAATGTATAAATTTTATCTAATGTCTTGTAATAATAAATTATTCTATTATTTTATTTTAAAAAAACTAAATAATTAACTATTATTGATTATTTCTCACTCTTTAATGCTCAAACAATATTTAATCAATTTTTTTAAATTAAATATTTAAATAATTTTTAATACGATAGTTTCACAAACTTTTTTATTATCCTGATCAATCTTAGTTACTTAATCACATTTATCTATTTTTCTAATTACATTATTCTTAAACTAATTGTTAAAACCATCAGAGCATAATTGTAACCCTAATTCATAGTTTTACTTTAATCATTATTTTGTTTTAATCTAAGATACCCTTCCTTAAGTTAAATCTATGAGGAAACCATTAGTGTCTAATCATTCATATTATTCAAACCATATTATTATACCATGTGAGTATTCATTGCTCTTTTTTATATGTTTTATATTTTGGGGAAATCATATGATTCTATATTCAAATTATTATTTATTGTTATTCTATTTTATTCTAAATTCGATTCAAGATATGCTATGCTATTACTTGCAATTATGTGTTCATAATTAGATAAACTTGATAATACAATAATTAATTCATACAACCATGTAACGATGATTAATCTATTATTTTGACAAACCTACCTCGTTTGTTTAATCGCGTGGTGATTGAAACCAAAATCATTCATTCTATAAGTTTCATTTGCGAACCGAGTCGAGTCAAGTCAGTCATTAGGTTTGATTGTGTTGGTTTGTCTTTTATGTTGCACTATTGCATTATAAGTCTTGACATTGCCATGTGAATTGAATTGTTTCAATCTATATATGTATACAAACTTATTGTTACTCACCGTCTAGTTCGTTAGCTGATTCACTATTTTTCACATGATTTCGGGAATGTTGATTAATGGACTTCTTCATGCTTATTTAAGACTTGGACCTAATTTAAATAAAAGGCTTTCATATATTTTATTTGGATTATTATTTATTGTAATGTATCATTTGATTAGTGTCATTCAATGAAAATGTCATTTAATATTATTTCAACGTATTTACTACCATGTGCTATGAGCAATCGATTCATATTCGTCCACCTTGATGATTCCACCATCGGTTAGGGTGTGACAGATTGGTATCAAAGCTGTCACACCCTCAAAATCCACTTGCGGAGTTTTACCGCGAGGCGTGTGAACAAACCAGGATCACAGTCAATAGTTACTCAGAACGACTCTAAATGCCATAATTCAAACAAATTCAACCAAAATACAACTTTAAACAATGCGGAAGCTTTTGAGAACAACCCAAATCAATAAAGTATAATTATGGCAAAACAATGCCAACCCAAAGTAAACTATAATTATTAAAATGTCAAATTGTCTTGAAGCATAGTGTCTTAAAATGCAGTGAACCGTGCAGTGCTCCTATGGCAAGCAAGTTAAGGACCTGAGAAAAGCATACTAAAATGTCAACACATAGGTTGGTGAGTTCAAGAGTTTGAGTTCAATAAACATGTAAACATTTGCGATAAATATAAGCAGTGTATGGTAATAGATAGCTAGTCTATTATCAGTAAATATTAATACATAGTGATTTTGCAATTGAAGCTGACTGTGATAGTTGTTGCCTCCTGTCACGACTTACCATGTCGTGACAATGATCAATAGGACAAATTGCACCCGGTTGACCTCGAGTCACACAGGTGGGGCTCGTCAGACCCAGTAGTACTACCCAAGTTTCCCGCTATTAAATTATACAATTCAAAAGTGTGAGGACTTTTCTCATGGTAAACAGCACTATATTAATATTTTACACAACTTAATAATGAAAGCATTCGTATAAATACCATTATGCTATCTCCCCAAAAGAGATTAAGTAAAGAGTGGGGCATGAACTCACCTGATGTATGCAAAGGTACTTAGGTTTATTTTGAGAAATGAGAGGATAGCCAACCTTCACAGGTTACCTATATCATGTGAGTACATAAGTACGTGTAATAAAAGACATGTGAAACCCTAATCATACCAAACTCAAAGACTCAAGCTTCCAGAAAATAGACACGTTTGACCTAGTTGACCCGTTTGGTGACATTATGAGTTAATTCAATAAAGCCAATGAGCACATACAACATGCAAGATTAACATTCAAATAGTATCATACATATGCTATATCAACCAGTGTATCACTTAGATCATTGTACAATCAGTACTATACAAGTCATGCGAATCTAGGACATTAACATAACCACTAGCTACAATACAACTACATGCCATACAAGGTTCACCATTCATCACATGCCATGTGAAGCCACTCACGACTTCACATCCTAACCCTGCCAATCCTACTAAGTAGGGGCCTCAGATCCGCATGCGTGTATAATGATCATAACCAAATTCTTTAAGCATATACATTGCATTCACAACATCACAACAATCAATTACCAGACCCAAGCATAATGTCCTACTACTACACAACATCCAAACCATACATGATTACCAATTTCCAATTATCACCCATGATTATCCAAACATGCCATACAACTAATTTAACACGTTCTATCACACTAGAATCCATCCTTGAACATAATAGCAAGTTCCTATCATCCCAAACATGATCATAACATCATACTTCAACGTTTACACAAATAAAGTTTCCCTTTTGGGAAGAATATCCCAAATCTATCAACATCCAAGCATACATGATTCATCAATAATATACCAATTCAAGCTCATACTAACATCTAAGCATGATCACCACATTCAAACATCATAATTCACCAAATCATATCCAAAAGTTACTATCTTTAGTATGTATGAACTATAACATGTGTTCTTGAATTCCCAATGATCACAACATCAATCTAACATCTAATCATCACCATGAACACATCCATAACATCAATTCATCAATAATTCAACATTTCATGCAAATAAAGTTACTATTATTAGTAACCTATGAACATCACCCTAAATCATCAATTTTCTTGCAAGATTCATGATTCCTAACATTCATACAACTTATTAATCACCACACATTCATCAACACCATCATCCACCATAATCATGCCCAAAATCGATTAGGTTTGACTAGAATCAAAACCCATGATTAAACCACTAAAAACATTAATTCATCCATGATCGACGTTAACTAACATGTATTCAACTAACTAACATATAAACATCATCAATTGATTAAAACTCAACACCAAGAACCTCAATTCGCAACTAGGGTTCGCCATACCAATTCATGCAAACAAAACACCACTAACCTCTATTCGTGAAAAGTAACAAAATCGAGACTTCTAATGTGTTGAATGCCTTCAAATCGACCAAATCCTATGCTTGATGCTTGATCCAAGTTGAAATCGCAAATGGAGAGGGTTTGGGAGGGAGGTCGCGGCCGATGGGGGGGGGGGGGTTAGGGTTTGGGTTTTGTTTTAATTAATTTTAATTTACCTAATTACCCTTTTAACCCTTGTAATTTGTATTTTATAAAACCTAATCTTTAAACTCTTCGTAAAGTGTTTTTAACTTCATAATATAAAGATATAAACTTATGAAAATCATTATATATCTTATCTTTATAAAACACAAGACATACGAATAAATAGGCACGTTTCCGCGTTACGCGATAAATTCTTTAATTAACCTTTTATAAATGTGTGAACACATAAACATAACCCAAAATTCACATAATCATTTAGATTCATAACAAATTAACATTATTCATTATTAATAGGTCACCAACGTTCAACGACAACTAGGTGTGCTCACGACACGTGTTTACAAGACTTAATGGAACTAACGGAGCTTGGTAACGGAAATTTACCGGATGTCACATTACCCCATGTTGAAAGAATTTTCGTCCCAAAATTGCGTTACATGGTGAGAGTGTTCCATCCCTGGTTTCCATCACTGGTCTACTGCATTGGCACACAGAAATCGAAATCGTGTGAGTTTTGGATGAGTTGTCACATCATCCCCATGTTGAAAGAAATTTCGTCCCGAAATTTAATCAATACCTTCGTCTGCGGCATCGTTCCTTCGAATAGTTGAGGGTACTTAAGCTTCATTTGATCTTCCCATTCCCATGTGATTCCGGTCCACGTCGCGAATTCCAACGGATTTTAACAATAGGTATCTTGCTTTGCTTAAGTGTTTTCACCTCACGGTCCATCACCTCCACTGGTTCCTCAATAAAACGCAATTGTTCATCCACCTGAATTTCTTCTAGTGGTACGACCGTTGTTTCATCAGTTATGCACTTCTTCAAGTTTGACACGTGAAATACATCATGAATTCCACTCAGCGAATCAGGTAGGGCTAATCGATAGGCTACTGGACCTACTCTTTCCACAATCTCAAATGGTCCAACGTACCTCGGATTTAGTTTCCCTCGTTTACCAAACCGAACTACGCCTTTCCATGGTGAGACTTTCAACAAAACCTTGTCACCAACCTGAAACTCTAAGGGTTTCCGTCTCTTGTCAGCATAACTCTTTTGCTTGTCTCGTGCTGCAGCCATACGGTTCCGTATCTGTATAATTTTCTCAGTCGTCTCATGAATTAACTCGGGACCTGTTATCTGACTATCACCAATTTCTGCCCAGCAAACCGGTGATCGACATTTTCCTCCATACAACGTCTCGAAAGGTGCTGCTTGTATACTAGTGTGATAACTGTTGTTATAAGAAATTCCACCAATGGCAGGTGAATTTCCCAGTTATTCCCGAAGTCAATCACACAAGCACGTAGCATATCTCCAACGTCTGTATAGTACGCTCACTCTGACCATCCGTCTGTGGATGATATGCAGTACTCATATCCAAACGTGTACCCAAGGATTTCTGCAATGATTGCCAGAAATGTGACGTGAAACGAGCATCACGGTCGGATAATTGAGATCGGTACCCCGTGTCTCGAAACGATCTCCTTGAGGTACAGGCGAGTTAACTTCTCCATCTTGTCGGTTTCCTTTATTGCAAGGAATGAGCAGACTTTGTCAATCGATCCATATAACCCATATCGTGTCACAACCAGTACTAGTCCGGGTAGCTTAGTAATAAATCCATGGAGATTTGTTCCCATTTCCACATTGGAATCTCGGGTTGTTGTAATAGTCCGGATGGTTTTTGATATTCCACTTTCACCTTCGAGCAGGTCAAACACTTGCTCACGTACGTAGCTACATCCGCTTTCATGTTAGGCCACCAATAGTGAGCCTTTAGGTCATGATACATCTTGTCAGATCCAGGATGTATAGAATACTTAGATTTGTGTGCCTCGCTCATAACTAAATCTCTCAGATTTCCATGAACAGGCACCCAAAGTCTATCCATGAAATACCGAATTCCATCCTCTTTCATCACTAGTTGCTTATCCATTCCCCTTAAAATCAGAACCAATATTTTCCACCTTTAAAGCCTCTATTTGTGCCTCCTTAACTTGTTCGGGCAGTTGGGTACTGATAGTAAGCTGTAAAGCTCGCACCCCGTCGGGTTTAGCTGTTTCCTTCCTGCTTAAGGCATCGGCAACTACGTTCGCCTTTCCCGGATGATACTTAATTGCGCAATCATAATCATTTAGTAGTTCCACCCAACGTCGCTGCCTCATATTCAACTCTTTTTGCTCAAAGATATGTTGAAGACTCTTGTGATCGGTGTAGATTGTGCACTTGGTACCATACAAATAATGTCTCCAGATCTTTAAGGCAAAAAATACTCTGCGCCCAATTCTAAGTCATGGGTAGTATAGTTCTTCTCATGAACTTTTAGTTGTCTCGAGGCGTAAGCTATCACCTTGTCCCGTTGCATCAAGACGCAACCCAATCCTTGAATGGATGCATCGCAATACACCACAAAGTCATCTGTTCCCTCGGGTAATGCTAATATCGGGCAGTACAGAGTTTTTGTTTTAATAATTGGAAAGCTGATTCTTGACTCTCAGTCCATTTGTATGTCGTTCCTTTGTGAGTCAAGGCTGTGAGAGGTTGTGCGATCTTAGAAAATCCTTCTATGAATCGGCGGTAATATCCTGCTAATCCTAGAAATTGTCTTATCTCGCTTGGCGTTTTGGGTGTGCTCCAATTCTTTATCGCCTCAATTTTGGCAGGATCAACGTGTATTCCTTTCTCATTAACAATATGACCTAGGAATGTACTTCTCTTATCCAAAAGTCACACTTTGAGAATTTAGCATACAGCTGCTCATTTTTCAACAGTTCCAAGATCATTCGTAAGTGCTCTTCATGCTCCTCCTTGGTCCTAGAGTATATCAGTATATCATCGATGAACACAATGACAAACTGTTCAAGATAAGGTTTGCACACACGCGGTTCATGAGGTCCATGAACACAGCAGGTGCATTAGTCAACCCAAAAGGCATGACCAAGAACTCATAATGACCATAACGAGTACGAAATGCAGTCTTGGGATGTCTTCTTCTCGAACTCTGAGTTGATGATAACCAGATCTCAAGTCAATCTTCGAGTAATAGCTTGATCCTTGAAGCTGATCGAACAAGTCGTCGATACGAGGTAAAGGGTATCGGTTCTTGACTGTTACTTTGTTTAACTCTCGATAATCGATGCACATCCGAATGTGCCATCCTTCTTCTTAACAAAGAGTACAGGAGCTCCCCAAGGTGATGTACTAGGTCGAATAAAGCCCTTATCCAAAAGCTCCTGAAGTTGTGACGACAACTCCTGTAGTTCGTTTGGTGCTAATCGATAAGGTGCTCTAGCAATCGGAGCTGCGCCGGGAGTCAATTCAATCTGGAATTCCACTTGGCGGTGCGGTGGTAATCCAGGAAGATCTTCTGGGAACACCTCCGGAAAGTCGCGTACTACGGGAATATCCTCCATTCTCTTTTCTTCCTTTTGCTTATCGGTTACAAGTGCTAGGATAGCCACGCGGCCCTTCCGTAACAACTTTTGAGCTTTCATATACGAGATGATGCCTATCACAGCACCACTCCTATCACCTTTGACGGTAAGAATTTGATCACCAACCAGGATTCGTATAATCTTCTCGTGACATATGACTTCTGCTTGCTTGCTAGAGAGCCAATCCATGCCTATCACAACATCAAAACTCCCCAGCGTAACAGGCATGAGATCTATAGCGAAAGTATGACCAGCAAGTTCTATCCTACAGTCTTTAAGGATATGCGTTACATGGATTTGTTTACCGTCGGCTAATTCCACAGTGTATTTAGATTCTAAAGCAGAGGGTATATCACTTAAAAGACTACAGAATTTTAAGGACACAAAACTCCTATCGGCTCCAGTATCAAATAGTACCGTAGCAAAACAACCATTAACAGGGAATCTACCAGTAACAGTTGGGGATCATTTAGAGCCTCACCTGAGCCAATGACGAAGGCTCTCCCTTTGGCTCCATCTCTATTGCCTCCATTTCCAGTGCCATTTCCACCATTGTTGTTATATTGCCATTGTTGTTGTTGTTCCCATGATTGTTGGTGTTGTTGTTGTTGTTGTTGCCATTTCCGTTCCTTCTTAGTTGTGGGCAGTTTCGCTTGTAATGCCCTTCTTTCCCACACTCAAAACAACCCTTGGGGTTTCTTGAGATTGTTGTGGCCTCTTCATTAGTTCACCACGGCAATCCTTCGCAGCGTGTCCAATCTTTCCACAACGTTGACACTTGAAGCTATCACACCGTCCCACATGATGGTAGTTACACCGTGGGCATTTGGGATGTCTGCCGCCGTAACCGCTGGGTCTTGGTTATTTGGGGCAGTTTGGTTGAGTTGCGGTTATTATCGAACCGCCGCTGCTGCTGCTGCTGAACTGGCTGTTTGCTGCTGTTGGGATTGTTGTTGACCGCCAGACGATGATGATGATGATTTGTTATTGCTGTTGCTGGGAGCATCCCACTTCCTTTTGTTGTCGGGCACGCTCACCACAGCGCCCCGTTTGGGTAACCGCCCTTGCTCTACCCCGCCTGATCAGTAGTCTATGGGCAATTTGAATGGCCTGCTGAATCGTAGTCGGGTTAGAAGCTGTTACCATACTTTGGATTTCAGGCACCAATCCTCGTATGTAGTGCTCGATTCTCTTATGTGTCTCATTAACCATTCCTGGACACAATGTGGCCAGCTCATGAGTACGGGTCGTGTAAGCCTCAATTTCTGAACCCTTCATCTTAAGCTGCCAGAATTCCATCTCCAACTTTTGCACCTCATTTCGAGGACAGTACTCCTCGATCATCATATCCTTGAACTCATTCTAGGGGAGTCCATTTGCCATCGCTTGTCCAAGCATCTGGACTTGCGCGTTCCACCAAGACAGTGCAGCACCCTCCAAAGTCCCGTGGCATACTTTACTTGATCCGCCGGTGGACAGTTACATTTGGAGAAAACGACTCAGTCTTCTCAAACCAGCGTACAAGCCCTACAGCACCCTCTGTACCGCTGTAGGTGTGTGGTTTACAGTCCATGAAGGACTTGTATGTACACACAGTGGTCCTGTTTTAACACAACACACATTAATCAAACATCCCCTACAGTTATAAAGGATATCAGATTTGTTTTTCTGTCATTGTTTACCTGCTGGCTGACCCGCGTGGGCAGCAGCCACTGCCGCCTGAACATGCTCATTAATTAGAGCAGCCAATTCCGCAGGAGTCATGTTAATAGCACCACCACCCTGTTCTCCGGTGCCACGTCCACGTCCACGTCCACGACCACGTCCACGTCCACGTCCACGAGCGTCCATTCTTTTCACTTTATATTCACAATACAATAATGAGTAACATCATACACATTTAACTCATTGAAGCGTAGTAAACAGTAAATGAAAGAAATAACGTATCATCACAACCACAACATTCATAACAAAAATAATAACCAAAGTAAATAAATTGCAATAAGTCACAATGTATTTAGCAATGTCAAAATTGAATTTTGTCGTTCGTGTGGGGAAACAACCCTTCCCACATAGGTTTCAAAAGAAAACACTACGTAGTCTAAGTCATATAAAAATCAATCGACAATGTCTGACCCATCACTATCATCCTCCATCTCCTCCGGTTCCTCTTCCTCGGTCCCTCCTCGGGATCCTCCTCACCCTCAGAGTCTGCGGCAGGAGCAGGAGCTATAGCAATCTGGAGTGCTGCTAGTTGAGCTTCTAGAGTGGCAATCCTATTATCGGCTATGGCTTCCCGCTGTTCACGAGCAGTCACGCGTCCTTGGAGTGCCATAACACCATCTTGCATATGGTGACAACCGTTCAGCGTCTTCCCGTGTTCTTCCTTGAGTTCGTCCAATTGATGTCTCAGGTTGTACACCTCTTGCTGTAGTGTACAGACATCACCCGTGAGTCGTCTCATACGATGTTGTTCAGTATCCAGTGCAGCCATTAGTGCAGCAATCAATTGCTCGTTGGACTGCGCCGTTCGTGGGAGTGAAAACATGGGTTGATTGGCATTGTTCCTAGTCCTTGGCTTTAGGACAGGTACGCGTTCCCTAAACATGATGTGGTCAACAAACCTAGGATAAGAACGCCAGTCACGCGGAGGTCACGCTTCATCAACGCGAATGGTTGATCCCAGTCAATCTCCACTCTGGGATAAGCCAGTCTGAGCCAATCGAATCCATCATCAGGTACATGTGCGGGAGGTGGGGATTCAAATCGTGTAGGTGATTCGGGTCGTTTACCCGGAGCTCTTGAAGACGATGCCATGCTGCAGAGAGTGTGACGTGTATGCCAATGAGTATACAGTAGATGAGAGTAAGGCACAGGTAACTAATTAACTGTGTGCGGTTATAGTCTAGTGTGTATGTAACCTAGTTCCCTATAACCAATGGCTCTGATACCAATCTGTCACACCCTCAAAATCCACTTGCGGAGTTTTACCGCGAGGCGTGTGAACAAACCAGGATCACAGTCAATAGTTACTCAGAAAACTCTAAATGCCATAATTCAAACAAAATCAACCAAAATACAAACTTTAAACAATGCGGAAGCGTTTTGAGAACAACCCAAGTCAATAAAGTATAATTATGGCAAAACAAGTGCCAACCCAAAAAGTAAACTATAATTATTAAAATGTCAAATTGTCTTGAAGCATAGTGTCTTAAAATGCAGTGAACCGTGCAGTGCTCCTATGGCAAGCAAGTTAAGGACCTGAGAAAAGCATACTAAAATGTCAACACATAGGTTGGTGAGTTCAAGAGTTTGAGTTCAATAAACATGTAAACAGTTGCAATAAATAAGCAGTGTATAGTAATAGATAGCTAGTCTATTATCAGTAAATATTAATACATAGTGATTTTGCAATTGAAGCTGACTGTGATAGTTGTTGCCTCCTGTCACGACTTACCATGTCGTGACAATGATCAATAGGACAAATTGCACCCGTTGACCTCGAGTCACACAGGTGGGGCTCGTCAGACCCAGTAGTACTACCCAAGTTTCCCCGCTATTAATATTAACAATTCAAAAGTGTGAGGACTTTTCTCATGGTAAACAGCACTAAATTAATATTTTACACAACTTAAATAATGAAAGCGTTCGTATAAATACCAGTATGCTATCTCTCCCAAAAGAGATTAAGTAAAGAGTGGGGCATGAACTCACCTGATGTATGCAAAGGTACTTAGGGTTTATTTTGAGAAATGAGAGGATAGCCAACCTTCACAGGTTACCTATATCATGTGAGTACATAAGTACGTGTAAATAAAAGACATGTGAAACCCTAATCATACCAAACTCAAAGACTCAAGCTTCCAGACAAATAGACACGTTTGACCTAGTTGACCCGTTGGTGACATTATGAGTTAATTCAAATAAAGCCAATGAGCACATACAACATACAAGATTAACATTCAAATAGTATCATACATATGCTATATCAACCAGGTGTATCACTTAGATCATTGTACAATCAAGTACTATACAAGTCATGCGAATCTAGGACATTAACATAACCACTAGCTACAATACAACTAACATGCCATACAAGGTTCAACCATTCATCACATGCCATGTGAAGCCACTCACGACTTCACATCCTAACCCTGCCAATCCTACTAAGTAGGGGCCTCAGATCCGCACGCGTGTATAATGATCATAACCAAATTCTTTAAGCATATACATTGCATTCACAACATCACAACAATCAATTACCAGACCCAAGCATAATGTCCTACTACTACACAACATCCAAACCATACATGATTACCAATTTCCAATTATCACCCATGATTATCCAAACATGCCATACAACTAATTTAACACGTTCTATCACACTAGAATCCATCCTTGAACATAATAGCAAGTTCCTATCATCCCAAACATGATCATAACATCATACTTCAACGTTTACACAAATAAAGTTTCCCTTTTGGGAAAGAATATCCCAAAATCTATCAAACATCCAAAGCATACATGAATTCATCAATAATATACCAATTCAAGCTCATACTAACATCTAAGCATGATCAACCACATCCAAACATCATAATTCACCAAATCATATCCAAAAGTTACTATCTTTAGTAATGTATGAACTATAACATGTGTTCTTGAATTCCCAATGATCACAACATCAATCTAACATCTAATCATCACCATGAACACATCCATAACATCAATTCATCAATAATTCAACATTTCATGCAAATAAAGTTACTATTATTAGTAACCTATGAACATCAACCCTAAATCATCAATTTCTTGCAAGATTCATGATTCCTAACATTCATACAACTTATTAATCACCACACATTCATCAAACAACCATCATTCACCCATAATCATGCCCAAAATCGAATTAGGGTTTGACTAGAATCATAACCCATGATTAAACACTAAAAACATGTAATTCATCCATGATCGACGTTAACTAACATGTATTCAACCTAACTAACATATAAACATCATCAATTGATTAAAACTCAACACCAAGAACCTCAAATTCGCAACTAGGGTTCGGCCATAACCAATTTCATGCAAACAAAACACCAACTAACCTCTAATTCGTGAAAAGTAACAAAATCGAGACTTCTAATGTGTTGAATGCCTTCAAATCGACCAAAATCCAATGCTTGATGCTTGATCCAAGTTGAAATCGCAAATGGAGAGGGTTTGGGAGGGAGGTCGCGGCCGATGGGGGGGGGGGGGGGGGGGGTTAGGGTTTGGGTTTTTGTTTTAATTAATTTTAATTTACCTAATTACCCTTTTAACCCTTGTAATTTGTATTTTATAAAAACTAATCTTTAAACTCTTCGTAAAGTGTTTTTAACTTCATAATATAAAGATATAAACTTATGAAAATCATTATATATCTTATCTTTATAAAAACACAAGACATACGAATAAATAGGCACGTTTCCGCGTTACGCGATAAATTCTTTAATTAACCTTTTATAAATGTGTGAACACATAAACATAACCAAAATTCACATAATCATTTAGATTCACAACAAATTAACATTATTCATTATTAATAGGTCACCAACGTTCAACGACAACTAGTGTGTGCTCACGACACGTGTTTACAAGACTTAACGGAACTAACGGAGCTTGGTAACGGAAATTTACCGGATGTCACAAAAGCCATGGCTGTAGGGAATTAGGTTATTAGAAATGGAATAACCTAGACTATAACTAAGTATCCAGTATACATGAGTCCTGTCATGTTTTTTTATCATGCTTAGCTAGGATTTTATATGTTTTATATGCTTATACATGATTATGTGATTACATATTTTACAGGATATTCCTTAGACCTGATTCTCATCAATGCACACTCGATTCTTAAAACATATTATAAGGAATTGTGTGCCTAAATCAAATGGTTTTCAAATTTTGAATTTTGAATTTTGAATTGTTATTCATGGTTTTCAAATCCCGTCATAGTTTGTGTTACATGACTGAAAATATGCAATGGTGGAAGAGTAGGATACCTGTATCCCGAGATGTTTTGTCTAGGCAAGGTATTCATATAAATCCAAATCAACAATGGATTCTTTTACCTTATTTTGGAACCCTTGGGGTGAGTGTCCGCTTATAGGTATGCATGTCTTCATTATGGTTGTGGTTGACCTATTCGCTTTGGTTTGCGAACCAAATGTATATACTCGAAACATCTTATTGTTATTTTAAACAATCTTATCATAAATATTATCTTTCTAACATTATAAAACCCATTCCAATTCTCATAAAAGTTTTCCATAATCTCTTTAGCATGTCTTCTCGTCAAAACCAATCCCGATTCGGAAATTCCGGCCGTAAGGTTGATGCCATTGTGGCACGTGAAGTTGTTGTGGTCATCTCGAGACTACTTACCTACCTTAATCAAGGCCCTAACCCTATTGAAAACCCAGCTGCACCTAATCCTCTATGAGCTTGTACTTAAAAGCACTTTAGTTCTTGCAATCTCACTAAGTTTAGCAGGACCGAATGAACCACTGGTCTCTTACAGTGGTTCAAGAGTATCGAGAACACTTTCTTCAATAGTGCGTGTCTCAAGAATCTTAAGGTTCGCTATGCTACAAGTGTTCTTCAAAAGAGAGCACTCACTTGGTGGAACGGGAAAAAACGAACCCGTGGAACTGATGCTGCTATGACATTGACTTGGAATGAAGTCAAAGAACTCATGACTCGGGAATTATGTGCGAGAAATGAAATCAAGAAACTGGAAGCTGAATTCTGGGATTTATCCCAGGAAAGTCGAGTAAACCTAACCTATACCAACATATTCCATGAACTGAGTCTGCTTGTTCCTCATCTAGTCACTCCTTTGTCTCGAGCCATTGAGAAATACATCGGTGGTCTTCCTACGCAGATTCAAGATACTGTCTGGGGTAGAAATCCTACAACCCTAGAAGACACTATCCGATTGGCTGTCCAATTAACCGATAATCATGTCAAATCTGGAACATTGATAAGGATGGAAACTAAGAAGGAAATAGAGAAGCCTTCCATTGAAATGACCAAGGAAGACGAGCCTAAAACTTATAATGATAAGAAGAGGAAGGTTAAGTCTCAAAACTTTGTTATGGTTACCCCTATCGTTCCAGTTAATCAAGTTGTACCAACTCATCCACCGGTTTTTCCTAATCAAGCCCTAAAAAAGAAACCATATACTGGACCTTTTCCACAATGCAACAAATGCAAGTATCACCATTCTGTTCATGCATAATGTCATCAATACAACAAACACAAGTATCACCATATACTGGGTCCATGTTTTCAAAAATAGCAGATGTTACAACCAGGCTAGTTGCAAGGGGCTTTACAATAAGAGCAAGAGTTGATTTTAGTGAGGTGTTTTCTCCTATGGTAAACAATACATAAATAAGAATCATTATGTCAATCACAACTGTTCAAAACTTGGAACTTGAGCAAACATATGTTTAAACAACATTTTTACATGGATTTCTAGAAGAGAAGATTTATACGAGACAACCTTTAAGTTTTGAAGCTATGAATCAAATTGATAAAAGTGTGTATATTAAAAGAGTAACTTTATGGTTTGAAATAATCTCTTGGATAGTGGTATATGAGATTTGATAGTTATGTGGTGTCTCGTGATTTTTATAGAAGTCAATATGATACATGTATCTACTATAAGAAGTTGGGAGATGATGACATCTTATAATTGTTATTGTATATAGATGACATGTTAATAGCTTGTAAACACAAAGATGTGATAGACAAAACTATGGTTGAGTTTGATATGAAGGAGCTTGGGAAAGATAAGAAGACTTTAGGCATATAGATTTCTAGAGAAAGAATTGTAGGTATGATTAAACTGTCATATAAGTCTTATCTCAAAAAGGTATTATGCAATTATTTTATAAGTGATTGTAAACTAGTGGTACTCCTTTAGCTATGCATTTTAAATTGTCTAGTAAACACTCACCAAATTCTAAATAAGATAGAAAACAAATGGTTCATGTGCCCTATGCAAGTGCTGTTAGGAGTCTGATGTATCTAATGGTTTGCACCAGACAAGACATAGGTTTTGCTGTTAGTATGGTGTGTAGATATCTCACTAAGTTAGGGAAATGTCATTAGAAGGACTCAAGTAGATACCATGGTATCTTAATGGTACAAGAGAGGTTGGTTTGTTGTTTAGTGGTCATAGTGATGTTTAGCCTTTGATACAGAGTTTGTTGATTTTAATTTTGCCAAGGATATGAAAAAGGGAATGTCTATCATTGGTTATGTTTTTAAGGTTCTTGGTGGAAATTTGTGCTGGAAAGCTTCATTGCAGCATGTTGTTGCTACATCTACTATTGAAGTAGAATTCATTGCTTAGACTGAGGCCATGAAATAGTCAATTTGGCTTAAAAGCATTGTATCTGAAATGGGTATCTCTGTTGGTGATGTAATAGTGCATTATGACAATTTAGGAGCTATCCGATTGTTCGCACATCAAGTTTTCCATGAAAGATCAAAGCATATTAGTGTTAAGATGCATTATATTAGAGAAGTTGTCAATTCAAAGATAGGGAGGATTGCTTATATTAAAATCGGTCTCAATATAGCTAATATGCTTACTAAGTGTGTTCTTGGTCTAAAGTTCTTGTATTGTTTGAAGGAGTTAAATGTGGGTTGAACATGTGATGTAGAGATCTTGCTATCGCTAAGGTGGAGATTGTTGGAAATAATCTCATCATCAAATTACTTAGTCTAAGTATCTTATGTAAATAAATAAAGTAGGTGTGTATTGTAGTATATGGATCAAATTGGATACTATGTGTATCGGGTAGAAAGGTAGTTATGAACCGTAACTATAATTAACCGCCAATCTGGAAGGGTATAAATAGACCTATTGTATCCTTTAATTAGTGTGTAATAAAGATGTCAATTGCATAGATTCTCTGTGCATATATAAGTGTGTACTGTGTATGTTCTTGAGTGCAAGAACAATCAATTGTTTGATCTATCAAGATCCTATAATTGGTATCAGAGCGGAAACGCTCCTAGGAGAAAAAGGAAATGGTGTCGTGATAATTGTTTAAAGATTTGGAAAATGGAGGATCAATATGTGTGTGGAAGCATTGATGGTGTAGATGTCTTAATGATGAATTCAGCACTTCGGTTCAGTCAGGAAGACCAGGATGAATCGGGAAAGTGTAGTCGAGGGGACGGTGGGGATTCTAGTGTGGAGACGTTGTGGATCAGGGTGAATGAATTCTCAATTGACCGCTCGAATTCATTGAAATGGAAAAACATATTGGCAACAATAAAGTTCATAGAATTTGCTAGAGGCCGACATGGGAAACAATCGTTCAACCATCATGTATGTCCGTATTGTAATCGACCCGGAAAATTTTGACAAATATGTGAAAACAGAATCAAATACTTTGAATTTCTAGTAAAGGGAACAAATCATGGAAAGTGGAACAACATGTGGTATATGAGTTTGCACAGAAAGAAACACTTATGTGGGAACAAGAAATTGTTCAAGAAATTCAAGAAATCATATGGAATCGAGACCTATTTTCCGGGGTTTACAAAAGCATATTATCGAGGCAAAGGACAAGTTGAATTGAACTGCAGTGGGGTTTCAAGGATTATTGAATCAATATATTATACACCCATGATGAAGAAGAATGTTTTAAGTCTCGAACAATTGGCATTACAAGGTTTTGAAGTTACCTTTGAAGGGACTTTATGTCACATAAAAAAGTCTTTCAAGGATGATTTGGTTAAGGAACGGGAAGAGAATCAAGATCACATACCGGAGTGGATAAAGTACAATGCGATTGAAAATTGGGGTGATCTGATCATTTGGCAGAAACAAAAGAAGTGTTGGATCACTTTGACATGTTAAACCTTGAAAGGATAAAAGAAGAAGAGAGGGTTGATGATCAAAAGCAAAAAACAACCGTGGAACAGGAAAGGGAAATTTTAAGTATAGAAGATATGGTCACCTTTCTAGATCCTTTGAAAACTATGAATCTAGGCATCATTCAAAAGCAAGCCATTAAAGAAAAGTTTAAAAGAATGGTTAAGTGGCTTGTGAAATATGTACTGAAACAACAAAGTATATTTCCACCAAAAATAGATGGTCAAATTGTGGACTTGTATAATCTCTATATGAGTGTTCAATTAAATGGAGGAAAGACCAAGGTTAATGAAAAGAACTTCTGCCCTTTAATTGCAGCAGACTTGGACATGAATTTGTAGAACCATATGGATTTAAAATTGGTATATAATGAGTATCTAGACTTAGATGGAATGGTACTATTATGCATCAAAGGAAAGGCAAGAAGAAATACTAAAGGAAGTGCTGAAAGTATTTGATGTCCAAGATTAGGGGTGGCGTTGTTGGAAATAATCTCATCATCAAATTAGTTAGTCTAAGTATTTTATGTAAATAAATAAAGTAAGTGTGTATTGTAGTATATGGGTCAACTTGGATACTATGTGTATCGGGTAGAAAGGTAGTTATGAACCCAACGATTTGGCGCCAAGTAACTGTAATTAACTGCCAATCTGGAAGGGTATAAATAGACCCATTGTATCCTTTAATTAGTGTGTAATAAAGATTTCAATTACATAGATTCTCTGTACATATATACGTGTGTACTGTGTATGTTCTTGAGTGCAAGAACAATCAATTGTTTGAACTATCAAGATCCTATAAAGATTGTTAAGTAGTGAAAGAAAGATCTCAAAATGTTCAACCAAGTGTCAAGTTTATATTCTTGTCTTTAATTGTAATGTACTCATAGTTAGAGGGGGCATTATGTAGAATTCTTAATAAGTTTGTTAATTACTATTAACAACTAGGTCTTAAATATAAAGTTTTGATGTAAAGCTCAATTTATTCAATTTAACTGTAATTCCTTTGTAACCAAATCATAGTTTCATTGATAAAATACATGGTGTTTTCCTTTTGCTCTTATAATCTTGATTGAGTTAATTTGAGGGTTTATTTTCAACAAAGTTGATGTTCAAGTAATAGTTTTAATAGCTTTTGTAATAGGTTTTTGATAAATATAAAGAGTGAAAACACTTTGTTCAAGTGTGTGTATTTAAGGGGCCTTATCCAACATTTGGTAGCAGATCCTAGGGGTACCCGAAGGTGGAGAAGATCAATTTGAGAGTCGGTTTCAAAGAGGCGAGTAACCCTTTGCTGCAGGGCAAACACATCAGCTAACCGGGCTATTACGAGACTGTATGACATCAGAAGACTAAGACGGGAAAGTGTTTCAGTGCAACCGTTGTCATGGTGGAAGTAATGTTTGGGATGACAAGGGTGAACGGTGACAAACATTAGTGTTCCCGGGCTGTCATGGGTGATCAAAGAACCTTTGGTCGACTAGATTCGTGATAAGAGGAGGCCCGTATAGGTGTGTGAAAAATAGGCAGAAAGTGCTGAACGTCAATATCATAGCTTATGTGACAGCTCCAGGTGGCAATGAGTCAGCATTTAATGTTACCGTTCCGTTTATGTTGCAAAGAATAAGTCTAGTAGTAGTGGTTTACCTAGTCTATAGGGTAGTTCCTATTTTTATGTAAGTGGGTG
This sequence comes from Flaveria trinervia, assembly GCA_025506515.1. NCBI lineage: Eukaryota > Viridiplantae > Streptophyta > Magnoliopsida > Asterales > Asteraceae > Flaveria > Flaveria trinervia. The sequence continues at coordinate 226,011 of CM046442.1, forward strand.
ATGTCCACGTTTATTTCTTCTGTTGGTTTTTTTCTATTTAAACAAGTTTCCATGTTCAAGTTTATCAATTGAGATTGAGTAAGCTTTGATTGCTCAAAAGCACGTGTGTTCTTTATTGTGTTTATTCAATAGAGAGGGTAAGAGTGTGTGTTTATACCAATTCAACAATTGGTATCAGAGCAAGGTTCTTACCATGTCGGAACTACAACTCGTCGGTGGCATCAAGAAACTCAACAACCAGAATTATAATTCTTGGGCAACTTGTATCGGTTCGTATCTACAAGGTCAAGATTTATGGGACGTTGTTGACGGAGCGGATGTTACCCAACCGGCACGAGAGAATGCAGATGGGGTCTTGAGAAAATGGAGAATCAAGGCTGGGAAAGCATTGTTTGTGTTAAAGACGACAGTGGAGGAAGAATTACTTGATCATATTCGAGAAGCTGGATCGCCAAAGGAAGCCTGGGACGCTCTCAAAACACTGTTCTCAAAGAAGAATAATACCAAATTGCAACTTCTCGAAAACGAGTTGTTATCGGTGTCACAAAAGGAGATGACGATTCCACAGTATTTCCATAAAGTTAAAACTTTATGCAGAGAAATTGGAGAGCCAGATCCACAAGCTAAGATCGGTGAATCAAGGATGAAGCGAATAATTATCCACGGGCTTAAACCCGAGTTTCACAGCTTTGTTGCGGCTATTCAAGGCTGGCCGAAGCAGCCTACCCTGGGCGAGTTTGAGAACTTACTCGCGGGTCAAGAAGCCCTAGCCAAGCAGCTCGGAGATATGTCGATTAGTTCACAGCCCAAGGTCGATACACAAGCGTTGTATGCTGAGAAAACAAAGGGTAAAGACCGGTACAAAAGGAATAGTTATGGTAAGCCCACCGGGCCCAACCATAACGAGGCCCAGTCTAAGAGGGGGTATGAATCAGAAAAGAATGACAATGGTGGTGATCGTAAGTCAAGAAAACATAGCAAGCGATTTCCGTACAAATGTTATTAGTGTGGCTGCAGGGGTCATATGGCGAAGGATTGTAAATCCAAACAATCAGAACAAGGGAATTTAGCAATTGTTCAAGACGAAGAAGAATGGGATGTTCAAGCCTTAGCTGCTCAAACAAAGGAAGTAATTACTGCCTTTACAGCAACAACCGACGATCGAAGTCCAAATCGACTAGACGAGTGGATAGTCGACTCGGGATTTTCTAATCATCTCACTGGTGACAAAGACAAGCTGAGCAACACAGTGAAGTATGGTGGAAGCAGAGTGGTTGTCATTGCCGATAACTCCAAGCACCAAATTACCCACATCGGCAATGTTATTTTTCCATCTGAGGATCGGCGATGCGAATTGAAGCTGTCGGACGTGTATCACGTCCCAGGAATGAAGAAGAATCTTCTTTCTGTGTCTCAATTGACCTTTGCAGGATGTGCAGGTTTTCAAGGAGTTTAAAACTTCTTCAACTCCCATTCTTAAAGGACAAAAGAATGAGACAGTGTATGTGCTATCTACTGAACATGCTTATGTTGAGAAGACAAAAAGCACGGAGAATGCCGACTTGTGGCACCATAGACTAGGGCATGTGGGCTACGACAAGTTACGACTTATGATGGAGAAAGGGTTAGTGACCGGATTACCAAAGCTCAAAGTAAACAGGAACATAATATGTTCCGGGTGTCAATACGGTAAAGCACATCAGCAGCCTTTCTATTCTTCTAATTATCGAGCCGAAGAGCCTCTAGCCTTGGTGCACTCTGATGTATTTGGCCCATCGAAACACACATCAATAAAAGGTATGCAATATATGGTATCATTTATTGATGATTTTTCAAGGTACTGTTGGATTTACTTTATGAAAACAAAGGGAGAAGTACTCGAAAAATTTAAGACTTTTGAGGCAGAGGTGGAAAGGGAAACAGGCTATAAAGTGGGTTGCTTAAGATCGGATAATGGCGAGGAGTACTTATCTGATGAGTTTGATAAGTATTTAAAGCATAAAAGAGTTAGAAGACAACTTACTTGCCCGAACACACCTCAACAAAACGGTGTGTCCGAGCGCAAGAATCGACATTTGGCAGAGGTTATTAGGTGCATGGTTCATGATAAGAACCTTCCGGGCCGGTTCTGGGCTGAAGCGATGCAAACAGCAAACCATATTATCAACAGAACTCCATCACAAAGCTTGCAGTATGTATCACCATATGAAAGGTTATTCAAAATCAAACCTATTGTCCATTACTTTCGAACTTTTGGATGCGTATGTTACATTTTTGTTCCTAATCATCTTCGTCACAAGATGGAGAAAAAGGCGATACGTTGTGTGTTTGTAGGTTATGATCCAGAAAGAAAAGGGTGGAGGTGTTGCAATCTAGATACCGGCAAGGTTCATGTCTCGAGAAATGTTGTCTTCGATGAGGCTTCCTCATGGTGGGGGGCTGATAACAAAGTCCTGGAAGATTCTAAACACCTAGTAGATGACTTAAAAGCCTCCCAAGTTAAATGGCAGATGGTGGAACAAGCTAACAGTGAAGTTGAAAGCTTTGAAGAAGAGTCTAATGGCCAAGAACCTGTTGAACCATTTAGACCTGATCCAGAACCAAGTTTGAGGAGGTCACGAAGAGAGAAAAAGCCTAGCACAAGGTATGCACAGATGTATGCAAAAGTTGCTATAGTGGAAGAACAATTTCATGAACCAGAAACATATCTTGAGGCCAGTAAGAAGGAAGAATGGTTAAACGCAATGAAGGTGGAAATGAATGCTCTTACTCAAAATCAAACCTGGGAGCTCGTACCTAAGCCGTACGGAGTGGACCCGATTTCTTGCAGGTGGGTTTATAAAGTAAAACAAGAAGCTGATGGAACAGTTGAAAGGTACAAGGCTCAGTTGGTAGCTCGAGGTTTCTCTCAACAATACGGGTTGGATTACGAAGACACATTTAGTCCCGTGGCCAAGATCACAACCATACGGGTACTTCTAGCCTTAGCCGCTAGCAAAGGTTGGAAGCTGTGGCAAATGGATGTTAACAATGCGTTCTTGTATGGTGAACTTGATCACGTTATTCATATGGCACAACCAACGGGATTTGAGAGTCAAGAGCATCCGAAGTATGTTTGCAAGTTAAAGAAGGCAATTTATGGCTTGAAACAATCACCAAGGGCATGGTTTGGTAAGATTGCAGAATTCTTGGAGCAAAATGGGTACCAGCTTACTGCTGTAGATGCAAGCTTATTTGTTAAGAAACTTGGTGAGAAGGTTGTGTTCGTCCTTGTATATGTAGATGATTTGATTATTGCAGGAGATGTAGAAAAAAAGGTTGATTTACTAAAAGAAAACTTGTCAACTCGGTTTAAAATGAAAGATTTGGGGAGGCTGCACCATTTTCTTGGTTTAGAGTTACATTACAATGAAGGTGAAATGATCCTGCATCAGAGGTATACTGTTGATATGCTTTGCAAATTTAATATGACTGATTGCAAGCCAGGGAAGGTGCCTATGGATCGAAGTGCTAAGTTATATGCTACCGAAGGCAAGAAGCTTGATAATCCAACAAGTTACCGGAAGATGGTAGGTAGTTTGATTTATCTCACACTAACCCGACCCGACATTGCATTTGTTGTCGGAGTTCTTAGTCGGTTCATGGAAGATCCTAGAAAGCCACATATGGTGGCTATGAAGGGGGTTCTAAAATATCTTAAAGCTACTGTTGGAAGAGGAATTTGTTTTAAAAAGGAGGTTCAGCCCAAGTTATTTGGATATTGCGATGCTGATTACGGTGGAGATTTGGATGAGAGGAGGTCTACGACCGGATATGTATTCTTATACGGGTCTAGTCCTATATCATGGTGTAGCAAACGTCAGCCTACCGTTTCTTTATCTACGACTGAGGCAGAGTACCGGGCAGCCGCTGCAGCAGCCCAAGAGTGTGTGTGGCTTGTTGAACTTTTGAAGAATCTAAACCAGAAGATTGGTTATCCAGTTCAATTATGGTGCGACAACATTTCAGCAATCAAGTTAGCCCAGAATCCGGTGTTTCATGCTAGAACAAAACACATTGAAATCCATTATCACTTTATTAGGGAGAAGGTCTTAAAGGAAGAAATCGATTTGAAGGCAGTTGATTCTAAAAATCAAGTAGCAGATGCACTAACCAAAAGTCTAACCGGTGTAAAACTGTTGCAGCACACAACAAGCATGGGAATGAAGAACTATGATATTGAGAGGGGGTGTTGAACGTCAATATCATAGCTTATGTGGCAGCTCCAGGTGGCAATGAGTCAGCATTTAATATTACCGTTCCGTTTATGTTGCAAAGAATAAGTTTAGTAGTAGTGGTTTACCTAGTCTATAGGGTAGTTCCTATTTTTATGTAAGTGGGTGATGTCCACGTTTAATTCATCTGTTGGTTTTTTTCTATTTAAACAAGTTGCCATGTTCAAGTTTATCAATTGAGATTGAGTAAGCTTTGATTGCTCAAAAGCACTTGTGTTCTTTATTGTGTTTATTCAATAGAGAGGGTAAGAGTGTGTGTTTATACCAATTCAACAGAAAGGATTTGTCAAAGCAAGTGGCTTTGGATTCAGCTTCGTTTGGCAGTATATTTGTATTGTGGTTATATGTATGTGTACCCTAAGCTTACAATGTTTCATACATAAGAGTACTAATTAGTTCTACACTCAAACTAATGTATATGTACACCAGATAGCCCATATTAAAACAAATTTCGTGACATCTTAAAACAAATTCCCGACCTTAACAGGCAACCCAACATTCTGATAAACCTTAATCTCACCACCCAAACCTGCGGTCACAATAACCAACCCCCATGCTGTCGATTGGATGCTGTTGTTGGTGGCTGCAGCTGCGGATTCATTGACCGACTGCAACACACCATCATCAGACTCACTGACACTTGTGTCAGTACTGGAAGGTTGCTCTGAGCCTTCTTTTGTACCTTTTTCCGTGCCCTTTTTGGCAACTGGAGGAAGCTGTGATGATTTTTTAGCTTGTACGTTATCATCTACGGGAAGCGGGCCAGGCCGTTTAGGGTCACATTTGGATTGTGGTTCGTTTTCTAATCCTTGTTGTTTGTTACTTCCATGCCATGGTACTGCAACTGTAACTTCAGTACATGGAAAGTGTTCATAAGAAGTAGTGGTCACATATTTGGGTTTAGCACCACCATTGTTTTTTGGTTTTTCATGCTTCCAAATATATACTTGTGAATCTTCACTAGCACAAATTACGTACTTTCCATCTGCACTATATTGAGCTGAAAACTGACTGCTAGTATTTTTATAACCTGTAATATCAGAACATATTATGTATAAATACATCTTTTGTATTCAATATAACAAAGTTGTGAAACGGAAAAAAGGCGATACCTATGAGTTTATCAATGACGTGTAACCCGTCTATGATTCTAATACGGGAATCAGCAGACGTAATGAGTACTTCAGATGGGTTAGAAGGAGAAAACTACGTGTCACAAGATTAGATGGATTAACATATAACAAAGATTGTTTATGTACGTCAAAGAACTTGAAAATCCCGAATCAAATTAAGTTAATGTCACCTGAAAACTAGTTATCTTCTTCGGATCCGCTTTCGCTTTAGTATGCAACTCAATTTGATCCTTTTGCTCGAGTTTGCAATCTAAAACCAGATCGATAGATGATAAATCGAGTTTGAAAATTGATTTGCAAATAGTTTTGTTGCATAGTTGATGAAAGATTGAATAGTTCATACCTGAAATACTATAGGACTTGCAATTTCCTTTGTGTAATCCAACAATTGCACCCTTCAATTGTAACGCTTGGTTAACGATTTGAAATACACATAAATAAAAACACATTATGATATATCTTATGGATTGACATACTTTCCCATCTGGATAATAACATACAGAAGTTATCATATCATGAAGATCACTCCAATCGACAACTTTCCGACTTGGTGCGCTCCATATTCGAACTTTTTTATCTAAAGAACCGCTTATGAAGTAATCGTCATCTGTTGGGTTGAACTGTATACAAGTCACTGCCACAAACACATGCTTCCTAATCAGATAAAGAGAGCTTCATAAACTAAAAAATGTCTAGAAGTAGTGTATACCGTAATCACTATGTGCAAATTGTTTCAAGCAGTTTTTGGTCTTGATATCCCATAATCTTACGGTTTTGTCCATTGAAGATGAAAGCAAGAGCTGCCCACAATCAAAAAGATCTTGAATTTATGTTAACAATGTGCATCATGATTGGAGAAGAATAGTTAGAAGTTTGTCAGGAGCTAAGGATGGAAACTAACCTGAGATCTTGACCAAGATAAGTCCAAGACATCATCTTGGTGGCCATTGAAGGTGCAGACGGGTTTTTCGGACAGGCCAAACATACTTTCGGGCACCTTTACGTACTCGGGAACCTCTGACTTTTTTTTATTGTTCTTTACTTTTTTCTTCTTTTCTGTGTTTGAATTATCAGGTAAAGGTGGTCTGTTATCCGGAGTAATTGAACCCTTGTTATCTCCTGATTGCATTGACTTAACATCGCATTCTTGCACTTCCCAAACATGAATAGCTTTATCTTCGCCACCAGATGCTAAGTAATGTCCGTCAATACTGAATCTCATTGTCCAAATCGACCCCCCATGGGCCTGGATTTTCTGACATAGATGCAATGCTGAGAATTCTTTGGTGGGTTTTCCATAAGCTTTAGCTTTAACCCATTCTGAACTAGTCGAGTTCTTGTCATTAGAATTGATATGTTGTACGCTCATTTTCTGTTGTCCACTGCTTTGTGAGGATGATGTTGAAGATGTATCAGCTGCTGCGGTTGTTTGTGTAGGAGCAGTGGTAGTAGTCGTTGTTACACTTTGATCCTTTTCTTTTTCTGTTGTTTTTGATCCGCTCATGGAACCCTTCAGGTTCTTCAAAATTGCAGCCCCTTTCTTCTTGCTATTTCTAAAGCTCTTGCTAAGATAAGAGTTGGTCATGGCCAGTTTACTGTTGATGCTGTCATTTCTCTTACGACTTGTTCTACGCATTAGTTCCTTTACGACAGGTGAGTGCCCCACGGTATTCTCAAATTCATCCATTGTGAGTTGCTTCCCCGTTTGTAGATCACTCACCTTATTCCACATTCCCTCATCATTAAACTCTTTCACTATGAACTCCTTTCCGGTATCTAGATTCTTGATCAAGAAGAAAGAATCCAACTGGGCAGTAGAGGTGGTGTGCTGGTCGTTCTTCTTGTTATTGGTGGTAGATGTTGAGGAAGTTTTTGTATTTGGGGTGTAAACTCTAAGAACGTTGGCATACTGACATGATAATCCGACAGATGGTGTCAGTAACCCCGATGACGTTCTCGTAAGGTGTTGCTTTGATACGGATCCGATCATGCCCTCTTTTCGTCGTTTTGTGTTGAAGGAGCTTGTTTCTATATCACTGTCTGATCTAGAGCGAACTAATAATATGGACTGGGATGAAGCCTGATCAGGCGTAGCATGATCTTGCTGTACATGAGCGTGCAATTGAGGTTGTGGTTCAGTTTCAGCACGTGGCTGAGGTTGCGCTTCAGTTGGAGTGCGTGACTGCAACTCAAGGTCAGCTTCTCTTGATTCTTGTAAACGAGGTGAAGATTCATTTACCAACGAATCAATATTTTGGTTTTCATTGGATTTGACTACGTCTATAGGAGTAACAACAGGTTTAATCGAAACTAGTCTTTTGGAATATGGCTTGTTGAAGTTGGCGGTAGTTGTGCTAGGCAACCGAGCAAGATCTTTATTGCTATTCAACCCCATACCTTGTAGAAGCCGCCTTCGCCGATCAGTGATTGATCCAGGGGCAACCATCCACATGTCATATTGTGCCGAGGAGGGGACACTTGTAACCTGCAGAGGTTCCTTGATGGAATTCGAATTCGAGGCGAGATTGTGAGAGAAAGACACTCGACTATCATTGAATTCTTGGCCGTCGTCAAATTCAGGTAAAGGCATGTCAAGAGGGACGACGACGGAGAGACGGTTGGTGCTTTCGAAGAATTCATCAGCACCATCATCACCATCATCATCATCATCATCATCATCATCTCCATTGAAGTCATCTAGGTGATCCCAATTCATTGTCACTGTTCTCCGTTCCATTTTCGCACATATCTTTCTTGAATAACATAAACTTAACGCATGTAGGTATTGATTTGATCTAAAAACTTGTTTTTGTTTTTGGTTAACATTACATTAATTATTAAGAATGCTTTTGTTCGTTCTTGAGGAATGAGAGGATAAGAGAGAGGGAGACAAGTGGAAGAGAGAAAAAGAAGGGGGTACGTGATGTGGATGATCTTAATTATGTTTTGGTTGGCTAGAAACCATCTGTAATCTGTAAATATATATATATATATATATATATATAATATATATATATATATATATATATAATATATATATATATATATATATATTAACATTACCTAATCACTAGCATTGTTTGTATTTTTTCCTAGAAAATACATGCACAACATATCTATAACCTTTTAATCGGAATACGCATCATTAACCCTAGCAAAATACATGCACAACCAAAAAATAAGACAGCATATGAAAAGTCCATGTCTAACTTCATTCTCATCTGCTACTTTATTCCAATAATGTCCTTAAGATGCAATTGAATCCCTTTCTCGCTGAAATCAATCGTAGGAAATTGAATCCAACGAACGGTTTCAATCCCCTTCTTCTCCCTTAATTCAATCATAGGGACCATTCGATTCCATCGCTTTCAATCCTCTTCCGATCATAGGTGAGTTGCTTAAATTCAAAGTCAACGGATCGAAATCGAGCTGAAACCATCTCAAATCATGTTTCAATCACCCTCAATTTGATGGCTTCTGAGTTTATCGAAGTCGTAACAATTTCAAAGTCCAAATCGGCTGCCTCTGCGGGAAAATTGTTCCCACCGGTCTTTAGATTTCATCCCACTGATGTATGATTGTTATGTTATAAAGAAAGATGAGAGAATGAGGAGTTTTGAATATTGTATGAGACTTTAAAACTCAATGAAGAGAAAGGAATTAAAAATAACAAATAGAGAGAAATAAATGATACCTTAGCATTATTTGTAAAGATAATCCTACAAGGAAACCCTATTGAAGAGGATGACCAAATGAAGAGCATTACATTACCAAATATTTTTAATAAATGTTGCTTGTGAAAGACAACAAAGACCCCAGTAGCATAACACTATCAATTTTAATAGCTTTTATGATCTAGCTTACTTGTATTGGTCAAACATGAATTGCTTATGGGTGTAGTTTTTATGGGTCAAGAACTAAACTTCTTATAGATTGTTGACAAGCATTGAACATTTATGCTCTTCCCGCTAAATGCGTAATCCAATACTCAGATGGATTCTCTAACATTGAATTTAATATATGCGCTTACTTACTTGGACATGTGGCTGCTTTATGGTTTATGTTAGATTGACATATGCATTTACCTGATTCCAACTACTAATTTTGACATTTAAGATCACTAAAACTAAATTTTCATTTTCAGTTTTGGTTACATGTTCTTGTTTCAAGCCTCAGCATGCCCTTTTGCAAGTTTATGTTGCTTTTTGCAACCCTCTACCTCATAACTTGCTACAAATGGAATATCGTTAAGTAGTTAAAAAGTTAAAGACCCTTACCTAAAATCTTGCAAATGACTTCATGCACTCTCTCATATTATCTCAACATACGCAAACAAGAAGTCAAAGATTCAAAAATAAAAATCTTTTTAATCATAAATTTATATACTAGGTAACCGTTAAAAATCAATACCGGATTGTGACCCCACATAAGACTACCGCTTTGTGACCAAACAAGAAACTTTGAGTGTGTTTCACATGACCAACATGTACAATGACAAAGTTATATTTGTAACTACTTTAAAAACTTTAGAATATTTACCTGTTTGGGATAATGCATACTTAAGTCACCCGAGTGTTCAAAAGTTTTCACTTCCAGAGTTGTAAAATGATAGAAATACATTGAACCTACTTACATTTTTGTCAGCTTTACTACTCTACACATGCATAAGCTTTAAAATTAAGAGATGTCCTTACACCCCTTTTCAGTAGCTACCAAAACTTATTTTCCATAGCACTTTCTTTCATCCATCTAACTAAAAGTGAATCAACAATATCATCAACCACTTCATCCCAAACTTCTTGTCCATAAATGGTGGTGCTCTATCTCTTAGAGTCTTAGTCTTTTTATTACGTTTTCCTCCTTGTACCCTTAAGCATCATCTTCAACTTTTCATAACTAGAAAATTGTTCTCATGTGGTGAAATTCATGCTAAATTTCATATCTGATGATCATTATCATCATCTGAGTAAATATGCGGGTGCAAATAAGAAATTAGCTTGTGAAAATTGTCTTTTGACAAGTTGCTATGCCTTCTTTATAACTACTACTTGTTTTTACATGCAAATTCTATAAATGAAGATTTACTTAAAAAATGAATCTATTTGAAATAAATGGTAGTTGGCATACAAGTGAAATTAATGACCTTTACTTTAATATTTTTTTGGCATTATGCTCAAATTTATGTAAATGAGTCGTGTTTCTATTGGGAGTTTATGATCAAGTAGCGTATTATTTTTGGTGTTTTTTATGAAGTTTAAAACTTTTTGCAATAACTTTGAATTCTATTAGATGCATTAACGAACAAGGGATTAAAAGTTCCACTCTAAAAACAATGTATTTTAGTTGTGGTTCTAATGCGAAGGATGACAGTATTAGTCAACATTAATATGTGTGATAGTATAGGGTGTTGTATTGTATTTGTTACATTCTTGATGTATGTTATGTGTTAATACTTTATTTATATATATATATATATATATATATATATATATATATATATATATATATATATATATATGGCTCCTCACTCATTTTGAGGTAGACCAACCATTACCTCCATTATTACTTTCTCATGTTATCAGAGCCTTATAAGTGACAAAGTGAGTGATTAGGTGGTTTGGATCAAATATGGTACGCAATGGATTGGATTGATGGTTGAAAATGTACATGTTAAAATTACATAAATTAGTTAGCCTTTTCAAATACGTCAATAGTTCACAAAAGTGGACAGTTTACTTGCTGGAAATACCTGTTTATTGTTTTATCTTTTGACCACTTGCAAAATAGGTAATCATAGCTTTGTGATCGTTGCTTTGGTGAACTTAAAGGTTTTTACTTTTCATCTTTTTGCTTATGTTTTCTATTTTTGGGTTTAAAGTTGATTTTTCTTGATTTAAGTCTATTTTGTCTAATTGATTAATTTGGGATCTATGTATTACAAGTTTTAGGGATCTATGGAATCAATAGAGTAGCAGTTAAGCAACCAACAAAAAAATTATAAGAGAAGGTGTGCATGATTTAAGAGAGTTGATGCATCAATATACACTATGAGCCTATGGTTACTTGTCAAATGTTGCAACCATTTTTGCAAATTGCAATCCTTCAACCTGGATCATGTAAATTATCTTTTTGAAAATTTTATAACTTTGAGACTGGGCAATAGGTATTGTTGGTAAAATATATGAACTCAACAAAGAAACTTGAAACATAAAAGTTTTCATGTCAGATAAAGGATTCCATATCGTGATATATATTGGGTAATTAGGATTTTCGTTGAATTTGTCGTAACACCGGCTATAGATACGACCGCCTATGTGAACAATGACCCAAAAGATTTCTAGCCTGGCAAGAAGTAGCATAGCGTCTACTTTTAGCAAGTGTATGACATGGCAACATCACACCACAGAATAACAAAAATGACAACCTTTAAAGGCATCGGCAATGTCACTACAACACATCCCTAACATAAAAAATATTTCAGGTAATGCTCTACTCCCCAAGGTACACAAACGTATAAAGAGAAGCAATAAACTACTAAGGTGCTGTTTGTTTTTTCTGCAGGAAAACGTCTGCAGTTTGCGGATCACATCTGCAGACATCTGTAGCAGAAGAGGTGGACCAAATGTCTGCAGTCTGTAACAAAAAGACTATTTTGTTTAACATCTGCAGAATGCTGAAATATTCTGTAATTACACTAAATTTATTTTTTAAACTTTAAAAATAACTAATACATTATTATATAAATAAAAGTCATAGAAATACATTAAAATATAAATAAAAGTCATACAACACTACAATAATATTCATAAAACCATACGATTACATTTATAAATCGTTTATTTGACATTCTGCATTATCTGCTTAGTAATTTCATCTCTTAATTGAGTCATATATTCTCGATCGGATGCGTTACCATGTTCTTCAACATCATTTTCTTCAGCATCAACGTGCATATCACAATTTTCAAAGGACACATTGGGTTGATCGTATTGTGTAAAAAGTCATCGCTAAGACCCTCTTTCCTTATAAAATTACGCAACGCGAAACATGCAACGGTAATGTTCCTTTGTGTAACCAACGGAAATGGTGCCATCCTCTTCAATATAGGGAACCGTGCTTTCAAAACACCAAACGAACGCTCAATAATGTTTCGTAGTTTTGCATGTGCATGGTTAAATTTTTCTTTATCGGTCAATGCACAATTCCTACAAAAATCTCCAAGCCAATACCTTACGTTTCGATATGGAGCCATAAATCCTCCTATGTGTGCATAAGCGGCATCACAAAGATAATATTTATCTGTAAGGATATATATATATAATTAGGAAATTAAACTAAAATACCAAACATTTAAAAACAATTTATATACCTTATGGTGGTAACGGGAATGGAGCATTTGTATCTGATAAGGCCTCTGATAATATTCTGGAATCATGTGCTACCCCTTCCCAACCTGCCACAATGAATGTAAAAATCATGTTGAAGTCACAAATTGCTAATACGTTTTGATAACACTCTTCTTTTCCCCTTCCTCTATATAAATCTTGTTTACTAGCAGGGACAACAACATGTATCAAAGTACCATCAAGTGCACCAATCGATCCCTTAAAAATTCGCCTAAGTCTTTTGTTATGTCCCGGAGTGTTTGGATTTGGATTGAAAGAAGTTGGTACTATCATATCTTTGGCAAAAAGCATCATTTTATCTAACACTTCATAAAAGAATTTATGAATTGTTTGCTTTGAGTGTTGAAATCTTCGCTTTATAACCACGTAACGTTGATTATGACCAATTATCATTAAAAACATAACCATCTTCTCCTCAAACGATACATGTTTACTATCCTTTAACGAATAATTTATTCTAAAATGTGCACATAGTCGGACAAAGGATTCACGAGACATACATAGCAATTCAATGCATTGTTTGGGATTTTCTTGCAATAACTATAACGTTTATTTATGCTCTGTCATTTCTGAATCATTGTCTCGCATTCGTTTCAAACATCTTCTCAAAAAAAAATGAACATACAAGTACATAAGAATTACTAGAAGTAGTTTCTTATTATAATCTATATGATCCTGTGTTAATAATAAAAAAAGGCAACCATTACACATAAAAATGTCATGATAAACATTAACCATAAAACATAACAAAATGTCATCACCAACCAAATACAACCATAAAACATAACAATGTCAACACCAACCAAATACAACCATCAAAACATAACAAGTCAACATGTAACACCCGAATATTTATTATTCTGAAGCCGGTGAAGAAAGAAAAGAAAATAAAGTCCAAAAGTCGAGGGACCAAACTCGCCAACGAAGAAAAGTTGGGAAATGTGGTGATATATGTAGGGAGAGGGCAGCCCACTCTCCCCACACCCACATTTCAGTTTCATAAAGAGAAGAAGAGAGAAAGAAGAGAAAAAGGAGGAAAAGTGCCGGTTCGGGTCGCCAAAATTGTCGTGAAGCAAGCCGAATCGAAGCTCTTGTTGTTGTGCTCGTTTAGGTGAGTTCTAGGACCCCTCTTTTACATGTTTTTGAATGATTTTGGGGCTGGAACACATCTAAAAACCCTTTTCCACGTTTTTGGGTGAAAACCCGTATGTATGCGTGTATGTACGCGTAGGACCCGTTTGGGGCTTGATTTCTTGCTTGGTTGTGCTTGAATAATGTTATGGTATGCATCCCTAAGGTTTAGGATGGTCGATTTAGGCTTAAAATGGGTTTAGATGAGTTTGGAGGCCGAAAACCTCGGCTGCAGTCGGGTTCAACTGCATTCTGCATCAGTTAGGGCTAGGCGACCGATTAGGGTGAGATTGGGGTTCATTCGCACGATTGAAGGGCCAGTCGCATGGGGGTCATGCGACTGAAGGTCCATTCGCACGACTGAAGGACCAGTCGCATAGGTGTTCATCCGCATTGACCATTCGCATGACTGGATGTTCATTCGCATAGGTGTTCATCCGTATTAGTTCATTCGCCTGATGTTCAGTCGCATGGAGGCAATGGGACAAAAGGGTGTCCATACGCCCGAATAGGGCTGTTGAACCCGATGAAGGTGTAGAATGACTTCTGACTTTCGGGGGAAGGTGCAGATATAAGTTTTGATGTAAAGGTTCCCATAAGAGTTTTTAAGATGACGATCGAGGTCTTAGAAAGCATGTTGGGCATGATGAGGGTGATGATGTTGTATGTTATGTATGTATGATGTTGCCCTGTATGATGTGATGTTGATGCATGTTAATGTTCCTTAGTGTGATGTATAATATCTTTCCTATGGCTTTACCTATTATGATGAATGAACGAAGTATTATGTAACGTAAAGTGAAAGATAAAGAAATAGGAACATGATGAATGAATGCATGTATTAATGAATGAATGAAACGTCTTTCACACATCGGATAACGGGTCCTTCATGGTGATTGACCCTGAATGTAGAACCTCTACCGCTCACCCCTAGTACTGTGGCATACGTTTAGCTGTTCATTTTCGGCCCAGTAGCTAAGACTGATGGTTACTCCTAGTACCGTGGCATATGTTTAGCTGTTCATTTGTTGACTTCGGCCGGTAGCTACGACTAACCGGGGTGTAGCACATGGTATTGGTAAGGATGATGTCCGATGCGCAAGTAAAGTAATGAAAGAACGAATGAGGAAGATAATAATGATATGTGTACGTACGATGTGTGATCATGTATAAGTAACGAACGGTTTTATGTGAAAGTAAAGTATGTTTTATTTATAAAACTAGAACTCACTCAGCAACGCTGACTTTGATGTGTTTCCAGTTGGCAGGTAATGGTTGCTGAGGATGGCACGGACGACTACTCAGCTCTTTTGGGATGGCATTCTTTTGATTAATGTTTTTGCATTGTAATGCGAACAAGTTATTTTGTATGAATGTTGTATTAATTTGCAAAAGCATTTACATGGAAATGAAAGATTGTTTTAGTTTTCCGCTGCGATTTTATGAAATACAAAGGTAATTATACGTTTTATGTGCGATGAGAACCCAGCTGTAAGCGTCCCGGGAACGGGGCCTTACAAGTTGGTATCAGAGCCAAAGTTTAAGTGAAATGGGTAAATTTTCAAAATAAACCTAATCTTAAACTGAGAATGGGACGGAATGGGAATGGGATGCCAATCTGAGTAGCTGCGTGCCATCAGGTATTTTCGTTAAGTTAACCGGTTTTATGTGCGCATGGTATGTGTTATGTGTTGTATGCAGATTTAAATACTGATGTAGTCAGGACATGTAATACTTGGGGTATGAAGAGTAAAGTAAGTGTCTAATCACAACTGGTCACTGTAATTAGGGACTTACTATACTTGACATAAACTGAGTTGTTTCCTTGAATGACCGTGTTGGTGTTTGAATCTTTCAGTTGCGTGTGATGGCCGGAGGTAGATCTTCGAAAGCTTCTAGGGGTGGAGGTCATGGTGTTGAACCGCGACCCAAGAGAGGGAGACCCAGAGTTGAGAGGGTGGTTCATGAAGAACCAGAGACCCCCCATCCGAAGGGTGGCGACGAAAGCGCCAATCTGAGAGCCTCAGTAAAGGAGGCTGTTGTAGAAGAAGTCCATCAGGTCATGCAGACAATCTTACCGTCTGTGGTGACTGAAGTTATTAAGGCCGTACGAGAAGGGGAAAGAAAAAAAAGAAACAGATCCTTTGGAGAACGGGAACAACCAGAGCCGGAAACGGTTCTATCTGATGATGAAGAGGAAGAAGAAGATCTTGCTGCTGAAAATCTTGGTCGATTGGTGCCTTGGTCGATTTCTTGGACAACATCGTCTTCCATACTCGAAAATCTTGCTGCTGAAAGGTAGTTTATGGCAGCTTCTTCATAGCTGTTCATAATTTGTTGGTTGCTTTATCATAGTAAGCATCATTCATATATAAAAGATCCTCTTGTTCTTGGGTTTGATTAAAACTTATAACATCAAAGATAATCTGGATTTTCAGCTTATAAACAATGTTATTATGATTCCACTTCCGCTGCGTTTTTCAGAAAGTTTAATAGGTTAAACTTAGATTACATCTTCTAACAAACCCTTCAATGGCATCATGAGCCAGTTATGTGGATTGCTTGCTTGTTCTTGTCCTTTGAAAATCGTTTTTATGGGACTTCATAACCCTCTTATGGGCTGCTATATTCATGTATGTTGAATCCCCAAACTTTCAAGGTTATATACACATGCTTGTGATTAAACCTTGAAAGATATGTATGTTGATATGTATATTGTTTGGACATGTTTAAAACCCGAAATCTCAGTTCATGTTGGCTGAAATTTCATGGTTTTAGTGGGGATTCTTTGTTATATTGGATGATATAATGGTATTTTTAGTTAGTGCATAACCTAGCTTTTGGCCTTGTGTTGTTTGGATGAATGCAATGGTTGTTTTGTTTATTCAATGGGGTTGTATATTAGTTTATTTGTGCTTTGTTTAAAAATGTAATTTATTTATTATTGGGTTATAATAAATAGATTAGGTGTATTTTCATTTTACTAGATATCTTGTATTAGGACTTTATATCTTGTAAAATGAAGACGTACGCGTTGGAAGCACAAAGGAAGGTCATAAGAGAAACATGGAGCATTTTGGATGCGGTTTCAAGTGGGTGGCTTTTGGAAGCTTTCTATGTGTTTTGTTATGACCCTTAGGAATGCCCTATGGACCACACTTGTGATGGCAAACAAGTGTGGACCACTTTAGATGCTATGGTTATGCACATATGCTATGTGTTTGTTTATATTATTGTGGTTGATGGCATGTATGTGGTATTTGCTTTATCTATCCTATCCATGATCAAACAAACTAATTAAATGATTCTTAATCATTAAAAGGAAATAAAAGGTTATTAATATGATTTAATGATTTTAAATATTAAAATGGGTTTTAATCAAAGAATCATAGGGTATCTTGTATTTGAAAGCATGCAAGTACAAGTACATAGAGTTTTCTAAACTAGAATTATGGAATCTCTAAATACATTCCAACAAGTTTAACACCGTCCTTTTGCACAACACTTGAGTCATTTGGAAACTCTTAATGGGATAAATGTCACCTAACCATTTAAAGGGAACTTGTGACTTAAGGTGGGGATACCACATTTGTGGGATAAAGGTCACCTAACCACTTATGTTGGTAAACTCACATGTGTGTGCAAGTAGGGTAACTTGATTTGCAAACCATGTTAAATGGATCACCTACAATATGGTTTCCAAATGGTGTTGATGGGATTAACATGCCGACTTTACATATGATGTTTAAAGTCGATCCCATACCTCTAGAAGTTGCAAATGGTTGCAACCGTCAATCGTTGACCACCTTATTAATTTAAATCGTGGGATAAAGGTCACCTAACCATAATTTAAATGTAATGTGGGGTTCTAGATTTTAATATAAAAATGACCTTAAAAGGTATTAATTATTATAGCAATATCGAATATACTAAAATAGATCATTGTTAAATTTTGTAGATGGCCACCAATAATGATAATCATGATAATTCATCCGCGTCCGCCCAATCATTGTGAGCGATTCTCCAAAAGGAACGTCTAAATCATAATAATTTCATTGATTGGTATTGAAACTTGAGAATCGTTCTCAAGCAAGAGAGATGATCATATATTTTAGACGACCCTATCCCCGATCAACATACTGAGGATGATGAGGAGGCCTATAACGATTGGCTGAAGTACACTAAGGACTCCGTCCAAGTGTCTTGTCTCATGCTGGCGAGCATGACTCCGGATCTCCAAAAGGAGTATGAACATCACGGAGCTTATGACATGATAACCAGCTGAAGGAAACGTTCCAACAGCAAGCGAGGGTTGAGCGCTTCGAAGCGGTTCGAGCACTCCATGCATGTCGTATGGACGACAACCAATCGGTTTCATCTTATGTACTTAAGATGAAAAGCCACATTGACCGCCTCGAAAGGCTTAATTGTCCTGTCTCGAAGGAATTGGCCACGGATTTGATCCTCAATGGCCTTACCAAGAAGTTCGAGACATTCGTTGTAAGGCCCCGTTCCTGGGACGCTTACAGCTGGGTTCTCATCGCACATAAAACGTATAATTGCATTTGTATTTCATAAATCACAGCGGAAAACTAAAACAATCTTTCATTTCCATGTAAATGCTTTTGCAAATTAATACAACATTCATTTCAAAATAACTTGTTCGCATTACAATGCAAAAACATTAATCAAAGAATGCCATCCCAAAAGAGCTGAGTAGCTTCACGATGTGCCATCCTCAGCAAACATTACCTGCCAACTGAAAACATATAAAAAGTCAGCGTTGCTGAGTGAGTTCTAGTTTTATTACAAAACATACTTACTTTCATATAAAACCATTCGTATTTTACATGATCACACATCGTACGTACACATAGATAATATCATTATTATCTTCTTCATTCATTCATTCGTTCATTTGTTCTTTATGACTTTACTTGCGCATCGGACATCATCCGTACCAATACCATGTGCTACACCCCGGTTAGTCGTAGCTACCGGGCCGAAGTCAATAAATGAACAGCTAAACGTATGCCACGGTACTAGGAGTAACCATCAGTGTTAGCTACTGGCCGAGTCAATAAACGAACAGCTAAACGTATGCCACAGTACTAGGGGTGAGCGGTAGAGGTTCTACATTAAGGGTCAATCACAAAGAAGGACCCGTTATCCGATGCGTGCAAGACGTTTCATTCGTTCATTAATGCATGCATTCAACATCGTGTTCCTCTTTTTATCTTTCACTTTACGTTACATAATACTTCGTTCATTCCTTATCATAACACGAAAAGTTATGGGAAAGATAAACATACATCATAATAAGGAACATAACACACAGTCGTCATTATCATACAGGGCAACACCATACATACATAACGTGCATAAACTTGCAACATCATCATCATCAAAGCATGTTGGGCATGATGATGATGATTGCAAGTTTATGCACGTTATGTATGTATGGTGTTGCCCTGTATGATAATGACGACTGTGTGTGTTATGTTCCTTATTATGATGTATGTTTATCTTTCCCATAACTTTTCGTGTTATGATAAGGAATGAACGAAGTATTATGTAACGTAAAGTGAAAGATAATGAAAGAGGAACACGATGTTGAATGCATGCATTAATGAACGAATGAAACGTCTTGCACGCATCGGATAACGGGTCCTTCTTTGTGATTGACCCTTAATGTAGAACCTCTACCGCTCACCCCTAGTACTGTGGCATACGTTTAGCTATTCATTTATTGACTTCAGCCCATTAGCTAAGACTGATGGTTACTCCTAGTACCGTGGCATACGTTTAGCTGTTCATTTATTGACTTCGGCCCGGTAGCTACGACTAACCGGGGTGTAGCACATGGTATTGGTACGGATGATGTCCGATGCGCAAGTAAAGTCATAAAGAACGAATGAACGAATGAATGAATGAATGAAGAAGATAATAATGATATTATCTATGTGTACGTACGATGTGTGATCATGTAAAAGTAACAAATGGTTTTATATGAAAGTAAAGTATGTTTTGTAATAAAATTAGAACTCACTCAGTAACGCTGACTTTTTATATGTTTTCCAGTTGGCAGGTGTAACATCTTGTAAGTTTGGGTTAATTTAAAGTTAGTCTTGTTAAATTTTTACATGGACTAATTGTGTTATTTATGAAAATTATGGGCTGCTTATGATTATTACCTTAAGTGCTCTTTTGAATTTGTAAGGTTATAATATTTATATAATAATAATAATAATAATAATAATAACAAATTATAAGAGTAATAATAATTATGTTACTAATAATAATAATAATAATATAATAATAATAATAACAATTATAAGAGTAATAATAATTATGTTACTAATATATATAATAATAATAATAATAATAGAACAATAAAGGTAAAATGAAGTGTAAACTTTTAAACTTGAAAATGTTCAAACATTAAACTTAATTTAAACTCAAGGGGCTCCTTGTCAATTTTGAAACTGTGAAAATAAAGTTTGGGCATGAAATAACAACCTTAAAACTTCAAGGACCATTTGTGCAAATAACTAAAAACTAATCCAAGTTTTCCCTCCTAACCGCGTTCCGGCCAGAAATCCGGCGGAGCTCCGGCGAGCTCCGGCGACGGCCAAAGCACCCAAAAATTATTCGTTTCGAAGCCCAAAACCGACCCAAATCGTGTCGTTTACACGTTTCGAACTTGATTACTCGATTAAATTGCATTTAAACATCGGTTTCGACCCTAAGCGATCGCATAACCGATATACATTAAAACTTATGGCCGTTCGAGCATTTACACATCATAATAGTCCAACTAAACTAACCTAAACGACTCTCTATCAATCATTAATCGAGTACCATCCTCAATTGCATCTGAAACAACCACAGATTGCAAATTGAACTTCATATTCTTATCGCGAATTTTCACCACTCGAACACCACCATACCAAACTGTTAACAACGAATTGACAGAGGGCTTTACATCGTGAACATCATCCGAAGCTCCACACGAAGTTAATTGGATTATCATCGCCATTTGTGCATCAAACTGAATCAAGCTTGGTCGCGACTAATTATTTGGTCGTTCTTCATCAATTCGTGTTTGAATCGGGTAATTAAATGAATGTATATACTCGAAAATCTTGTGGGGATCAAAAGCCCCATGGTTTAAATCGTTAACAACCTTGATTTGATCTTCAATTGTGGTCATGATCAAACTAGGGTTCGTGCGATTTGGGGGAAATTCGTTGTTACTGTATTTAGTTATTAAATCAGAGTCTTAAACGCGGCTGGATGCCTTGGTTCATTGGTGCCTCACTCACATTCCGAATTAGAGGTCCGGGTTCGAACCCGGTGACCTCCAATTCATTTTGTTTTTGGCTTTTCAGCCTTTAAAAAAATATAGAAAAATTCTAAAAATTATAAAAATTAATCTTGTAAACTTAAATTATTTTGAAGTCACTTAACCAATTTCTAAAAATTTATGTTCTTATAATACTTGTATACTTATATAAAAACAAATGATAAAATTAGTTAAATTTCTTAAAAAAAAATAAATTTAATGTTGACTAACTTATTAAAACCATTATTAGTTCAAATAATATATTTAAATTATTTCTTATAAGTTAAACTTAAAATATAGTTTAAATCTACTAAATAATTGATTGTTCAAATAATGTATATAAACTATTTTTTTTATAAAATAGACATTAAAAATTGTTATTGTTATTGGCTCCCACTTTATTGATAATTTTTATAAATAAAAAGATATCTACACTTTATATTTTGTTTTGTCAACCATATTAAACGATTCAAGTTTATGACCTCATGACAAATTATTAAATCAATGTAATTCTTTTGTTAGAAATCTATATATATCAAGGAATCCCAAATTTTTCTCTTAAAACCCTAAATCATGTTTAAACGTTAACCTAAAACTTAAATCTTGTGAATATTGTTACTTAGGATTCGTTGGGAAGAACTACGTTGGAACGTTGCTTATTATATTTCTTATTAATCGTCTTTTACATACATTTGACCATGTGAGTATTCTATACCCTTTTCCTATTTTCACACTTTGGGGTGAAACATGTTAACTTATACTATTGCACTCATAGACTTATTTGAGACTTGTAACCTATGGCAATTCATCTTGTAAAAGTTGTGGTTAGTTGAACTTTCGTGATTACCATGTTATGGCGTTATATGTACAATCATTAACTATTACTAGCCCAGCGAAGTCATAGATCTATGGGTAAGACAAGCCTGCTTGGTTGATCCAAGTACACTTAGCTGATCGTATATACTTTTAACGTTTGAGACTTGTAAAGCATTGTCAAGGTTTGATTTGTTGCATTGTCCATAGCATCCCTAATCACTATATTCACTAACTTATGAATTGAATTGCCATCTTTATATAATATGTATTAAAACTATGGAATGCTCACCAACATTATTGTTGACCTTTTATTTTAACATGTTTCAGGTAATACCCAAGTTTGATTATCTACACTTTGAAGCTTGCACACCTAGGAAGGACCTAGATTAATAAATAAGATAGAATGATATACTGCATTCTATGTTATGTTTATATTTCCTTTGAAACTATTGATTGTAATGTGACAATTTAAAACTTATGTTTAAACTTTATTTGGTTTTTCTTAAATAGCGTTATGTGGCTATGAACGATCTTAACTCTCACTCTTCGACGTTTCCGCCGTCAAGGTTGGGGTGTGACAGCAGGTAATGTTTGCTAAGGATGGCACACCGTGAAGCTACTCAGCTCTTTTGGGTTGGCATTCTTTTGATTAATGTTTTTGCAGTGTAATGCGAACAGTTATTTTGTAATGAATGTTGTATTAATTTGCAAAAGCATTTACATGGAAATGAAAGATTGTTTTAGTTTTCCGCTGCGATTTATGAAATACAAATGCAATTATACGTTTTATGTGCGATGAGAACCCAGCTGTAAGCGTCCCGGGAACGGGGCCTTACATTCGTGTTGAACTACAACATGAATGCTTGGGAAAAAAGCATTGGTGAGCTTCACTCAATGCTCAAAACGGCCGAGGCGGCCATGGTAAAAGGGTTTTACCTGTTCTCACCATCAATGAAGGTGGGAGCAAGAAAAGGCCTCATCCCACACCCAAGGCAAAGGTTGCCAATGGCAAGGGATCCGTATGGGGAAAAGGGAAAGGGGTGGTAAGGGTGCCCCCCAAACCACAAGAGAAGAAGCAAAAGGTTGCTACTAATGACCCATGCTTCAAGTGTGGGGAGATTAGACATTGGGTAAGAAATTGTCCTGTCCATCTCCAAGAGTTGAAAGCAAGGAGGGATGTGGCAAACCTCAAGTACAATATACATGATCCATATTGATTAAACATGATATCCTCTAACACATGGGTATTAGATACCGGATGTGGAACACACATTTGCAATTCGTTGCAGGGGTTCAAAAAGAAGTGTGACTTCAAGAAAGGGGATGTTAGCCTCTACATGGGCAATGGGGTTAAAGTTCAAGTTGAAGCCCGTGGTGACAACATCTTGAAACTTCCAAATGGTTTGGAAGTAATTTTGAATAATGTTTTGTATGCTCCTAGTTTGACTAGGAATATTATTTCTGTAGCCCTATTAAAACAATTTGGATATGTATTATCATTTGTTGAAAAGGATATTCATGTTTCATTAAATGATAAGTTTTACTTTAAAGCTATTCCCATTAATGGTATTTATGAAATGGTTCATGAAAATACTTTAAATAGTTCATTGTACCAAACTAGCACCAAGAAACTCAAGTTGGATTTGAGTGATACCTATCTTTGGCATTGTCGTCTTGGTCATATAAACAAGAAAAGAATTCAAACACTACAAAAGAATGGTCTTTTAAAACAAATGAATGTGATTCATTTGATGTATGTGAATCCTGTCTACAAGGAAAAATGACTAAGGCACCCTTTAGTGGATCTAACGAAAGGGCAAAAGATTTATTAGGAATCATACATTCGGATGTATATGGTCCTTTTAAGCCAATGACTAGGAATGGTGAAAGATACTTCATTACCTTTACCGATGATTATAGTCGCTATGGGTATGTGTACCTATTAAGGCACAAAGATGAAGCTTTTGAAATGTTCAAAATCTTCAAGAATGAAGTAGAAAATCAACTCAACAAGTCAAATAAAGTTCTCCGCACCGATAGAGGAGGTGAATACCTAAGTGATGCTTTTCAAGATCATCTTAGGAGTTGTGGGATTGTCTCACAACTCACTCCACCTGGAACACCACACATAATGGTGTGTCTGAGAGGAGGAATCGAACTTATTGGATATGGTCCGATCTATGATGGCTAGAAGCACATTACCTCTATCATTTTGGGGTTTCGCTTTGCACTCCACGACCCGTATTCTAAATATGGCCCCAACCAAAAAGGTGGAAAGGACACCCTTTGAGAAGTGGCATGGAAGAGTTCCATCCCTATCATACTTAAGGGTCTGGGGTTGTGAGGCTTATGTTAAGACTCCCACCCCAAACAAATTGGAAGTCCGATCCACCAAGTGCATCTTTGTTGGATATCCTAGAGATTCTATGGGATATTATTTCTATGATCCACTGGAATAAAAGGTGTTTGTTGCCAGAAAGGGTGAGTTTTTAGAAGCAAAGTTCCTTATGGAAGGAACTAGCAGTAGAACAGTGGATCTTGAGGAGGATCAAGAACCACAACCCAATGCATGTTTGGTTGAAACTAGCACTCAACATGAGGATGTTGAAGATGATCAAGTGGTTGATCAATACACACAAAACGTTTGCAGACGTGGTAGAACTAGTTATCCACCTGAAAGATATGGAATTTTCATGGATGGATGCTATGTGGTAGATTCAGATGAACCAACCACATACCATGATGCAGTGTCCAATTCGGATTGTGACAAGTGGCTCGAGGCCATGAGAATTGAGATGCCATCCATGCATGACAATCAAGTGTGGGACTTGGTTGTACCACCCCTTAACTCCAAAGTAGTTGGAAGCAAGTGGGTTTTCAAGAAGAAAACTGATATGCATGGAAACTTGGATACTTATAAGGCTAGACTTATAGCAAAGGGTTTCACTCAAACTCAAGGGTTGATTATGAAGAAACTTTCTCACCTGTTGCGATGCTAAAGTCTATAAGGATATTGTTTGCCATAACTGCTCATTATGACTATGAGATTTGGCAAATGGATGTCAAAACCGCTTTCCTAAATGGATATCTTGAGGAAGATGTCTATATGGTTCAGCCTGAAGGTTTTGTCGATCCAAAACATCCTGATAAAGTATGCAAGTTAAAGAAATCAATCTATGGATTGAAACAAGCATCGAGAAGTTGGAATCACCGTTTTGATGAAGAAATAATTAAATCGGATTCATCAAGAACGCTGATGAAGCTTGTGTATATAAGAAAGCTAGTGGAGAAATCATCATTTTCCTAGTAGTATTGTATGTTGATGACATACTAATATTTGGAAATGACGTTCCAACCTTGGAAGGTGTAAAAACTGGCTTGGAAGTTGTTTTTCCATCAAGTATCTTGGTGAAGCCGCCTATATTCTGGGAATAAAGATCGATAGGGATAGATCAAGGCGATTGATTAGTTTAAATCAAAGTGCATACATTGATAAAATCTTGAAAAGGTTTAAGATGGAGAACTCTAAGAAAGGTGTGGTACCTATTCAAAGAGGAACGATATTGAGTACGACTCAATGTCCTAGCTCAAAGGATGAGCAAGATAAAATGAAGGCAATCCCATACGCATATGCTATTGGATCCATCATGTATGCAATGATATGCACTCGACCGGACGTGTCATGCGCCTCAAGCATGACAAGCCGATACCAGCAAAATCCTGGAAACAGTCATTGGATGGCTGTTAAGAACATACTTAAGTACATAAGGAGGACAAAAGATATGTTCCTAATCTATGGATCTGGTGATGAGGAACTCGTTGTAAAAGGTTACACGATGCGAGTTTCCAAACAGATCGTGATGATTCACGGTCACAGTCGGGATATATTTTCATTGTGAATGGAGGAGCGGTCTCTTGGAAGAGCTCCAAACAGGATGTGGTGGCTCTATCAACTACAGAATCAGAATACGTTGCCGCCTCATTGGCAGCTCAAGAAGCTGTATGGTTGAAGAAATTCATTGCCGATCTAGGGGTTGTCCCTTCCATTCAGGACCCCCTAGAGATATTTTGTGATAACGAGGGTGCGATTGCTCAAATCAAGGAACCTCGGCTCATCAAAAGACTAGGCACATTGAGCGGAGATTCAACTACATACGAGATGAAGTTGAAAAGGAAAAGATATGTATTCGCAAAGTTCACACGGATCAGAACATTGCGGATCCTCTCACGAAGCTCCTTGAAAAGGCAAAGCATGAAGGTCATACTTGTGCCATGGGACTTCGATATTCTAGTGATTGGATTTGATCTGTAAATTTTATATTTGAATATGTGGAACTCTTTATTATTTGAATAAAATTATTTGGTTATAATATTTCAATTAATGTTCCAATTTAGCATGTTTAATTCATGAGTAAATTGTTTACTCTAAACGTCCGTAGTCGTTCAGACTTGTGGGAACAAGTGTGAGGGTAAGATTATTATGAAATTGGATTGGTTGATATTCATAAAGATGAATATAGAGCAAGGGTTGCTGCCAAGGTTCATAGATATTTGTGGGATACAAATATTGGACTAACCCGCATCTCAAATTTTACTAAATGGAATCTTATTGATTGATCATAAGTAAATTTGAGTAAAGGCGAATATCATTTGGTATCCTCAGACCTGAGATACATATTGGGTTTTAATATTCACCAAGTATCATACCTTGATCTAGTTATCCGCTATTCTGAAATAATAGACAGTACATGAGACTATGTTCAGGAGTGACACGAGGTGTTTGTGAGAAACGTATGTAGTTAAGATGTGATTTGTTCCTCTTATTCGTTGAGAGCAAGATGTCTAAGGCCTAATTAAGTTAAATCAACAAGGAATGATCATTCCGTGTCCTTGGATTTAACATGGCATCTGTAACAAAAGGATAA
The DNA here is from genome assembly GCA_025506515.1 of Flaveria trinervia. Lineage (NCBI taxonomy): Eukaryota > Viridiplantae > Streptophyta > Magnoliopsida > Asterales > Asteraceae > Flaveria > Flaveria trinervia. The sequence continues at coordinate 253,041 of CM046442.1, forward strand.
ATGATTATTCACCTAAATCATTTCAAGTAGGATACTTGAATGGGATGATGTTATTGAATGACTATAAGTCATGCGTATTAAGGGTAGTAAACCGTTGTTAGGCGGTATTTACTGCTTGCATCAATCTTCTATGAATCTTGTGCAAGTGGGCGATTGTAGGATTCTATATGCCCAAGACATGTAGAATTATGATGTGGTTAGTACGTTATGATCCAAGTCAGGTTATACCCAATAACAAGCTTTGCAAACACAAACAATTATTTAATTGACGATATGATCATGCAATTAAATAACCACACCATATTTAGAAAAAATAGGTTTTCTAAATAAGTTGCATATGAGATGGAACAACTTATTAGGATATTTTGTTCATGAATATTATTTGTAATGTTATTTAAGTAGGTTAGATAACATCAAATAGTAAAAGGGTGTATAACTTATACAATTAATGGTTAATTGTATAACTTATTAAGTGACTAGTTCTTTTATGTGTGTTTTGTTTAAGAGGGAAACCCCCTTTTGAACATTTTTCGGCCGCCCCTTTGAAGGGGATTGGCCCTTTTTCTTGCTTGAAAAACACACACAATAAGTTAGGTCCAACACTCAATGTTCAACTCTCAACAAAATAAAACAAACTCTCTCTCTCTCTCTCTCAAAGAACTCTCGGCACTAGCAGCAGGTTTTGGAGGATTTGAGTGTTTTGGGTGGTGTTTCTTCCTAACAAGAAGGTGTTTTGCAATCAACCTTGGGGTATACAAGCTTGACAGGACCTCCTTTGGTGCCTTGGTCAATTTCTTGGACAACATCGTCTTCCATACTCGAAAATCTTGCTGCTGAAAGGTAGTTTATGGTAGCTTCTTCATAGCTGTCCATATTTGTTGGTTGCTTTATCATAGTAAGCATCATTCACATATAAAAGTCCTCTTGTTCTTGGGTTTGATTAAAACTTATAACATCAAAGATAATCTGGATTTTCAGCTTATAAACAATGTTATATGATTCCACTTCCGCTGCATTTTTCAGAACATTTAATAGGTTATACTTAGATTACATCTTCTAACAAACCCTTCACGACGATGAGGGGAGCGAAGGGGGGGGGGGGTGAAGGGGAGGGGGACCGAAGGGGAGGGGGCGAAGGGGAGGGGGCCGAAGGGGAGGGGGGCGAAGGGGAGGTGGCGACGGTGGGCGATGATTGCGAGGTGGCGACGGAAGTGGCGACGGTGGTGAGATGGTTGTGAAGAGGAGTGGGGGAGGTGGGTATGTGGGGAATGAAGATGGGTGAAGTTGTAACATCTTGAATTTTTGGTTAAATTAAAAGTTAACGTCGTTAATTCTTGTAAGGACTATTGATGGCATTTATTAAACTTTTGGGCTACTTAGGCTTATTGTTTTTATTTGTCCTTAATTTTTCTTAATTTGAAAGTTGATGATGTTAATAAATAAGTAACAATCATAATAATGATTTTAGCAATAATAATAATGATTTTAGCAATAATAATATTAACAATAAAAGACAAGTAAGTTATACAATAATAATAATACTTAAATAGTAATAAAAGAAATAATAATAATAATAATTTATGAAAGTTATTAAACTTAAAATAAAGAAAAATGTTTAAAACTAAAGTGAATTAAGTTTAGAGGTTGTTTTGTCAATTTATAAACTTTAAAAGAATATTATTTAGATAAAATAATAACAATTCAAAGTTCGAGGGGCCAAAGTGTAAAATTTTAATTTACAAACCCAACCCTCCCGCCTATCTTCCCTTCACGTTTTTCCGGCCAGTTTTCCGGCCAAATCCGGCCAAGCTCCGGCGAGGCCCAAAATAGCTCAAATCGTTCGAATACCAACCCCAAACCGCTCCAAATCATTTCATGAACCTGTCTCGAACTTAAATGTACCATCTAATTGTGTTTAATCATCGGTTACAAACACCACACGGTTGAATAATCCGAAACTTTTAATTCCATAACCGATCGACCCTTAAATCCTAATAATAACCGAATTAAACTCATCTAAACAATCATCTAGATGTCCCTAAATGTTCGCAACTCGCAATTCCACCTGAATCAAACACAAACACCTCCTTCGATCCTCTCTTCACCCGCAACCTACAACCTATTCGAGACCTCATTTCAAGGTTGTTAACCAACAATTGATAGAGGGCTTTTCACCTCTAGAGCTATTGAAGATTTCTGTGCGATCAATTTGATTAATATCATCTTTTGGGCATTGATCGAGCCGTACATGGTCGCGGCGTGTGCTTCGTGCATTCCAAGCATCATCTCAAATCCAATCTAGGTAATTAGTTATGCAGATAGACTCGAAATTGCTTGGGGATTAAAAGCCCTAACATTGATTTTACTATCTTAAACGAATTAAGGTTTAATTTTGGGATTTGTCAATTAGGGTTCATAGGATTTGGGGGTGTGCTTGAGTTATGTTTTTATGAAATTAAAACAGAATACAACCCGCGGCTGAGGCCTGGTTCACTGGTTAAGACACTGCTATCCTACCATGAGGTCCCGGGTTCGAACCCGGGCACCCTTAAACATTTTTTGGGCCTTTTAGCCCTCAATTAATTGTAGAAAATTTTTAATAAATATAAAAATAGTTTTTGTAAACTTTAAATATTTTTATAGACACCAAATAATTTTCTGAATTTTTATAATTTTTTTAAAACCTTTTAACAAAGGTTATTTTTGGTTTAATTCTATTAAAATGGGTTTCAAATAATAAATAATAAACCATTTGGTCCAAAATATACTTTTAAAGACATAATTATCTCTAATGTTATGTAACTTTTATATTTAAATGTCTCCTTTAAAATAATTAAGTAATTATTAGACTTGAAACAACAAATCTTTATAATATTAATAGGCATTATATTAATTAAAGTTTTATCATGATAATTGTAGAAATTAATATCTTATAATTTCACAATTATTTACAAATATTATTCTTCTTATAAAATATATTAACTAAATGTTTAGATTAGTAATTTGTTATAATCAAAATGTTATTGCAACTAATTTTTTAAGCTTTATTTATATTGAAACTCATCAATATTTATACTTAAATTCATTTCTAGAATACTTAAATATACATATATAGTTCTTTTAATTGGAGCAAAACATAAAATATTACTTTATAAACTTATTACTTACTAAAACCCCCCATAATTCTATCAAAACTCTAATCCTTGTTTGAACGTTAACCTTATTATTAACCTTAAACTTGTAATACATATGTTAGGTGCCTTGTGATGGATACTTTGGATTATCTTTTGACTTTTTATATCATCTAGTAATGCATATATCTACGTGAGTATTTCCATACCCCCTTTTGCTTATTTTCACAGTTTGGAGTGAAACCTGTTAACTTATTATCATTGCACTTGTAACTCATTTGAGACTTGTAATCTTTATGGCAATTCATCATGCAAAGTTGTGGTTAGTTGAAATTTTGTGGTTACCATGTTATGCATTATATGTACAATCATTAACTATTGCTAGCCCAGCGAAGTCATAGATCTATGGGCAAGACAAGCCTGCTTTGGTTGATCCAAGTACACTTAGCTGATTGTATAATCTTGTAAACGTTTGAGACTTGTAAAACTTTATCGAGGTTTGATTATTGCATTGTTCATAACATCCCTAATCACTTTATTCACTAACTTATGACTTGAATTGCCATCTTTTATATAATCTATGTATTAAAACTATGGATGCTCACCAACATTTTTTATGTTGACCTTTATTTTAACATGTTTCAGGAATACCTCAAGTATGTGTTCTACTCTTTGAAGCTTATCACATCTAGGATTGGACCTAGAGATAAAATGGTTGATCATGTTATTTGTAGCATTTGTACATGATGTATCATTTGTTGAAACTTTTGCTTGTAATGTTATAGTTGAATCTTATGATCAATATTTGGATTTAATAAATAGTGTTATGTGGCTGTGAACAATCGTAACCCTCACATCTCGACGTTTCCGCCGTCAAGTTGGGGTGTGACAAAGGTGATGTTAGGACTCAAATGAATTCAGAGAGAAGAGGTTAGAAGAGGTTGTGAAGACATTGTTCCACTTCTTCTCCATGCAGAGGTGAGGAAGACGTTTCTAATGAAACGTCTTCCAGAAAACAAACAGTCTGCGAAGTAAAAACCTCTTCCCGCGTCTGCGAGCGCGCAAATGAAGAGGTGAGGAAGAGGTTGTAAAGATTAAGGGAGAGGTGTAAAGATTAATGAAGAGGCTGATGCAACCTAAATATCTTAAGTCTATCCTGCAAGCTGCACAAGTGCATTAAAGAAGAAGCTTAGGAAGTTTCACACATGAAATAGAAAAATACTCTAAGTGTGAATCTTCCGAAGCCAAGACCAATATCTCTTCCAAAGCCAAACATGAAGTCTTCCAAAGCCTCAAAGACAAAGTCTTCCGAAGCTTCAAGTTCATGAAGACAGATTTCTTCCGAAGACTTTTAGTAACATGCTTTATCTGATGTACTGTTCCATAAAGCTGGACACATTTCCGCTGCGTCTCTACAAGTCACCAACTTACACGAGTTGGTGAAAAAGTCCATGCTTTTGGTAACTGTACATTAAGGTCTTGAGTCTGTAACTTTCTACGTTATGTACTTTATCCTTTTTGTAATAGATAAGGATGTGAGCTATGGCATGTCATAGTCACAAGTCAAAAGGCAATTTGCCTTTTGATTCTACAATTGATTTTGTTTGTGTCTAGTCAATTGTATCCAGCTGGCTTTTAAAGTATAGCCGCCTGTAGAATGTAGTATAAGTATCTCATGTTCTTGTATCTTTCTATTATGCTTTGTAACACTTGTAATAGAACATAGAGAAAGCAATATACTGCATTCTTGAAAACCATACACTTGTGTTCTGTCTCTTGCATTACTTGTGTTCTTAGTGTCTCAACTTGGTTAATCCAGTTTACTGTTTGATTATAGTTTAGTTAATCTCCTCTTTGTGTTGTTGTGTTGTAACTTACACCCTTCAATGATCCTGCAGAGGTTTTTTCAAAAAACAAACACCTCCTAAAAGAAATAAGAAAGCCGGTGAACCAAGTGGTATGAGAGAAAATTGTGAATCACCAACAAACATCAAGTAACACAAATTATAACTTGAACCTTTTTATAGTTTAATACACAACCTCAAATGTAGCAATCCTATCCAAATTACCTAACATGTAAAAGCAAAAGTAGAACACATCTTTATGAAATTACATTGTTACTTAAGCATGAAAAATAGTCTAAAACACAAAATATACACAATACATCATAAAACAAATTTTATAATTTGTATTGACAATTACAACACATATAATTTTATAGTAAAACGTTACTAAACATGTACACATACATTTTGATTATATATAAATTCTTATTTTGATTATATGAAACTATTAAAATGTACTAAGATGCAAAAATTCAAAGTGACGAGATTATATATTAGGTTTGTATGCATATTCCTCCATCAATTTTAATAAGGATAACATTTTATTCAACATCCATCATGTCTTTCTTAAGTTATCATTAAATTTATTTATAAGACAGACCCCATAGTGTTGATACAATAAATATATGTTGTCATGAACAAGACTTTGTTCATCGTTTCGTTTGTTTGCATCCCCACCTGGACGAACACCTTTTACTCCTTTGACTACATAGGTTTTGTATCTTTCCAAACAACATTTTTATCTTAAACCCGGTACGTACATTCAAGGCCATGCTTAAAAGTGCAATATACACATCTCCGGTGAAGCTGGTCCATCTCAAAAAAGGAAATCTTTCCACTATACGTGTTTGCATGTTCATCACTTTCATATAATTAGTTAAAATTATATACTTTATTATATGTTATGCCAGTGAGCATTTTGAGCTATATAACTAGGATTGCTAAATTGAACATGCCAAATGTACAAAATATTGGAATTAAAATTCTCACTTGCGGCCCATGTTCTTGTCGCTTAAGTTGGCTTATTGGTTAACTTACTATTAGACTTGCTTCACTATGTTTTTATGTTCTTCAAATAATGCAAATATTACATTCAATATTTGGCATATTTAAATTATGTTTAGGGTACGAATATCGGCATGACTAGGTACGAGATGTTTTGGGGAACATCCTAAGAAGAGCTGGGATTTCTGTTAAGAAAGAAGCCCCTGTGAATTTCCTCACGGACCCTATGGAGGGGAGGTCTACTTTGCGACCAGCGGATCTGCTCGTCTTTGGCTGGGCTGGGGGCAAACATGCTTGTGTGGACCGCACAGGTGTTTCCCCTTTGGTTGGTTTACAGGAAAATGGTTTTGTAGCTGGTCAAGCTGCAAGAAAGGCAGAATCAAAGAAAGTGGATAAACATGCTAAAGCTTGCGCAGAGAACCAGCACGCTTTTGTTCCCTTTGCCTTTGATACATTTGGCTCCCTAGCGCCAGAAGCTATCAACTTTTTGACCAGGGTCCAACGGGTGATAGACAACCATTGCTCCACCCGGGGAGGCAAGGATTTGTTTTTGGAAGGTTAGGATTTGCTATTCAAAAAGGGGTGGCGGCGCAGCTTGTTGCCCGTCTACCTTCTATTTTGATGTAACTTGACTAAACATTATTAATTGTAATCATACAGTTGAGGCTAAAAAAAAATTATGTTTTCAATCATTTTCAGGTTTTAAATTTTTGTTTCCATATACACCTCGTATACATCCCGGTGAGACCATCAACTTCATAGCAATAGAATCATATTGACCTTAGTGAGAGACTGTAAAATACTAAAACCAAAAGTAACATGTGCATATTTCACACTCGACACAAAGCGCATGCTTCTTTACCATGAAGTTACATGCAGTATATTTAAAATACACAATACTTATAAATTATCTAGCATATCATTGAGCATGGTTCATGGTACTCATTCAATGACTATCATTTAAAGTACTTAGTATGCTTTTTAGACTAAAAGTTTACAAGGTAGAATATACATAGTAAACATAAAATAGATCTATTATGTTATAGTATCACAATAATTAACACAAGATTAGTGTTATAACCTTCACAACTTTAAAGAGAATTGCAAGAGCAAGAAAATGTTAAATGTATAACTTATAAAAGTATATACAAGAGGTGCATCTTCTCCTCTATATTGAGGTGGTATTTATACTACAAATATTAATTATTTTGGTAGACAATATAAACTATTTTGGTAGATAAGTAGCATAGTAAACTTATCTACGAGTTTGACAAAGAGTTCATCCACTTGTTATAGTAATAATTCATAATACCCCCCCTTTGATGACACTTTTCAAAGTTCAAGAGTTTAAGTACTGCCTTGTTAAAAATCTTGCTAAAGAAAAACCCATTGGAAAAAAACCTTAGATAAGACAAAAAGTGTGCAACTTATGACTCCCCCTCATATTGTCTTCTGTAAATCATATCACATTATGTGTACGTGCCGCATGCCAATAGCACAAACATATTTTCCGAAAGTTGTTTTAGGAAGTGCCTTTGTGAAAAGATCAACTGAATTGTTGCTAGATTGAACTTATCTCATTTCAATTTGTTTATCTTTAATAAGATTTTGAGTGTATGAAAAGAATCTTGGTGGTATATGTTTTGTTCTGTCACTTTTGATATACCCTTGTTTCATTTGTGAGACACAAGCTGCATTATCTTCATAGATTGGTGGCATTATCATCTTCTCCAACCCACAAGAAGTTGATATAAGTTGTGTCATAGATCTTAAACATACACATTCACTTGAAACTTCATGTAATGTAATGACTTCAACATTATTTGAGGATGTTTCAATAAGTGTTTGTTTCTAAGAATGCCATAAAATCATAGTTCCTCTATTCTTAAATAAATATGTATCTAGTTTGAGATTTTGCTTTATGGGGATCAAATAAATAACCTGCATCTACATAACCAACCAACCCATCTTTTGAATTATTAGGATAAAACACGCCTAAATCAATAGTACCTCGAAGATATTGAAAAATATGTTTAATCCCATTCCAGTGCCTTTTAGTAGGGGCTGAATTAAATCTTGCTAACAAATTAACTGTAAAAGAAACATTAGGTTTCGCATAGTTAGTAACATACATAAAAACTTCAATTGCACTAAGATATGGTATCACTGGACCAAGAACCTCTTCATTATCTTTGCAAGGATGAAATGGATCATTATCAACATTGAGTGATCTAACAACCACCGGTGTGCTTAAAGGTTTGCCTTGTTCATATTGAAACGCTTTAAGAGTTTGTAAGTATAAGTTGACTGATGTATAACTATTCCATTATGCATATGCTCAATCTGCAAATCAAGACAATATTTAATTTTTCCAAGGTCTTTAATTTCAATTTTTTTCTTTAAAAGAGCAATTGTTTCGTTAATTTCCTTTTGTGTCCCACTTATATTTAGATCATCAAAATACACAACTATGATCACATATCCTGATGTTGTTTTCTTAATGAATACGTATGGACAAATAAGGTTATTTGTGTATCCTTCACTTGTCAAATAATCACTCAAAAGATTGTACCACATCCTTCAAGATTGTACCACATCCTTCCAGATTGTTTGAGTCTATACAAGGATCTTTGTAATTTGATGGAATATATTTCTTTAGGCGTTGAGCTTAATGCTTAAGGGAATTTAAACTCTTTAGAAATTTTCATATAGATGTCAGTATCTAGTGATCCATACAAGTAAGTTGTGACGACATCCATAAGACAAATCTCCAAATTTCTAGAGACTGCAAACCCGATTTAGTATCTAAAGGTTATTCCATAATAACATGAGAGTATGTTTCCTCACAATCAATCCATAGCCTTTGTGAAAAACCTTGAGCTACAAGTCTAGCTTTATACCTTGTAACTTCATTTTTCTCAATTTGTTTCGTACAAAAACCCATTTATACCCTATAGGCTTTACGACCATCAGAGTAATAACAATAGGTCCAAAGACCATTCGTCTGTTAAGTGAATCTAATTTAGGTTGCATAGCTCCTTTCTATTTATCCCAATCATGTCTATCTTGAAAGTCACTAACTGATTTTGGTTCAAGATCATCATATTCACTCATGATGTTAGTTGCTATGGAATAAAAAAATATTTTATAAATACTTTCCATTTCATCTTGATTCCACAAGATATATGTGTGACCATGGTTAACTAAAATTTCTTTGTTATTTTCATCAAAATCCTCCTGATCAGAGGTTTGGTAGTTAGCGTTGCATCAAGGTCATTCATTTTATGCTCAACCTCCTTTTAATGAGTTTTTCTTTTTGAGGATTTTTATCCTTTGAACCAATTGGTCTTCCTTATTTCAAACGTCTCTTAGACTCACAAGTCATTCTCTTATCTATTTGCTTATTTGGAATCTCAACTTGAGTTAGAACATTAGCAGCTACTATATGAAATTTAGTAACTCTGTTTGTATTTGTAAATTCATGAGGTAATTAATTTACAATTTCTTGCAGAAATTATCTTTTAAACCTTTGATCACGTGTCAATAATTTGATGTTTAATTGATATAATGCTTGATTTATATCATGATAACAGTAGAACAAGTTTAAGTTGTTTGCGTTTTGATTTATAGGGCTTTAGAGCTAAAGGAAGCTTATTTTGGATGAAAAGAACAAAAACACGCAACTACAAGGACTGAAGATGTAAATATAAATATTTAAAATAAAAGACACAAATTAAGGTGTACCGATATATAATACACCAGATTTGGGCGTATAACGTCAGGCAGCGTATCAATGGGCGTATTTGATGAAAAAAAGCAAAAAGTTAGGTGTACTGGAGCTGTTTTAGGCGTACTATATGCCCATGTAGGTGTATGATACGCCGGTCCCCAATAAACTTGCTGAATTTTGTGGATCTTTAAATTTGTTTAAAGACATACAACCCCAAGTCAAAGAACAACTTTTCCCAGCCAAATTTAGGTGATTTTAAAGAGATTTTGGGTGCTTCCAAGCACCCCAATATCATCCATATCATCATTGATTATCATCAAATCAAGATTGAGGATTCAACGAAGATGATACTTGGCTAGGTTCTTTTGATTGCTTCCGAGAAAGTGAGACAATTGGTATGTTTGATTAGGTTTTTTGTATTGAACATTGATTATTGAATGAAACATTATGTTTTGATTGATTTAAACAATTTTGCAGGACCATTTAAGGGATGGTCACTTAGAACACAACACACAATGAGGAGAGTGAGTTAGAACACTTAATATATCAAATGGGGAACTAGTAACAAGTTACACTTTGACACTAATAAACACAAATAATAAAGAGACAAAAGAAGACCAATAACAATAACATAAGTGTTTGGTTTTCAAGAATGTTGTATAGTGCTCTCAAGTTCCTTACAAGTGTTTATAAAGCATAGAGATACAAAAGTACCTGAGATACTTTATACTACAGCCAACCATACTTTGAAGGCCAGTTGGATACATGATCTAGGCAACAACAAAATCAATGTAGAGTCAAAAGGCATATTGCCTTTTGACTAGTGACTATGACATGCCATAACTCACATCCTAATATATTACAAAAAGGAAAAAAATACATAAAGTAGAAAGTAATAGACTCAAGACCTCAATGTACACTTTACCAAAAGCATAGACCTTTCACCTACTTGTGAAAGTTGGTAAGTCAAACAGAGTCTCGACAACCAAATCAAAATGGTGCCGTTGTTGGGGACCTAGTGTGCTTAGTGTTTAATTGATTTTATTTTCCTTTCTTAAATATTTATAAAAAACCTAAAAATATTTTTGCTTTTCTTTTTATTTGTTTTCTTGTTCAGTATTATATGAGGTATTTTGTGTTTTCTTGTTTGCAGGTAACCATTACGTTAATGCATAAAAGATTTTCAGGAAGAACCTCACTATTGCACTTTGATCCAGAAATTGAGAAGACTTTAAGAGGGATCATGTGTTTCACAAATCATCAATTTCAAGGATTTCTCAACTTCATGGTCAAACAAGATCAAAAGAAGGTACATCATTAGCCATAACTCAATGGATTTTCAATACACTTTCAAGTACACCGGAAAGTAGCAATTCAATAATGATAAATGGTCTAGAAAATCAAGGAGAACCACAACCTAATCCTCTTGTGGGAGATATCCCACTACCCGTGTTTCCTCCACCTGATGATCATCCACCTTAACCACACCCTATGCAACCTCAACCTCAGGGGCTGATCCTTGTGAATCAAAGGGTGCAATACCAACCTCCCCTTGTAAATTTATAACCAATGCCTAATGAGTGGATTGATAATCAAGTTAATATGAAATGACCAAACAAATATGATTTCAAGGACTATCAGGACCAATCAGGCTATCAAAACCTTCAACCAAATCGGGATCATGGTGGTTATGCTCAACCACTCGTTCATAACAACATTGGCGATTAACCATTTAATGGCATACCTGCTAATCTTGGAGCACAACATCATCTACTAGCACATGGTATGGATAGTCACTTTCGTCCCACCATTGCTATCAATTCATCTCTCATAGTTTCGCCAACATAAAGGGGCGAGCTTTTGAAGTCCAACCATAATGTTTGGGAAGTCTACCTCATTTACATGGTATGAAAACTGAAGAACCCTACTTGGATATATTTGAATTTGAGGCATCATGTAGCACCATTGGTGGCCTAGGCTTTTCACCGAATGAAGTTAAATTGGTCCCATTCCAATTCACCCTTAAAGACAAGGCCAAACAATGGTTCCTATATCTACCATCGGCAAGTATTTACACATGGGTACAAATGCAACAACATTTCTTGGATGAATACTATGCTTCTCAAAGGACAAGTGATTCAAGGCGAGTCATTTGAGGATTTACACAACAATCAAGTGAACAATTCCATGAAGCTTTTCACCGATTGAAGGAAATGCTAAAATTATCAATATGTTTCACTTTTCTTTTCTTTTAAGAGAGGCTTGGTATAGTTCACACAAATATGGAGATGTGTCAAGCCTTCGACTAGTGGTTTGTGCTACCACATCTAAAACAGAAAGTGCCATTGTTTTCGAACCTACTAGCTTTATCTCTTTGAATTGGTTGGAATTGTTATTTTGTGGGGTGTGGTAATTGATTGTTCTTTGATTTCTACCATGGCTATATCCACAACCATGATCACGTCCACGGCTATGAAAGTTACCTCGGTAATTATTATTACCCTTAAAAGAATGGTTGCGACTATTAGGGTAACTTTTATCAAAAGAAGCACGACCACGACCTCATCCCCACTTTTCAGAATTTTTAGTAGCAACATTTATTTCTGGAATTGCTAATAATCCCATGGGACAAGCTTGATGATTTTTCATCAAAAGCTTATTATTTGTTTCTACTACGAGGAGAAATGAATTTAAATCAGTATATCTTTAAAACCTTGTAATGTATTTGGCGTCAGTAGAAGATAAAGCAACAACCCTTTGTAAAGTTGATTTCGAGATCACCAAAATCCCATACACAATGAATGCATACCCAGTAATAGACCTGTCGTTATCAGGGCCTTTGCATAATCAACATCAACAAAGCCGGTTATAGGATACTTAGGACTAGCTTACTTTCAAACAATAAACCAATATCCAAGCCATTTAGATACCTCAAAATCCATTTGACTGCCTCCTAGTGCCTTCTACCAGGACTACACAAGTACATGCTTACAATACTAACTACATAGCTTATGTTAGGACGTGTACACACCATCAAGTACATTAGGCTACCTACAGCCTGTGCATAAGTTACATTAAGCATTTGCATCTCTTCTTCAACTGAATTAGGATAGTCATTAAGTGATAACTTAAAGTGCTAAGCTAATGGAGTTGTCATAGATTTACTTGCATCCATAAAGTAATTTTAAAGTACCTTTATGATGTAACCAGCCTGAAAAAGCCTAAGTACACTATTTTTTATCTTTAGGAATCTTTATTCCTAATATTATTTATACTCCCTAACTCCTTCATATCAAATTCTCTCATCAACATAGCCTTAGTAGCATCTACATCAGTCTTTGATTTGCTAGCTACTAGCATATCATCAACATACAACAAGAGATATACATAGCCCTCACATTGAGCTTCTTTATAATACACACAAGAATCATATGAACATTTAGTAAACCCTTAAGACACAACATAATCATCAAATCATTATACTTTCTGGGAGACTGCTTAAGCCCATAAAAGGATCTCAACAATAAGCAAACCTTATCTTCATGCCCTTTGACATCAAACCCAAGGGGTTGTCTTATAAAGATATGTTCCTCAAGACTACCATAAAGGAAAACAGTCTTAATATCTAACTGTTCTAACTCAAGATCAAACATTGCAGTCAAAGAGAGTATGACCCTAATAGAGGAGTGCTTTACAACAGGAGAAAATATATCATTATAGTCCACCTCTTCTCTCTGAGCAAACCCCTTTTCCACCAACCTAGCCGTGATCACATTTATGTACACCTTCCTTGACCTTTAACAACTATTTACAACTAAGCAACTTTTGATTCGTAGGTCTGTCTACTAATACCCAAGTATTGTTCTTGTTTAATGACTCCATCTCTTCTAACACAGCTTGCATCCACCTAGGCCCATCCTCAGAGGACACAACCTTTTTATGAGTTAGAGGCTCATAAATGCTTTTAGCTGCTGCAACATTAAAGACAAAAGCAAATATATCATTACTTTCTCTGAACATAGGAGAGGGCACTATCTCTCTCTCCCCCGGGTCTGTCTTTAGCAATGCTATAAGTAGAATGAGAACTACCATAACTCTCAACACCAGTAGGTCCTTCATGAGCTTTATGGGTCTCTATGAACTTAGACTCCACCTCGAGATGAACATCCTTAGGGATGAGCTTGTTACCAAAGGACTCATCATTGACTATGTCATTGTAAAGAACATCTTCTTTGAATACTATAGCCATGCTTACCATCACTTTAGGTACTCCACCATCCATTCTCCACAACCAATTCCCTTTTACACCTTTTGGATATCCAAGCATAACATACTTGATTGCCCTAGGATCTAATTAGCCCAACTTCACATGAGCATATGCTAAAAATCCAAAACATTTTAGCCTGGTGTAATCTGCTTGTCTACCTGACCATATTTTACATGGAGTCTTCATGTCTGTTGCGTTGGATGGTGATAGATTAACAAGTGACGCAGTTGTGTTCAAGACTTCTACCCAAAACTATTTTGGCATACTAGACTCAATCAGCAAGCACCTCACCTTATCCAATAGAGTTCTATTTGTGAAATCCGTCGCCTTAAGGTCCGTCGAACGATATAAATAAGCATAGAAATATTTTAATTATTCTTCCTTTTCTTCATGAACTCCTGCTTTAAGGAATCATGTCTGCTTATTTTCCCTTGTGCCTGTACTTCCTCCGAGAACGTGTGTTAAGCATAAACCTTTTATAAATTTCATCACCATTACCACCAAATATGTCATTTTTAATTTCAACCATTGTCATTAATAAAACCATTTTAGACTATCAAATGTCATTAAACACACTTTTAACCTTAATATAACAAACATTTTAAGATTGTAATCAACCGAAACAAATTTTTGGGGAACTCGAGGGTTAAGTGCAGGGACTAAACTTGTAATTTTGCAAACTTGGACTGGGTATATAAACCCCATTCCCAGCCATTTATCCTCATCCTCATCTTCTTCACCTTTAACATTTTCTCCATTTTCTCTCTCGATCTAGCACCTAAAACCGTCACGTTTGTTGCGTTTTCACTGCCAAATCTTGGGTATCATCGCGTATACTCGTTCCTAGCAGGTAGACAACCTTGTTCAACCCGTTTTTGGCTTGGTTTTACTGCTGTGTTTTTCTAGGGTTTCGGGTGCTCGGGTTCATCCGAGCACATGAGGTCGTGTGGGTGCGTGTGAGGTCTTTCTGCTTGTGTTTCATGTTTGTGTATGTTTGTAGAGCGTTTCTGGAAGTCCTTGTGGTGTAAAACTCGCATTTAGAGTAGTTCGGGGACTGCTCAGCCCGACCACAGTCACGATTCTGCAGTTCAGGCGACTGGGTCTGTCAGGGGATTGAGCCGTGCGACTGAGTGAGTCGTGCGACTGAATCTTGCGTCTAAGTCAATCGTGCGACTGAGTTGTGCGACTAGGCATGTCGTGCGACTGAGTCGTGCGACTGTGAGTTTGTATGCGATTGAGTCATGCGTGCGACTGTGAGGGTATGTGATTGAGTCATGCGTATGAATGATTGTGTGCGATTGAGTCAGGTGACCGACTGAATGTATGCGATTGTGCGTGTTTCGCACGACTGGAGTCCAATCGCACGAATGAAGGTTCAATCGCACGAAAGTAGCTAATTCGCACGATTGAGGGTTGATTCGTGCGCATGGAGGTTGGGTCGTGCGAATGTGTGTTGTGTGGTACAACTGAATGCCAGCCATGCGAATGAAGACTCAATCGTACGAATGAAGCTGATTCGTACGATTGAAGGTTGATTCGTAAGGATGGAGCGTTGAGTCGAGCGTCTGGTCCTGTTGTGTGACTGATGATGTTGAGTGTGATTTTCCCCTTGAACGTCTGATGATGATAAGGTAACATCAGTAAAAGTGTCATTGCTTGACCACAAAGATTAAAGTCAACGCTATCGACATGCACATACTATTTCAATTGAAAACAACCTAACATTTTACAATTATCGACAATCCAATTGGAACTCCAAATACTTAACAAGTGCTATCTTTCATAACCATGAGATCATTTCACGGATGTCATAAGCAATGACGACTACTCGTAGTACTTGGATCTACATAAGATCTGATACGTGTGTCCGCTTGTGTGTGTGTGCTACCCACGACCGAACCGATACAACCCGAACCGACCAAACATACTATACGCTTTATGCATGTCATTAATGCTTGACAATAACTGTCAATAGGTGTTTGACCGATCATTGCTTTCAACTGTTGGGAATCTCGATCTTTCATACCTACCACTAAACTTGAGAGTTTCGTGGCCCCTTTTATGCTTATACTACTTTACAAACATTTACAAACATGGGGGAAAAGTATGCTCACCCATTTTCTATGCTGTACAACATACATACAATTTACATACTTGGAATCAACGTGCTACTGTTTTGTGGGTACTTATCTGATACATGCTTGAGTCTGCTTTGTGGTTCTTTCTTACGACCATTTAATTCCAGTGTGGAACCGACGGTTAGGTATTGGTAGTACTACTGGGTTGACACCCCCACCCTCGTGTTGGTATACTAGTTAGTACCAACAATAGCCAGGTACGGGCCTTGGGTGAATATATTCCGACAAGATTCTTTGTGTACGTTATTAGGTTTGGTTGTAAAGCTCTTGTCATGTGATTTTGCTTACTTATAACTGTATGCATGGTATTCTGCAACAACTTTATACAGCATCAATTACTTATTTATTTTAAACCTGCGAACTCACCAACAATTTTGTTGACCATTTTGAGCATATCTTTTCAGGTGATCATGCTAGCTGAGGTTCTAGGTGTGCTGCCTTAGTGGAGACCCTAGGATGCATTTTCGGGCTAAACTTGTCTTTTTGAAAACAATTAATGTATCTATTTCAAACAACATTATACTTTGTAACTTGTTCCCGGGTTGTGGGAATTGCATACAATGTATCATCTATGTTTTGTGATTTATGTATCATGTTTATGCTTATGGCTATGTGGTCGTGATTACTGACTAAAGACGACACAAGTCCCCTTGTTGTCGGGTGTTGTCATGACACGCTTGTCATCATTATTATTATTGCATCTCTATCGCTTACCATGTGTTATGACGATTCCCGTCTCGTTACGCCCCCGTGTTTCCGCTCTTAGCGGGGGTGTGACACTATTCATCCTTTCAACCAACCCATTTTGCTAAGGAGTGTTGGCCACAATGAAATGTCTCACAATCCCATAGTTCTTACAATATTGATCAAACTTACGGTTGTAGAACTCTAGACCATTATTAATCTTGAGTCTCTTTACACTTTTCCGAGACTGAGTCTCAACCATGAGATTCCATTCCTTGAATCTCTCAAAGGTCTCACTTTTGTTTCTTAGTAGAAATACCCAAACCTTTCAAGAGTAATCATCCATTAAGGATAAGAAGTACCTAGAACCTCCAAAAGATAGCATTCTTGTAGGACCCCACAGGTCAGCATGAACATACTCTAAGACACCTTTAGAGGAGTAAATCCCTTTACTAAAACTGACTTTATGTGATTTTCCCGTTACATAATTCTCATAGAACCCTATATCATATTCATCTAGTTCACCAACCAATTATTGATCCCTTAATTCCTTCATGCCTTGAGTATTTATATGGTCTAACCTTTGATGCCATATAACTACTGTAGGTATCTTATTTGTTTGTATGACATAACATCACTTACATTAATGGTACCATTTAACACATATGTATTATTAGTATTCCTAGAACATGATAACAAGCACATAGAGCCTTTAATCACTTTGGCCTTCCTATTCTTTAAACTCACTACATGGCCACTTACCTCAAAAGTCCCCAAAGAAATTAGGTTCCTTTTGAGATTAGGAATGAACCTGACATCTTCTAGAGTAACTTGAGTGTCATCAGCCAATTTGAACACTACTGACCCTATCCCTTGTATCTCGTAAGGCCAGTCATCACCCAATTGCACCACACTTAGCCATCCCATCTTTACTCCTTAAATAAATATTTTGTGTGTCGTGATAAGAGCATCCAAAGTCCAATATCCTATCATTGCTTGACACAGAATTTGAGATGACTAAAACATCCAAACTATCATACCCATCTATGCTTCCATCCAAAGGATGATTAACTGGATTTTTAGAGTAACTAGACTCCATTCTCTTCTCCTTGAACCTGTTTAGGAATTCTCTATTGAGGTGTTTTTTAGTTTGGTAGATAAAACATCTTCGTTTAGTTCTTGACTTTGATCTAGCACTCATTCTGGCCTTGTTAGTTTGATGATCAGCTCTTTCTCTAACAACTAATTCGTCAACACCTTCTTCTTTCACTTCTGACCTCTTCTGAAGCTCCTTTGAATTCATCGTTGCAATCACTTTGTCCATAGACAAGGTGGCCCTCCCAAACATTAGGGTATCCATAAAATGCTCATATGCTTGATGTAAAGAGGATAAGAATATGATTATCGGATCCTCCTCATCAAGCTTGTGACGACCCTAAAAATTAGGTTAGACAAAATTAACATATTAATAAAATTATTCTACATGTTAATAATTATTTGACTAACCCTATATATATTATATGTATTTATGTGTATATATATGTTGCACGTATGCATGGTTGCATGCATGCACAAATTTTACGTATGCATGTATCCATATACATAAGTTTTAGATACCAAACATTATATGATCAAATGTTACAACTTTGTAACATCAAATCATTCACCAAATGAAACAAAAACACAACTTAACCAAACATCATACAATACAACCTTAAAGAAAAACTTGGCATCAAACAAACTAAGCAAACAATGTACACTTAAAACCTCAAACTAAACACCATTTAAGATTAAGACTTGGTTCATTAAAGCAACTAAACCACCCAATTAAACACCCAAAAATATACTTAAACTTAACTTAATGAATAAGAGAGTCATTAATTCCCCTTGTTTCCACCTTAATCGGCTTGGACACCTCAATACCCACATAGCCGCCACCTTGCATCTTGTGTTTCAAGAGTTGGAAACTTCATTGATCTGTACTTAGCTTATTCACCCAAGCTAGCATATAGCTATCATGATTACTCCATTAATGATAGCCAACCCATTGCACCATAAAACATCATCCCTAGGCCAAATGAAGACTACCATCAATCACTTCATCCACCACACTCAAAACTCTCGGCTCTCTCTCAACAAACCGCACACCACCACCAACTCAACTCCCGATCACCTCCACTCCTCACCTCACGGTCATCTCTACATCATTTCCTTCTCTTTAAAGCTCTTGGTTACTACCTTAAAGTCACCACAACCAAACATCATCATCTTTCAACCGTTGTAAGAAGAACAAGGTTTGGAAGCTTGAAGATACTCGCTAAACTTGGTCCAATGGAGAAAGAAGCTGCCATTAGTTATCATCACCCCCTTTCGTTATCAAAATCAAGGTTATAATCCCTAAACCATAACTAGTCGACTTTACCAAAATATATATATGTGTCTAAACAACACATATAAACAACCCTTATGGTTACACTCACAAGTTCTTCACATAATCTTAAAAATATGATAATGTTATTAAAAGAATACTAAGAAAGTCTTTTAACCTGAAAATAACGGATGCATATTAGTCATCAAAAGTTATATAAAAGAAACATCAACAAAAGGGTTGAAAATTATGTATCAACTTACTAAATTCAGTTTGATATGTATTTGTCTAGGAAATACTATTCTGTAATTTTGAGGCTGTTACTACAAGTAAAATAAATTATATGAGTTATTTGAATATTAAGAAGAACAATTTATGCCAGAAGAACTGAACCTAGAAAATGATTGAAAGAATTATATGTTAACTCTTATAAATTATAAGACTTACAAAAAAAGTTCCGTGACCTAATTTAAAGTTATACCTATGTTATGAATTTTTAAAGTTTATGTTAACTAAAAATCGGGAAAAATACTTATCTGTGAAATAAATCATGAAAAATTAGAAAAGTATAAAACTTAGAATAGGATAGTTTGTATAAGAATTAGAATTTTTGAGTATGATTTGATATTTTTACCAAATATTGGTAAAATGATGAAAATCTTAAAAAAGATTCTACTGTGATTTAGGACTTAAGAAGATTTTGAGAACCTATAATATTGTTACAAATATTCCGACCAAGTTTGATATTTTTAGAAACCCGAAGGTATTTCTGATAGTTTGTTCAAATATTGTAACAATTATAGAAAATAATCTGAAAATCATTGGAACATGAAATTTTAATGTATTATGTCTAATTTATGGACCCACTTGTTGCAAAAGAAATTTCATGATATATATTTGAGGTACTGAAAATTTTGAAGAAAATATATTTTCTAAATTACAAATATTTTGTTTATAGGTTATCTCTTGGAGAAAAGGTGAGACTCATAGCCTTATTTTATTCTTATAAACTTTTGGAGGGAAAACATACTGTTTTGTGTTTGATGCAATTGTGTAAGAATCTTGAGATACTGTTATTCATGTTACAACCATTAATGCGGATGTGGAACCGTTGGATAATATAGGTAGCGCTACTTAGGAAAATATTTCCTGCACCAACAGGATGAGTGTTGTGATGCTATATTATCTGATTTTATGAATCATGATATGAGATTTATGAATTATCTGAGTATTATGTAAGGTATGGTTGTATATGATACATTAAAATATTTGTTTAAAGTTAAACCTATGATCTCACCAACATTATGTTGATTATTTTGAGTATGTTTTTTCAGGAAATCATCATGAGTAACAATATAATGTTTTCTTTTGATGTTTACAACGGCTTGGGAGAAATTATGGGGAAAGTTTGTGTTAATCTAACTGTAAACATGTATGATCTCAGCTTATCGGTGGACGCGCACTTCCATCGTTAACAGTTAGATTATATGTTTGTAATAGGATTATGTTAGATCAATTTTTGACTATTTATGATTTGATGTAATCATAACTATATAAAATTATATGTGATGTTATGTTTTGTTGTACTAAATTGTTTTGTCTTTTAATCAATGAGTTCTGGTCAAACAAGTCACACCCAATTAGCATCTTACGCTTCCTCCGGGATGTGACAAAGCTCCACCTCAATGATTCAAGATCAAGGATTAACTTGTTGAATTCGTCAATATGATGATTTGCAATATGCCATCCTGAATGTATATAACCTCTTCTTTAAGTACAACCGGTTAGCTAATGATTTAGTCATGTAGAGGCTTTCCAATTTTGACCACACAGGTTCAATATGATGGTGATGTGTGCCTTCTCCATGAGGTCTTTCTTTTCCTTTTCTATTAGGTTAGCTGGTAATCCAGTCTCCCCCTTCAATGCATCGACTAACCCTTGATGAACCAACAATGCCCTCATCTTCAGCCTCCACAAACTAAAATCATTTCTTCCATCGAACTTCGTAGTCACCATCCTTTTCTTCAATCGATTGATAGTGTGCATGGTAATTGATCAACGATTGAGATACTAATTCAAATTGATAGGAGCCGTAGCTCTGATACCAATTGTTAAACACTTTTACCAATTCAATTCAAGTAACTAAGATGAATACAAGAAGAAGTATCAAAAGGACTGGATCTTACGAAATATTGAAAACTAATCACACTGATTCACTAGAAAACTATGCAACAAGATGAACTCTCTTTTTCTAATCTCTTCTCATGACTAACTTCTAAACAACTTTATTAACGAGAATTAACAACCAAACAATGATCTTACACATGACAACCCTTAACTATACAAATTGACACACTATACCCCTTATACTATAAAGGAATAGAAAAAATAGCTGTAGTACAACACTAACTCCAACAGATTCTAAAAAAATATCTAAAGTGATGGAGTAGCAAGTATATTGATCAAATATATATAGCATTTTATTAGGTGAAGAAGATATATATATATATATATATATATATATATATATATATATATATATATCCCTAATTAACTAATCTCTCATAAGAGGATCTCTAGGTGTGGTCTGAGAATCTATCCCTAGTCGAAGCTCAAGGTCCAGTTCTCTTGCAGGCGGTGATGATGACAAAGTAGAAAATTTATTGGAATCACTTGCCGGCAAAGATAGTTGCGATATTGGTTTCTTGAAATGAACAAGGGCTGCATCGTGTTTCTTTCTAGGATGTTGGTGATCATTAGCTGCTTTAGTTGTGAGATTAATCCATGCCACACGTGCACCTTCTTCACCCTTATCATCGATGATTGAATTGAATTCAACATGATAGGCGCCTTTAGTGGTTTCTGTTGTGATCATTAGGGTTGACCTAGCCCTGTCTCTTTTATGAACATTAATGTGGCCACCCAATGCATGTGCATTAGAAAAATCCCTTTTGCAGAAACTACATGTATAACACAACTGCCGTTGTTGGTGCTTGCTAAATCTCTTGTATTTTTAGGGCTTTTTATTTTTATACCAGCCAATTAAATTGCTAGCCAGAGAGATAGATAGATAGAGATCGAGGGTTGAATTAAATTGTGTGCGTACTCCTCTGAATCAAAAACATGTGTATTATTCCAAAAAGTTGTACATTTCATATGATCAGTGTTTGTGTTTTATATGAATTTGATATTACATAAAAAATTAACATTTCATGTAGCATATAAAGTGTTAGTATCTCTAACATTATTATAAGAAACACAAGTTCTGATTTATCTAGAGTAGGTAATTTTAAAAGATAAATCAATCCATAGTTCATAAACACAAGAATAAAATAACCACAAAATTGTCTGCCACACCCATTACAAAATAATAGCAACACATTTTTTTGTTGTACTAACGTGTATATATTAAGTAACCTATAAAGTAACGGGTGTTGCTATTTAGACCCTATCTTATAACATCTCATTCTATAATCATTAAATACTTATATAATCACTCATTAGTTGTTAACTAAACATAAAAACTTTTTAATAGTTCATTAGTTGTGCTTTTTATATATATGTATTGTTACTAAATTAAACATTTTTTATTCAACTTGTCTATCGAAAGGGGTTTTTTAATTATAGTTTATAAAAGTTTATTAGTTAAATTATATAGTTGTTTCAGTTTTATTAAATAACATTTTCAGGTAAGCTCTATATATGTTACTTTTATATATATTTTTCTTAAAAGTTGAGTGTACTACGTGTGTGTATATATATATATCATATTTCAAAAACATTATGAATTGATGTAAGTGTCTTGAAATGGTATTTTAAGTGTTTAAATGTTAAATATTAAGTTTGATTGCTCATATTTATGCATTTGATCATGTTAAATAGGTTAACTAAGAGTTTGAAGTGATTTTATAGGTAAAATAACCAAGTTGGAAGCTTTCATGGTGAAACAAGGCGTTGGAGGTGTCAAGAAACGAAAATTCAAAATGTAGTAGAAAAGTTTCCACGATGGCCTATTACAACCACTGTAGGCTACACCAGCATCAGCAAAAAACAACAAAATACCCCCCGGCATAAGCTATGTTGGTTGGCGTAACCTACGCCAAGGCCTCCGGAAAACACCTATTAAATTGCATTTTTTAGGTTTTGACAACCATTGCCCCCCATTCGACCTAGGATGATTTTGGACTATTTTGGGAGTTCCTAGACCTTTGATTCACCATTATACATTGTTCTAACACCATTAATCATCCGAGATGCAATTAAACAACGATTTTGAAGATCATTCAAGAACAATGAGCGGCTAGACTTTTCGTGATCTACTTCGGGTAACGGATTTTGTGTTATTAGGTTATCATTTGTATTAGACTTGTGTTGGGATTGAACTTTAGAACCCTTTAAGTTCTTTTAGAAGTTTAACTTGTGTTTTGATTATTTAAACAATTGTTTTGGTTAACCTTTATTTGAATGTCATATGATATTGCGTGAATCATATGGTTGTAGAGTCTTGGTTCTCAATTGAATTGGTATTGTGTATTAAGACCTGCTGATTTTCATTATCATTATCACTTAATCATTACACGTATAGAATCCCCGTTAAAGATTTTCCACCAAGTTGAACTAAACGATTATTGAAAACCAAACTTAACCCCGAAGTGGATTACTCTTTCTCATAATTGTTTTCTTAATCAAGTTTAATCATTTGCAATTTGTTTTCTTATTTACTTTCTTAATCATTCCAAAATCTAATTTTTACAGCCAAGAGGCAATAGTTTATGTAATTTGATAATTTAGTTAATCATTCTTATAAATCAAAGTACAATACACCACCACTAATTCCACAAGGTTCGACAACCCTACTTACTCTAACTAGTTTAAGGTGAATAGGAACACACATTTGAACATCTTATTTGATTGGTACTTCGACATCGATCAAATTTTGGCGTCGTTGCCGGGGAATCGGTGCGCTTGGTGTTTGTATTTGACTTGTTTTTATTGTTGCTTACTTGCTTTGCTTTATTTCTTTGTTACACTTGGTATTTTTCAGTGTACAAGTGATAGGTTGCATGCATACTCATTATTCGGGTAGAAAATCACCATTAGTATTCGATCCAGAGATAGTGAAATCAGTAAGGTATAATCGTGTTCTGCATCGATCAGGGCTACCAACTACATCAATTTCACAAGTTATTGATCAAGCAATTAAAAGTTCGTCTGATTCAACCCAAATGGATAACCCAAATAATCAACCACTTCAAAATCCAAACTCTCCTCTTAATAACCAAAATCAAAACTCAAATCCACCCTCGCCTCCAAATAACAACTGCAACAATAACCTAAATCAACCACCACCCAACAACAATGTGAATCAAAATAACCTCAATAAACGTGATAACTTTGATAATGTGAGCATGCAAAGTGTTCATTGGGGCGATGAAGATTATGAGGATGAGTGGAACAACAATGAAGACGATCATGGTGCTAATTATGATGCTTGGAATGGAAATCATGGTGAATGTATTGAATATAATATGAATTATAATAATTGGAGGAACAATCATTATGCATGAAATGCACCACCCATCAATCAATAATGAAGTGGAGTCAATAAAAATTTCAACCAACCAAGAAGACCTCAAAGAGCTCAAGTACATGGTGTGGATAGCCATTTTAGACCGGCTATTTCAGAAAGTCCAAATCCTATCGCATCTCCAAATCGTAAAGGAAGAGCTTTAGATGTTCGCTCTCATTACCTCACTATTCTTCTTGCATTTAGAGGCACTGCAACAGAAAAACCAAATGTGCATCTTGCTGAATTTGATGCCATATGTAGCACTATTGGTGGAAATCAGTTTACACAAGATGAAGGGAGGCTGCGACTGTTTGAATTTACTTTGAAAGATAGAGTTAACCAATGGTTTCTCACTTTGCCTAACAACAGTATTCATACTTGGCAAGAGATGCAAAGGGTTTACCTTGAAGAATATTACTCTATGGGAAAGACAAGTGATGCAAGAGAGGCTATTTGTTCTTTTCAACAACAAATGGGTGAGAAATTTCATGAGGCATTTACAAGATTCAAAAAGTTGATCCGCATGTGTTCTCATCATAGTATTGAAATGTGGGAATTGACTAAGGCATTTTCGGATAGATTAACACGAGAAGAAAGAAAATACTTGTGTTCTACAAGTAATGGAACATTCTTATCTAATCATGAAGATATGAATTAGAAATTCCTAGAACGAATGTGCGAGAATTCCAAAGCTCAAGCTTCGGCTAGTAGATGGTCAAAGCCTGCAACAAAAAGGTCAAGCGCCATTGATTATGAGACTAAAGAAGAATTTCAACTTCGGAAAGACAAATGGCCAAGTTAGGACAAGTAAGGACTAAGGATGTAGCTTCAGTCAGATTTAATATATGCAATGAATATGGTGAACTAGGGCATGTAAGTGTAGAGTGCCTGTTGCTTTTAAGTCAACATGAAATGATGAATCAAGTATATGGAGAGAATAAGCACTTTATATGAACTCCAATACTTATCATGCCAGTTTGAGAAATCATCCAAACTTGATGTATGGAATGCTTCAAACCAGATGAACCCAAATTTTCAGGGTAGTTATCAAGGTGTTCAAGCATATCAGAACCGACCACAAAGGAATTACAATCAAAATAGTTATCAAAGAACCTCATATTCTCAAAGAAACAATCAAGGGCGCTACAACCATACGGGTCAACAAGAGTCTACAAATGCAAAGTTCATGCTTTTATGAACATTATAAAGGAGAATATGAAAGAGAATAAGAGGGAAAATGAAATAAGAGACAAAGCTTATAAAGTTTTGAATAAATAAGTGGGTCAACTTGCTGAGGATGTAGCCCAGATTAAAAGTAACCCCGAGAAATTACCGAGTGATACTATGATCAATTCTCAACATCAAGGAACCAATACGGAAAACATAAGAAATGTTCACATCAATTCGATTAGTATCCTTCTTGACTCTAAAATTATTGATAATAACTTTACTTTTTTTCTACAACAAGTTGCAGATAAGGAAGAGAAAGTGAATGCATTGGAAGAGAGTGACCAAGGAGCACCCATCATTCCAATCAAAGTGGGAAAACTGAAGATAAAAAGAGCACTCTTAGATTATGGAGAAACTGTTAGCATCTTGCCAGGTATGTTATATGATTAGTATGACTTCGGTTCTCTAAAGGAAGCTAACACCACTATGGTGTTAGCTGACTTGACTCAAAAATGTCCTCGAGGGATGGTAAGGAATGTTATAAAAAAGTTGGGAGAATTTTACTACCCGGTGGAATTTATGGTGCTAGATAATGCACCAGTAAGGACAAACTAGCAACCGAATGTCAAAATTGGGTCGATCGTTTTTAGCAATTGCTAATGCTCAAATCAGTTGTGTTGTTGTTGTGTTGTTGTTGTTGTTGTTGTGTTGTTGTTGTTGTTGTTGTTGTTGTTGTTGTTGTTTTTGTTGTTTTTGTTGTTGTTGTGTTGTTGTTGTGTTGTTGTGTTGTTGTGTTGTTGTTGTTTTTGTTTTTGTTTTTGTTAGTGTTGTTGTTGTTTTTGTTGTTGTTGTTGTTGTTGTTGTTGTTGTTGTTTTTGTTGTTTTTGTTGTTATTGTTGTTGTTGTTGTTATTAGAACTATGTAAATATTTGGTAAATAGTATATAGTTAATAATATAATACTTAATTTAAATAGTAAAAATATAAAAAAAAATATGCTCCAAGTGAGCCAATGATTTACCACAGTAGACCTTTAGGTGGCGGGTTTCTTTGAAATGGTGGGCGAGTCGAGTTACTAGTGTTGTCTATATTTGCGGGCGTGGGCGGCATTTCGCCATTAGGTTTACCTGGGTGACCAAGCTTAAAAATATTCGTTGACCGTTCAAAATAATAATAATAAAGTAATACTTAATATAGTGAATTTAATCATATGCATTATCTCATGTATTAATTAGAATAAATTTATTAAATGAGAACGATTTAGAAACATTTATATAAAATACTTGTACCATATGTTTAAATAGTTGTTTTAGATGTATTAAGAAAATAAAAAAATTACCAATCTACCCGTACGTTATATATTATATAGTAGAAAGGCATGTGTTGGCATGTTTTTACTATCAACATGTTTATCAAGCTAATATGATACATGAATGGTGAATGTGTTCTTTTTCTTTTCTTTTTACTTTTTCTATTTTTGTTATAAAACTAAGGACGAACTAGAATATAGTAGAAGCCGGATATGGATGAGGTGGGGCAACTAAAGAAAGCTCTTTTGGACGAGATAGAGGCTTATATCCCATGTGTGAAGCTTCTTGAATTTCCATTTTTTTTAAAAGACAACAATGAAAGGAAGTTTGATTAGTTATGATAGGATACTTGCAAAATTACACATAATTTTAATTTCAATTTGTGATCATATAAAATAAATACATGTTACTAGACTCATTAATAGCCTTTGTGTCATCCCGCTCTAAAAATCCATAGGAAGAAATGCGACTTATTGGTTTACCAAGAGACATATCATGGGGTTCAAACTAATATCTCTGCCTCTTTACGGTTATGCTTCAAACCCTGGTTTGGGCTCCAGAACTTTTCCATGAACCGGCCACTCTAAGATGTTATCGAAGTGAAGTTTGAACATGGTCTTCTTAAGGTGCCAAAACTAAATTACCACGTTTAATCACACAGCTTCTACATATGCAAGCTAGACAACTTTTATGGATGTGTTTCATTTTATATATCTCTATTTCTACTAGTTCTATGTTCTTTTCTATTATGTTTTGAAAAGTAAGCATACTATATTACTGTAGCTTTTTAAAATACTATTCAAGCAAATCATGACAGGATTAGATCGAGATCAAAATTCTATGCAGTTAATTAAGATAGTATGCTTGTTTGTCGAGAATCTGATGGTTAAGACCGAATTAGAGAACCAGCACGCTTTTGTTCCCTTTGCCTTTGATACATTTGGCTCCCTAGCGCCAGAAGCTATCAACTTTTTGACCAGGGTCCAACGGGTCATAGACAACCATTGCTCAACCCCGGGGAGGCAAGGATTTGTTTTTGGAAGGTTAGGATTGCTATTCAGAAAGGGGTGGCGGCGCAGCTTGTTGCCCGTCTACCTTCTATTTTGATGTAACTTGACATAAAATTATAATTTAGGCAATTAAATGAAATCATATAGTTTATACGAAATCTATGCTCCTTATCAAAGAAATCCTAAGTACATTGATGAAGTTATAGCTAGTGTGTAAAAAGTAAATTGATGTGACATCACATTTGTTTATTGTTCATTTGAACTCCCAAATCGTGTGGTGGTTAGAAATCTGCAAACCCAAACCACATGCTTACCGTTTCTCGAAGAATCAAAAGCTCGCATCTCGATCTTGATTTCTAACTATAAATAGTAACATATATATCTTCTTCAATCAACCAACTCAGTTGAAACCATATTTATGTAATTTATCAAGCTTCTAATTAATTTCTTTCTTTATTAGATCTTGGGTTTTTCAGTTTCCGAATTGGATCTTTTAATTAGTACGTCTTACTGTCAATGGCTACAACCACTGGAGCTGTAATTCAAACACCGGTAATTACATTTTTTACTTGTATATTTAATATAACTTGTATATATACCTATTTTGTTGGTGGATAGAATTTCACATATTCTATAGTAGTGCACATGTGAATTGAATTTACTAAGTGTTAACTTGTATATCATATATATATGCATGGTAACCTTATTATGCCTCCAATTAATTATACGTCGTACAGTTGAACTTGAATGGGTATGGTGGGAGAAGAGTAGTGGTGACTCCTCTAAGATTTAAGAGTTTCTTAAAGGGCAGTGGCGATATAAAGAAACTTAAGTTAGTACTACGAAAGAAGACAAAGGTGCAGGTATCTTTAAGCGGGAATTCCAAGTGTAAGAAGGCGGATGTGGATGAAGAGAAGCAGAGCGACAAGGATCGATGGAGAGGGCTTGCGTTTGATGAGTCGGATGATCAGCAAGACATCACACGTGGCAAAGGAATGGTCGACACCCTCTTCCAGGCTCCCATGGACAGCGGCACCCACTACGCGGTCTTGAGCTCCTACGAGTACCTCAGCGCAGGCCTCCGACAGTGAGCTACCTACATATAACCATTAATAATTTCTTCCTTGTATTATTATAATATACATATAAATATATGATGTATGATACATGATGAATGAGTGAGTACGTAATTAATTAATTATTAATTACTGCTGCTGCAGATATAATCTGGATAATAACATGGATGGATTCTACATAGCTCCGGCTTTCATGGACAAGCTTGTTGTTCATATCACTAAGAACTTCATGACACTGCCCAATATCAAGGTAGCTATATATCATAATTCATAATCATAGCCCGGCCATGCATGCTGCAGTTTAATTAGAGATAAGAATTACCAAAATCAGCATGCATGCGTATTCAATTCATAACCAAATTCACGAGTCAAAAATCAAAATCATATCACTGGCCACCATGCATTAGAGAAAATTAATAATTAGCTAGTAGCTCCCACTAAAACGTATATACAAAATTATTTCGATCTACTGCAGGTTCCATTGATTTTAGGCATCTGGGGAGGCAAAGGTCAAGGAAAATCATTCCAATGTGAGCTTGTATTCGCCAAAATGGGTATCAAGTAGGTTTTCTTCAATTCCTTAATTAATTTTCATACGTAATTAATTTTCATACTTAATTAATTTCAAGTACAAGTCATATATATATATATATATATATATATATATATTATATATATATATATATATGTATGTATGTATATATGTATCATTTCAATTTCAATTTCAATTTCAATTTCAATGCTAGCTATATATATAGTACATGCATATATCATCTTTAATATTTTGATCCACGTACATGCAGCCCAATTATGATGAGTGCTGGTGAATTAGAAAGCGGGAATGCAGGAGAACCCGCAAAGTTAATCAGGCAGAGATACCGTGAGGCAGCGGACATAATCAGTAAAGGGAAAATGTGTGTGTTATTCATCATGATCTTGATGCGGGTGCTGGTCGGATGGGTGGAACCACACAATACACAGTTAACAACCAGATGGTGAATGCTACACTTATGAACATAGCCGATAACCCTACCAATGTTCAGCTTCCGGGGATGTACAGCAAGCAAGAAAACCCGAGAGTCCCGATTATCGTCACTGGTAACGACTTTTCTACACTATACGCCCCTCTTATCCGTGACGGCCGTATGGACAAGTTTTATTGGGCTCCAACTCGTGAAGATCGAATCGGTGTTTGCATGGGCATCTTCCGAACTGATAATCTTCCTAAGGAGGATGTTGTCAAGCTTGTAGACACCTTCCCCGGACAATCCATAGGTAATTAATTATTTATTAATTAGCAAATTTATAAATATATATATATATATATATATATATATATAATGTTATGTGATGTATCTTGTCACTTTCTTTTTATTTAAGAATAAAAAAAGAGCTAGCTTGTTGCACATGACAACAAATAACTAAATTTATATATTCTTTTGTACTAAGATTTAGGTTTCATTTTATTTCTTACTAAATTAAATGATTTAATATTTTGGTCTGTTTGACATGTTATAAATAAATCATGTTATAATTAGCATAGACCGCTAGATCACTTTGTCATAAAGGAACTTCACCAAAACAGTTAATTAATTTGTTGTTTAAATATGCAGATTTCTTTGGCGCTTTGAGAGCAAGGGTGTATGACGACGAAGTTAGGAAATTGATTTCGGGCATCGGGATAGAAAATATTGGAAGAAGACTTGTGAACTCAAGGGAAGGACCTCCTAGTTTTGAACAACCAAAGATGAGTCTTGAAAAGCTTCTTGAGTATGGAAACATGCTTGTTAAGGAACAAGAAAACGTGAAAAGAGTCCAGTTAGCAGACAAATACTTGAAAGAAGCTGCACTCGGAGAAGCTAACGAAGACGCCATCAAAAATGGAGCCTTTTATGGTTAGGGATTCTTCAATTGATCGAATTAATTAATTTGTAGGATTTAAAGAATGAAATAAGTTACTAGAATTGAAGATGAATTTGCACGCGTGTACTATATATACAGTGGTTTGAATTAAGGTTTTGATTATATTATATATATATTATATATTATATGCAGGCAAAGCTGCTCAACAAGTTAATGTTCCTGTTCGTGAAGGTTGCACGGATCCGTCCGCTGTAAACTTTGATCCAACGGCTAGGAGCGATGATGGAAGCTGTGTTTATAAGTTTTAGATTCATTTATGTTTATTTGGAAACGCATGCAATATATATGTATGTACCCTAGCTAATCCTGTCTGTTATTGGTAGATGTGATGTTCATTAATTAATTTATTTATGGGTCTTAATAGAGGGACATCCTTTTTATAAATCGAGACTCATCTATACATCGCGTATGGGTTCATACGTGACATATACTTTCCCTCATAAATGTCAAACATTCCACATTACATCAAAAGTTGTCGTGGAGGCTATATGCCTCGTATAGTGTCATACGTTGCGTATAGGCTTTTCAGACGACAAAACTAGATAAGTCAAATTAGTCATTCAGCATGTCTATATGCCGCGTATGAACCCATACGTTGCGTATAGCCCTGGGTTGTAAGGTTGTGGGGTGTAGGTCCATCGACACCTATACGACGCGTATGGAACTATAATGACTTGCGTGAAACAATAGATTGGCAACGTGTGGAACCTAGCCAGAAGAACATTGGATGATAATGGCATATACGGGAATAGTAATTGCTCAAAGGCTTGATGTTATTCTTCATCTATTAAGCAATAACGATTGTTAAACATTTTTCCCCTTATGGGTTGATCCGAACAGTATGATGTCTTATCATGTCACGTCGATTGTTCATGTCAACAATAATCATTTCGTCCATGTTAAATTAGATGGAGATTATCCGATGCATACATTAAGTAATCTTTGGATTCTTAAACGAAACGTACATGTTGTAGAATGGGAGATTATGTATAGAAGTCGTATCTCGGAATACAACACAATAATAAAAAATAATCGAGAAACCCCAGCTTATATAAATTCATTTTAATTTAATACGTTTGTAGTATATTCTGTTATGTATTGTATTCGTATTTTTTAAATATTCAAAATAATGATTATTTGATGATAGTTGGTAGAAGATTCCTCGGTTTGTTATTCACATCATCAGCATAAATAGGAGATTACATCTTGACCTATTCTACGTTTCCTTAAAATTCACAATATTTGCTAAATATAAATCACATCCTTTACATAATAATAATATGGCTAATACACCCCCGCAGTCGAAACGGGAGGATCACGGATGTTGAGACTGGCTCTAAAATCATCAAACAGTATCTTCGGTAGACCCTTCGTGAAGATGTTCGCGATTTGATAGCGGGAAGGCACGTGAAGAACTTTAACCTGTCCTGTAGCAACCTTTTCACGAACGAAGTGTATGTCCATCTCGATGTGTTTTGTTCGTTGATGTTGTACGGGGTTTCCGGTAAGGTAGATTGCACTCACGTTGTCACAATAAACAATTGTTGCATGAGAAGGAGGTGTGTGTAGTTCGAGAAGTAAATTCCGTAGCCAGCAGACCTCAGAAACAACGTTCGCTACACCCCTGTATTCAGCTTCCGCACTCGAACGTGATAGGGTCGGTTGTCGTTTAGATGACCAAGATAAAAGATTATCACCCATGTACACACAGTAGCCAGAGGTAGAGCGTCTCGTGTCTGGGCAACCGCCCCAATCGGCATCCGTATATGACACAAGAGATGTGGCTGTAGACGGTGTGATGTGTAAACCAAAAGAAATAGTACCTTTAATGTACCGAAGGATGCGTTTCAAGGCCTATTTCACAGTGGGCTGGGCCTCAACAGTGGACACCTCCACCCTGTCCCTATCCTACGACCACTCCAGCTAGGCCCACAAATCAAAATGGTATTCTGGGTCCAAGACCCCAGCAGGCTCATGTCACTTCGGATTCGGGGTAGACACCTACAGAGCTGGACCAAGCATTCAACACAATGACCCTCCATCCTCCGGATCAACAGTGGTACATGGATACGGGCGCCACAGGTAACATGACAAATAACTCTCATCATTTGCATTCTTATTTACATAAGGATTTTGCACGAAACATTATTGTTGGGAATGGCGATACTATTCCAGTCCAAGCCATTGGCCACCACACCTTACCACCACCCTACCCACCTTTCCGCATTGCTAATACTCTTCTTGTTCCTAAACTTGTTAAAAATTTAATATCTGTTCGTCGGTTTACCACCGATAATAACGTGTCCATTGAATTTGATCCTTTTGGTTTTCATGTGAAGGACGATATCATCGGACCTTCTCTGATACCATGATAGTTGGTAGAAGATTCCTCGGTTTGTTATTCACATCATCAGCATAAATAGGAGATTACATCTTGACCTATTCTACGTTTCCTTATAATTCACAATATTTGCTAAATATAAATCACATCCTTTACATAATAATAATATGGCTAATATTTGAGAATTTAAATTTAAAATTCCAATGTTAAAATAGTTTAAATTTAAATTTAAAATTCAAAATTCAAAATATATATATATAAAATAAAAAATAAAAAAATAATAAATGCAGCTATACACCGCGTATGGACCCATACGTGGCGTATAGCTATACGACCATAAATCGGATTTTTCTCATTTTTGATTCTACCGTACACTTTCAAATCCAAAAAACTCTTTCGTATAGTCCGATACTACACGTGTTGTTCATCGATTTCTCTAAATTCAGGTATGTCGTACGCTAATGTAAACGTTAAAGTAGTATTTTATGTGTTAAAATCTGATTTAAAGCTATTATATGAACTATACGTGACGTATAACACTATACACAATGTATAGTTCATAGGTTGAAAATGGGTTTGGTTGGGTGGTAGGTGGGCTATATGCGGCTAACACACCATACGTGGGCGTCCTATACGTGGCGTATAGGCCTATACGCGGCGTATAGCACTATACGTGACGTATAGGTTTATACGTGCAATTATCGTCTTAAAATTCTTTTTTTATGCAGATATGTATTCCAATTCTGAGATTGAGACTGACATTAATGTTATTGTCGATCATCCTTGACTATAGTTTGAGTCCGTGTCTATTGAGCATGCAAAGTGCTCAAAATTCATTCGTATGAAGGTCGGTCATCAAAAGACAATCATTTGGGAGGTGATGGCTGAGATTGGGGAGCGCGATATACTTGCTGGTATTATCAGAGATAATACGCCATGGAGTCATTTATTTGAGCTCGCGTTTTTACCTTCTTACCGGAGCTGATGGTGCAGTTTTTATCCACCTTTATTTATATTCATCCTAATGAGATAGAGGAGGACGATTTGCGTTTTGAGATTTCGTTTATGCTATGTGGACACTCACATCAAATGTCGATTGAGTAGTTTGTTGTTTTCTCGGGACTTTATTTTGAGCCGAAGACTGTTACCCCTCTATTTACCGAGGGAATTAATGAGATTGAGGATACCCGATTGAGAGATTAGTGGCCTCAGATTTTCGGAGGTCCGTTTTAGAGAACTATGGGCATGGTCACTGGCATTAGAGATCCTCTCATTCGTTACTTGTATCGCATCGCCACATCCATCACGGGACGTGGCAAGAGTCGGGAGTGGTGTACCATTCCGACTTATGTATAATGATACATGCATGCATTATATCACCTACCACCGGTATGCTTGTAGATCTTCCAGGGCCTCGTATCATTGCCCACCTTGTTTGGAGGACACCAAATGCTCTTTCAACATCCTTTCTACAAGACTTTTGTCGTCACTTAAAGTATTGCATTTTAATATTATTTATTGGAGGATAAATGAAACTCTTTACTAGTGTTGACCATTATGGGTAAATGCCATCTGCAAGATAGTATCCTTGCACGTACTCATTCCCATTCAAAATGAAGTTGCACTTTGGTGCTTTCCCTTCTAAGAATTGATTAAATACTGGTGATTGATTAAGAACATTGATATCATTGTTTGAACCTGCCACTCCAAAGAATGCATGCCAAATCCTAAGGTCGTGTGATGCCACAACCTCCAGCATAATGGTTGGATGACCATGATCACCTCAAGTGTATTGTCCTTTCCAAGGTGTTGGGCAGTTTCTCCAACCCCAGTGCATACAATCTATGCTTCCAATCATTCCAACAAACCCATGTTTTTAAGAATGTAATTGTAGTAATCGTTGAATGTCATCTTGGTTGGGCCTTCTAAGATATTATGGCCCAAAAACCTCAACAATAGACCTACAGAACTTGTGTAGACATTCGATGGAAGTGCTTTCACCAATGTGTATATACTCATCTACTTGGTCAAGTGATGTACCATAAGCCAACTAACAAATGGCACTTGTACATTTTTGTATTGGTGAAAGACCTTTTACACTAAGAACATCATATCTTTGAGTGAAAAACTTAAAATTTTGACAGCTACCTAGTTTAGAGATTTCTTCAACAATGCGATTAAAAAGACGTATGGTCATCCGAAACCTTCGTCTAAAGAAGCTTTCATTGAATACCGGATTTGGAGCAAAGTAATCGTTCCACAAATAGGCAGCTCCATCCTTTCGGCCTCTGTTTAAGTACTTCCATTTGCCATTCTGTCTAGAAGAACTTCCTCTTGTGAATCAACCTCATCTTGAGCATCAAGCTTAAACAACTGCAATGCTAATTCTTCAACCTCATCAGAAATGAGATGTTGAAAGTGTTGAGTCAACATCATCGGGATGTTTTGTGGGACTTGTCCATCATCTGAACTCATTTTGAATTATAGAGAGAAGTGTTTGAGAGAAAAGGAATGTGTGTGTGAAAATGGTTGGTCTAGATATGTATATATAGTGATTGGGAAAAACTAGCCGTTATAAAGTAGTCGTTTGAAACTAGCCGTTAGAAACTAGACGTGTTGGAGCAACCTGCTGAACATTAACTTCAAAGTCTTCATTGTTAACATCTTCAAGTGATATTGTGATTTCAGGAGACTGACCAAAGTTGGCTTCAGAAGCAGAATTCGTATACCCCCCCCCCCCGAGCTGTTAGTTTTTGTTCTCTTAGGGGGTTGAAATCCATGAACATGCGTAGCAGAGTTGTGCTTACGATGTTCTTTAACAACATTCCATACATTTTCGTATGCACAAGCCGCAGAAGTCTTGTTAGATGGATCGTTGATGTACAATTGTTTAGCCTCTTGGATGTACCGGTCATCTGACCAACCGCTTCTGTAACGAGACTTGACTTGTAAATACAACTCATTAATTCTATTCACCTTAGATTTAAACATATGCCAATGGCTTCATAGATTGTGAGCATCTTGTGGAATTACAGGTTCATTTTCATTATGATATTTTTCAACCTTACCCCAATAGGCATCCTTAGTTTGCTTGTTGCCAAGGATTGGATCCTTGGAAATTGAAATCACATATTTGCAAGCAACACCTCATCACTATTAGGACATTTTTTACGACTCGTCTTTGTTGGTTGCTCGTCATTCTTCTCGGTCACCATCTTGCTTGGCTTATTATTATTTTTTTCGGCTTTGCTTTTGATGGTGATTTCACAAGATCTTGAGTTTGTTGAAACTGAGGTTGTTGCATTTGGGAGGTTTTTTGAACCTGTTTCCATTGAAAAAATTGTTGAGGATCAAAGGCAGGTTGTTAAAACTGTGGCATGACAGGAAATTGTCCAAATTGCGGGAATGAAAGTCCCTGTTGAAACTAGGGATATGGTTGTGCTTGTGAAAACTGAAAAAAGTTTTGTGATTGTGAGAAAAGAGGGGACGATGGTTGTTGTTGTTGTGGGTTTTGCTGATCATCATCATCGTTTAACAAACCAGTGAAAGAAAATTGATGTTTGGATCCATTTTGAAAGTGTGATGTTGAAAAACTTTAAGAGTTTGTAAGATTTTGGGTTGAAAAATGAGTTAGTTTTAGTGGGTATTTATAGGGGGAAAAGTAGCTGATTTTTTTCAAAAATTGTTGTTAATTTTTTTTGCAGATAGTCGTTGTGTCTTTTTTTTAAAAAGTTTTCTTTTTCTTTTAATATAGTTGTCTTTTTTTAATAAAGCAGGTGGGTTTTTTTAATAAAAAATTAAATTTAATTCATATGGGCCCACTAGTAGATGCATTTAAGTACACTTGGCTAAGTATGTGCTTCCCCTTTCTACATCCTCTCCAATACTTCCTCTTTAAATGCATCCTGAACCTCACTAAATGCATCCTCTCCAATTGAAGCATTAAAGATATACTTAGTATGTACTATACGTTAACGTAAGAATGTTAACTATACATCACACATGTTCAATTACTATATTCTATGGACCTAGAAATGATAAGCAATTTTTGAAATGATCCCAAAGTCATAAACTTTTAATCACATACAATCAAGTGAAAAACAAACTTAATTGTAAATGCAAAATTAAAGTTGATCGTCTCTTTCTCACCTCTTCAATCCGAGCTGAGAGTTTTCTGGTTCCCCCTTTTCCTCCCCACGTCTCTGGTACAAACTATGAATTCATGTATACTAATTGTCTCTAGAGATGAACTCGATCGCAAGAAAGAAAATTTTCAGAAACATTGGTTCCTTTAATTTTCCCATCCCTGTCAAGCTTCTTTACAAAACTATGAAGCTTGAGTTTACAATTCCAACTCAGACGCATAATTTACACTCAACTTAAACAACATTTAGGAAGCGTTTGTTATGCAAGAACTAAAATAAATTTAATATAATTGAAATCTGAATTTTACTGATCATAGTGTTTGGTTGGTAGTAATTTGTTAGAATTGTAATTTGAATTTTATTATTAACATGTTTGGTTGCGAAATGAATAGAATTGAAATTAATTTACTCAAATTTCCTTCAAATTTAAAATCCTTTCAAATTTTGAAGAATTTTAAACTCCACCGGACCCCGCCTACGCCACCGATGACCACCTACCACCACCTTCAAATTTAAAATCCTTTCAAATTTTTTAATAAATTATATAAACTTGTTATCTTTCATTGTGTTTTACCATTAAAATACACAATCATGTTATTTCACCAATACATTTTTCAAAACTCATAGTGTTTCGGATAACACAATAATGATCAATTGCACAGTTAGTTGTTAATTTATTATTGTGTTTACATATTAGAAATACATAACAATGTTATTCTATCATTAATAAATTTTCTTATTTTAGAAAAAAAACACAATAGTATTTAGACAAACACAATAGTTAACATAAACACATAATAAACTGCACTAAAGACACTATGACAAGATACAAACTTTATAATGTAATTTTTTTATATAACAATAGTATACTCGTTTAAAGATAAAAACGCTGGTTTTTGTGGGGTAACTTTGTAAGAATTACACTTAGAGGCTAATGTAACCAAAGAACAACCCAAAGAGCTCTTAGCATTCATATGTGAACTACAAGGAAGGTACTTCAAAAGATTTGATACAACTCAGTGAATTATGCTAAGTATCAAATCTTCTAGAGCCAAAAGACCAAATCTTCCGAAACCAAAAATGAAGTCTTCTGAAGCCAAAAATGAAGTCTTCCAAAGTTTTAAAGACAAAGTCTTCCGAAACCAAAGATTGATTTCTTCCAAAGACAGAGAAAACATGCTTTCTTTGAATTACCTTTTGACAAAAGCTGACCGCTTTTTGCTACCACCTCTGAAAACTCACCAACTTAGATAAGTTGGTGAAAAGTTCATAATTTTGTCAAAAGGTATATTAAGGTATCATGTCTATAACTTTCTACTTTTGTATTTTTATCATTTTTATAATAGATAAGTATGTGACTCATGACATGTCATAGTCACTAGTCAAAATACAATTTGTCTTTTAACTTTACATTGATCTTGTCGTCTAAATTAGTGTTTCCAACTGAAATTCAAAGTATGGTCGATTGTCGAATGTAGTATAAAGTATCTTAAGTACTTGTATTTTTATGTATGCTTTGTAATACTTGTAAGAACTTGAGAGCAATATACATCATTCTTGAAAACTATATTTAAGTGTTTTTGTTTATTGTTCTTGTTTGTGTTTTTAGTTTTATTCTAACCGGTTCCCTATTTGATCTGATAAGTGTTTTAAGTCTCTACTTCTTATGAAATTGTTGCATTGATACCCTTTAACGGTCCTGCAAGTTACTACAAAAAAATAATGTCCTATCTAAAAGTTATGAACATTTAAAAAAATAGAAAACCTTGCAAAAATTCAACAAAAGTGACTATACTTAAATTATCAATTTAAGAAACTTTTCCTTAAAATTTAAGTTCAACTATTGATTAAGTAGATGGATAGTTAAGATTACTTATTAACCATTTATTACTTCTTATGTTTTTTAGTCTTATAAGAATTTGTATTTTTGTAAGGATTCCTGAAGTCTGAAGCAACCCAAAACTGCCTAAGTGTTTCAGCAACATGCACTAAGTACTGAAGTGAAGAATGCTTCGGAAGAATTACACAAAGCATTTGAAAATACTCTAAGTGTAATATCTTCCGAAGCCAAGACCAATATCTTCCGAAGCCTAACATGAAGTCTTCCGAAGCTTGAAGAGACAAAGTCTTCCGAAGCTTCAACCTATGAAGACAGATTTCTTCCGAAGACTTTTAGTACACATGCTTTATCTGATGTACTGTTCCATAAAGCACCTTTTCCGCTGCGTCTCTGATAAGTCACCAACTTACAAGAGTTGGTGAAAAGGTCCATGCTTTTGGTAACTGTACATTGAGGTCTTGAGTCTGAAACTTTCCACTTTATGTACTTTATCCTTTTTGTAATGTATAAGGATGTGAGCTATGGCATGTCATAGTCACAAGGTCAAAAGGCAGATATGCCTTTTGATCCTACAATTGATTTTGTTAGTGTCTAGTCAATTGTATCCAGCTGGCTTTCATAGTATAACCGGTTGTAGGTTGTAGTATAAGTATTCCAAGTTCTTGTATCTTTCTTTAATGCTTGGTAACACTTGTAAAATAACTTGAGAAAGCAATATACTGCTCCCTTGAAAACTATACTCTCTTGTTCTGTCTCTTGCTTTACTTGTGTTCTCTGCATCACCTTTGGTTACCTAGTTCACTGTTTGAATAACGTTTAGTTAATCTTCTCATTGTGTTGTTGTGTTGTAATTGTGTTCAAGCCCTTGAACGATCCTGCAATTGGTATCAGAGCCTTCAAGCTCGTGATATAAGATCTAACCATCTTAAGATCCCTCACACACACAAAAACTAAACTTTTTCAAATGGCTTCCATCTCAAAGACTGATATGGAGACTGGAACCATGAACAAATCCCCATTGATCACTCTTGATGACTTCGACACCTGGTGCATGAGGATGGAAGGCTTCATCAGGTCTCTTGACTCAAGAATGTGGGAATCTGTTGAATATGGACCTTTCATACCTAGCACCCCCTCTGCTACCGGTGCTGGTATGATTCCTAAAGATGTGGCCAACTACTCAGATGAAGATAGGAAAAGAGTAGAGATTGACAGGAAGGCCATGACTGCTCTTCAGACTGCTATCCCAAACTCTGTGTACAGAGGTTTTAAGAAGTGCAAAACAGCTAAACAGCTGTGGGATGCACTGAAGCTGATGTATGAAGGCTCCTCTGAAGCCAAGGAGAACAAGAAAGATCTTCTGAAGCAGCAGTTTGAAAATTTCACCTTTAAAACAGGTGAAACCATGACCCAACAATACTTCAGGTATGTTGAGATTGTGGATACCCTTGTGGATGGAGGAGTTCCTCTTGAGAACAGAGACATTGTAAGGAAGTTCATGTCCTCACTTCCTAGGCAATGGACACACTATTGTGTGGTAATCAAGAGGACTGAGAACCTTAAAACTCTTACTCTGACAGAGTTATATGGGATTCTCAGTGGATACCAGATGGAGATGAACTTACAAGGTTCATCTGGCAACTCTAACAATCAAATGGGTTCAGCCCTTCATGTGGTTGAAAGGGACAGCATAGAACCCCAACATCATCTCCTATGCTACCCTGAAAACTCACAAAAGGGTCCTTTCATCACCTTCCCGGAGACACCAAGGGAGAACTTTACTCAAGGAAGCCCATTCCAAGAGACAAGTTCTTCTCAAGCCTTTGTGTCTGCAGATGAAAGCTGTGGAAATTATCTCTTCACTCTTGAAGACCTAGACTGTATCCATCCAGATGACCTGGAATACATGGAGATAGTTCAGCAGATGGCTCTTCTCACTCACAGAGCCAAGAAGTTCTATAAGAGGACAGGAAGAAAATTTCCAAGCAATGCTACCAGTGGTAAGTTTGGCCTGGATAAAAGCAAAGTTAAGTGTTACAATTGTAACCTTATGGGTCACTTCGCCAGGGAGTGTAAGGCACCCAGAGCAAATGGGGGTCAAACACAACTCAGACCAAACTTCACCAACAATACCCCTCAGGCTGAGAAGACAAAGCAACATGCTGCGGTTGCTGTTGAAGAGGGAGGATTTGACTGGAGTTTTCAGGTGGAGGATGCTTCTCCAAACCAAGCATTGATGGCTGATCATGATGAAGCCAAGGTATTAGAACATCTTTGCTCCCCTGAATGCATTGCTAAAGTAAATAGATACAGGTCCTACAACCTAGAGATGAGATCTGATCTTGAGTCATTAAACATATTAAAATTTGACTTTAGAAAGTCTGAAAATGATTACAAGTTAAGATAGAAGACTTGGAGAAAACCATTTCAGTACTAAAACATGAACATACTGATGGGGTTTTAACATGTTTATCAAAGCTTCATACAACATGATTTATATGAAAATGCAGCGGAATAATATTTTAAAACATATTAAGATCTGATTATAAAACCCATTTTATAATAACCCCAAGCCATGGATCTTTATACATAATGCATACAAAAGTAAAACAACAAATAATCAAGGAACTACAACCTTTGTAGCTTCCTAAACCCGAAAATGAGAAGATGAGGATGATGAGATTTGAGGCTGAAACTTCAAGCAAGAAATCCTCAAGAGGTTGTACCCCAAGCTTGTATAACACCCTTCCTTGCTAGGATTGCAACACCCACTTGAATGATCTCTTCAAAGTCGAATTTTCAGCCAAGAAAGCAGGATTTGAAGGCTGAAAATCTTTACAATTCTGCCTCTAAGTTCCGAAAATAGAGAGAGAGAGCTTTGGGAGAGAATTCTTGCTAAGTGTGTGTAGTGAAA
This sequence comes from Flaveria trinervia, assembly GCA_025506515.1. Lineage (NCBI taxonomy): Eukaryota > Viridiplantae > Streptophyta > Magnoliopsida > Asterales > Asteraceae > Flaveria > Flaveria trinervia. The sequence goes on from CM046442.1 coordinate 295,505, forward strand.
GGTGTGTGAATGGAAGAGTGGAAAGGACCCTTCATTGCATGTTCTTAAAAACAACAAAAGGAGAGTTCCAAGACCAAGGGGTGGCCGTATAAGGCACCCTTTGTCTTCACTTCTAATTTTTAAAAAAAATTCAATCTTCCATTCTTGTTTTATAAAAGAATAACCCATTTATCTTTTATAAAATCAATACACTTTTGTTTATTATTACTTAACCAATTTAAGTAATAAAATAACTTATTTCAATGATCAAAATTATACATATAATTTTGTTCATTCACAATAGCAATGATTCAGAAACCCGGTTTCTAAATTGGTGTTTAAATATATATATTTATTTGTTTGATCTAATCAACAATTAAATATTTGTCGGTGTTTGTTTGGCTTGTTATTGGGTATGACCCGACTTGGATCATATCACACTAGCCACATCAATTTTATATGTATCTTGGGCAGATCAAATCTTTCAATCTCCCACTTGCACAAGATTCATAGAAGATTGATGCAAGCAGCAAATAACGCCTAGCAACAGTTTGCTACCCCTAATGTATATGACTAAGTGCCATTCAATAACATCATCCTTTTCAAGTACCTTACTTGAATATGTTTTAGGTGAACTAATCATTTATCCTTTTGTTCAGATGTCATGTTAAATCCAAGAGACACAGAATTGTCATTCTCTGATGATTTAACTTTAATAGGCCTTAGACATCTAACTCTCAACGAATAGAGGAACAAATCCCATCTTGACTACATACGTCTCTCACAATCACTTCGTATCATACCTGAACTCAGCCTTATGTACTGCCAATATTTCAGAACAGCAAAGAACTAAGTCAAAATACAATATTCGGTGAATATCAAGACCCAATATGTATCTCAGGTCTGAGGATACTATGATATTCGCCTTTACTCAATATTTCTTATGACTAATCACAAAGATTCCATGCAGAAATAATTGAGTGCGGGTCAGTCCAATATCTATATCCCATAGATATCAATGAACCTTGCTAGCAACCTCTTGCTCTATATTCATACCTTATGAATATCAACCAATCCAAGTTCATTATAGTCTTACATTCATAATTGTTCCCACAAGTATGATCGACTACGAACGTTTAGAATAATTATTTATTCACGGATTTAAACATGCTAAAGTAGAAGAACAAATGAATATTATAACCATGTAATTAAGTCAAATAACATAAGTTCCAATATTCAAATATAAAGTACAACATTAAACCCAGTCACTAGAATATCTAAGTCCCATGGCACAAGCATGACCTTCATGCTTTGCCTTTTCAAGGAGTTTTGTGAGTGGATCCGCAATGTTTTTATCAGTGTGGACTTTGCGAATACATATCTTTCCCTTTTCAACTTCATCCCTTATGTAGTTGAATCTCCGTTCAATGTGCCGAGTCTTTTGATGAGCACGAGGTTCCTTGATTTGAGCAATCGCACCTTCGTTGTCACAAAAGATCTCTAGGGGATCCTGAATGGAAGGGACTACCCCTAGATCGGCTATGAATTTCTTCAGCCATGCAGCTTCCTGTGCTGCCATTGAAGCGGCGACGTATTCTGACTCTGTAGTGGACAACGCTACGACTTCTTGCTTTGAGCTTTTCCAAGAAACAGCTCCCCCATTCAGAATAAAGATGTACCCTGATTGAGATCGTGAATCATCTCGATCGGTTTGGAAACTCGCATCCGTGTAACCTTTTACAACGAGTTCCTCTTCACCAGACCCGTAGATCAAGAACATGTCCTTAGTCCTCCTTAGGTATTTCAGAATGTTCTTGACAGCCATCCAATGACGATCACCAGGATTTTGCTGGTATCTACTTGTCATGCTTAAAGCACATGACACGTCCGGTCTAGTGCATATCATTGCATACATGATGGATCCAATAGCAGATGCATATGGGATTGCCTTCATCCTATTTTGCTCCTCCTTGGAGCTTGGACATTGAGTTGTACTCAATATTGTCCCTCTTTGAATAGGTACAGTACCTTTCTTAGAGTTTTCCATCTTGAACCTTTTCAAGATTTTGTCAATGTATGCACTTTGATTCAAACCAATCAGCCGCCTTGATCTATCCCTATAGATCTTTATTCCCAGAATATAGGCGGCTTCACCAAGATCCTTGATGGAAAAACAACTTCCAAGCCAGGTTTTTACACCTTCCATGGTTGGAATGTCATTTCCAAATAGTAGTATGTCATCAACATACAATACTAGGAAGGTTATTGTGCTCCCACTAGCCCTTTTATACACACAAGCCTCATCAGCGTTTTTGATGAAGCCAAATTTCTTTACTTCATCATCAAAACGGTGATTCCAACTTCTCGATGCTTGTTTCAATCCATAGATTGATTTCTTTAACTTGCATACTTTGTTAGGATGTTTTGGATCAACAAAACCTTCAGGCTGAACCATATAGACATCTTCCTCAAGATATCCATTTAGGAAAGCGGTTTTGACATCCATTTGCCAAATCTCATAATCATAATGAGCTGCTATGGCAAACAATATCCTTATAGACTTAAGCATTGCAACAGGTGAGAAGGTTTCATCAAAATCAACCCCTTAAGTTTGAGTGAAACCCTTTGCTACAAGTCTAGCTTTGTAAGTATCCAAGTTTCCATGCATATCGGTTTTCTTCTTGAAAACCCATTTACTTCCAACTACTTTGGAATTAGGAGGTGGTACAACAAGTTCCCAAACTTGATTGTCATACATGGATTGCATCTCAACGTTCATGGCCTCAAGCCATTTGTCACAATCCAAATTGGACACTGCATCATGATATGTGGTTGGTTCATCGGAGTCAACCACGTAGCATCCTTCCATAAAAAATCCATATCTTTCAGGTGGATTACTTGTTCTACCACTTCTGCGAACGTTTTGTGTGTATTGATCAACCGCTTGATCATCCTCAACATCCTTATGTTGAGTGCTAGTTTCAACCAAACGTGTATTAGGCTGTGGTTCTTGTTCCTCCTTAAGATCCACTGTTCTACTGCTAGCTCCTTCCATAAGGAACTTGGCTTCTAAGAACTCACCCTTTCTGGAAACAAACACCTTTTGTTCCAGTGGATCATAGAAATAATATCCCATAGAATCTCTAGGATATCCAACAAAGATACACTTGGTGGATCGGACTTCCAATTTGTTGGGGTGGGAGTCTTAACATAAGCCTCACAACCCCAAACCCTTAAGTATGATAGGGATGGAACTCTTCCATGCCATATCTCAAAAGGTGTCCTTTCCACCTTCTTGGTTGGGGCCATATTCAGAATACGAGCCGCGGAGAGCAAAGCGAAACCCCAAAATGATAGAGGCAATGTGCTTCTAGCCATCATAGATCGGACCATATCCAATAAGGTTCGATTCCTCCTCTCAGACACACCATTATGTTGTGGTGTTCTAGGTGGAGTGAGTTGTGAGACAATCCCACAACTCCTAAGATGATCTTGAAAAAATCACTTAGTATTCACCACCCCTATCGGTGCGGAGAACTTTAATTGATTTGTTGAGTTGATTTTCTACTTCATTCTTGAAGATTTTGAACATTTCAAAAACTTCATCTTTGTGTCTTAATAAATACACGTACCCATAGCGACTATAATCGTCGGTAAAGGTAATGAAGTATCTTTCACCATTCCTAGTCATTGGCTTAAAAGGACCACATACATCCGAATGTATGATACCTAATAAATCTTTTGCCCTTTCGTTAGTTCCACTAAAGGGTGCCTTAGTCATTTTTCCTTGTAAACAAGATTCACATACATCAAATGAATCACATTCATTTGTTTTTAAAAGACCATTCTTTTGAAGTGTTTGTATGCGTTTCTTGTTTATATGACCAAGACGACAATGCCAAAGGTAGGTATCACTCAAATCCAATTTAAGTTTTTTGGTGGTTGCTTGGTATATTGAGCTATCATATGTTGCGTTTTCATGAACCAATTCATAAATACCATTACAAGGTATAGCTTTGAAATAAAATACATGATTTAAAGAAACATGAATATCATTGTCAACAAACTTGAAATCATAATCATATTGTCTTAAACGGGAAACAGAAATTATGTTCCTAGTCAAACTAGGAGCATATAATACATTACTTAAAATACTTCCAAACCATTTGGAAGTTTCAAAATGTAGTCTCCTTGGGCTTCCACATGAACCTTTGCACCATTGCCCATGAAGAGACTTATTTCCCCTTTCTCATAATGCTCATTTCTTTTGAACCCCTGCAACAAATTGCAAATGTGAGTTCCACATCCGGTATCTAATACCCATGTGTTAGAAGAAATAACATTTAATTCTATATGTATCATGTATATTATACCTGAGGTTTGCCCCGCATCCCTCTTTTCTCTCAACTCTTTGAGATAGACTGGACAATTTCTCATCCAATGCCCTATCTCACCACATTTGAAGCATGGGTCGTTCACAGCAACCTTTTGCTTCTTCTCCTTGGGTTTTGGAGGTTCCGCCCTAACAACCATCTTCCCCTTCCCCAAACGTGCCCCCTTTCCTTTGGCAACAGTTGCCTTGGGAGGGGGTAGAGACCTTCTCCTTCTCCCACCTTCATTAATGGTGAGAACGGGTAAAACCCTTTTACCCATTCCCGCCTCAGCTGATTTGAGCATCGAATGAAGTTCATTTATGCTCTTGTCCCATCCGTTCATGTTGTAATTCATGACGAATGCCTCAAACCTTTTAGTTAGGCCATTAAGGATCAAATCCGTGGCCAACTCTTTTGAGACGGGACAGTTCAGCCTTTGAAGGCGGTCGATGTGGCTTTTCATCTTAAGAACATAAGATGAAACTGATTGGGATTCCTCCATCCGACATGCATGAAGCGCTCGAACCGTTTCGAAGCGCTCCACTCTAGCTTGTTGCTGGAACGTTTCCCGCAGCTGAGTGATCATGTCATAGGCTCCATGGAGCTCATACTCCTTTTGGAGTTCGGGTGTCATACTTGCCAACATTAGACAAGAGACCTGGATGGAGTCCTCCACATATTTAACCCAATCATTATAGGCTTCCACATCCTCCTCGTTAGGTTCATCGGGGATGGGATCATCAAGGATATAGGCCCGCTTTTCTTGCTTGAGAACAATTCTCAAGTTGCGGTACCAATCCATGAAATTGTTAGGTGTTAGACGATCCTTTGAAGAATCGCCCTTAGGGATTGGTTGTTTTGGTTTGGTACATCATTATTAGCGTTGTTGTTGTCGGCCATCTACAAGATGTTACAAAGTCTATTTTAGTAATCGTTGATAATTATATTTCATTTATTAATACCCTTTATGTCTCATAGACTATTAAAAAATTTTTTAGAATCCAACGTTATATTTAAATATTGGTTAGGTGACCTTTATCCCATTATTCAAATAAAACAAGGTAGTCATAAATGACAATTGCAACCTATTGCAACTTCTAGTGGCATGGGATCGTTTAAACATCATATGTTTATCACGGCATGTTTATCCCATCAACACCTTTTATAAAACATATTTTAGGTGATCCATTCAATATATTTTACAAATCAAGTCGTCCTACTTACACACACGTGTGAGTTTACTATATAAGTGGTTAGGTGACCTTTATCCCACAAACATGGTATTCTCACCTAAAATTACAAGTTCCCTCAAAGTGGTTAGGTGATCTTTATCCCACTAAGAGTTTGCAAGTAACCTAAGTGTTGTGAAAAAGGATGGTGTTTAACTTGTTTAACAAAAGGGATATACGATTTCATAATCCTTGTTAAGAAAAGTCTATGTACCATATGATTGTATGCATTCAACTATATGGTATCCTATTGGTTCTTATGAATAAAACCTATTTTATTTTGCAAACCATTAATTCCTTTTGTAGAATCATTGTATTTTGCTTAATGATTTGAGAACCAATTACACGTTTATAGTTTGTTTTAGTTGATGGTTTGTTAATCACATCCAAATATTCAAAACAAACATCATCATATGCATTCAACCAAACATTAAACAAAACATTCAAATATGCATAACAAAGCATACTAAATTGAGCACACTTGTTTAGCCAAAACAAGTGTGTCAAATGGTCTTGTCCTAAGGGTAAAGAACATGACACATGGTTGACCCAAAAAGGACTCCCACTTGAATCCATAACTTCAAGCATCCTCTTTGTCCATCTTTTCTTCAAGTCTTGATCTTGAGCTTCCTTACAAGATATGTATCCTAATACATTTTACTAGTAAAGATAAACCTAATCTATTTATTACAAACCATGTGAATAAATAAATTACAAGACTAGACTTGAAACAAAATTAAATTATTACATGCCCAAATGAATACAACATGACAATCAATCATACAATCCAAGTGGTCTAGGCTTTCTTATGCATAAACAACAACAATATATCCAAAATATACATAAGAAGTCGATTTTTGGCAGCCCCTTAAACCCCATGTTTTTGGCCAACATAAACCAAGAACAAATGGGTTTAGTCCAAGCAAACAATAATCTTATAAACTAGAGTTTTAAAGATCCTAATATGCATAATATAGCATCTTTAAAACATCAAAAGGGGCACCAAAATAGCCCTTTAAACCCACGGTTTGGGCTGTCCAAAAGAAAGCAAAGTGAAATACATGTATGCATATGTATAAGTGGCTCTTGATGCCATTGAGGGGTTTTAACATGTTTATCAAAGCTTCATACAACATGATTTATATGAAAACGCAGCGGAATAATATTTTAAAACATATTAAGATCTGATTATAAAACCCATTTTATAATAACCCCAAGCCATGGATCTTTATACATAATGCATACAAAGTAAAACAACAAATAATCAAGGAACTACAACCTTTGTAGCTTCCTAAACCCGAAAATGAGAAGATGAGGATGATGAGATTTGAGGCTGAAACTTCAAGCAAGAAATCCTCAAGAGGTTGTACCCCAAGCTTGTATAACACCCTTCCTTGCTAGGATTGCAACCCACTTGAATGATCTCTTCAAAGTCGAATTTTCAGCCAAGAAAGCAGGATTTGAAGGCTGAAAATCTTTACAATTCTGCCTCTAAGTTCCGAAAATAGAGAGAGAGAGCTTTGGGAGAGAATTCTTGCTAAGTGTGTGTAGTGAAAGGTGTGTGAATGGAAGAGTGGAAAGGACCCTTCATTGCATGTTCTTAAAAACAACAAAAGGAGAGTTCCAAGACCAAGGGGTGGCCGTATAAGGCACCCTTTGTCTTCACTTCTAATTTTTAAAAAAAAATCCAATCTTCCATTCTTGTTTTATAAAAGAATAACCCATTTATCTTTTATAAAATCAATACACTTTTGTTTATTATTACTTAACCAATTTAAGTAATAAAATAACTTATTTCAATGATCAAAATTATACATATAATTTTGTTCATTCACAATAGCAATGATTCAGAAACCCGGTTTCTAAATTGGTGTTTAAATATATATATTTATTTGTTTGATCTAATCAACAATTAAATATTTGTCGGTGTTTGTTTGGCTTGTTATTGGGTATGGCCCGACTTGGATCATATCACACTAGCCACATCAATTTTATATGTATCTTGGGCAGATCAAATCTTTCACATACATTTTAGAACTCAGATCCAAGATCTCATCACTAAGTTGACTAAGTGCCAGGCTGAGCTTGTGATCAGCAAAGCCCTGGCAGAGAAAAGTGTTCTTGAAGAAGAGACCTTCAAGAACATGATATCCTCATCCCTACACAATAAGGTTTGTTATCAAAATAGACAGGGACTGGGATCAAATGAGATAGCTCCTCCACACACAATCTTGTCTGTAAGATCTCCTAGGTGTGGAACTTGTGAAGATGAGCTTCCTCTCATAGATCCAATAAGTGAGGATGATGAAGAATGATAGTGAGGAATCCCTCTGAGAAGAGTGTAGAAGAGGATTCCTCCAAGGACCACTATCCTTCTGAGGAGAAGAAATTAACTGTGATGACCAAGTCCAAGAGAAAGAACTTGATCAGGAAGAGCAAAAGGAAAGCAAAGAAGGCTCAAGAAATCAAGGCTACCTTTGATGCTAAGCAGAAACAAGTGTTCATCTCTGCAGGTTTCAAAGCAATAAGGACTGAAGACATCCACCAAAGCCTCTTATCCAAGAGTTCTGGTTCATGTTCAAATCATCTCAGTACAAAGAAGAGACTGAGCTGCTGTGTACCACTGCTGCACAGCCTGGACCATCAAATTCCAAGAACAGTTCACAGCCCAAGGGAACTGTATCTGAATCTACCAAGATGAAGGTGAAAAAGGGATGTGACCAAGGCCAGTCTTGCTCTCAAAAGGAGATTTCTTTGAAGAAGAAAATGCTGTGTTTATGTGTGAAAGTACTTCTCATATTGCCAAGGATTGTCCATACAATCCTAAAAGTACTATCCACATGACCAATACAAAGACTTCAAAGAATCTCAAGAAGTCTCAAGCTTCGGAAGGAAAGTCTGTTTCCTTCGGAAGCTCCAAATCAAAGAAGAAGGTAAATGGAAAATTACCTTCGGAAGCAAAGTTGGTCTCGGAAGAAAGGAGTTCTTCCGAAGTACTAAAGTCTACTGCAGTGACTGTAGATTCTTCCGAAGTGTCAGTCATTAAAACTTGTGAAGCTCCAAAAGCTTCTAAGTTTTGAAGGTCAAGTCCAAGACTCCAAAGGTGGTGTGGAAGTCTAAGAAAGACCAAATGACTGAGGTTTCTCCATCAACAACAGCCGAAGATCCCCTCTGTACAACCATAGGATCTATTACTGTTGCATTACCTTCTATTACACTTACTGAACCCAAGACAAGTAAGGCTTGGGTTTCCAAATGTAACTAATCATTTTCTTTGTGCAGGAACAGCTCAAGACAAACAAGAATGTCTGGATAATTGACAGTGGCTGTTCCAGGCACATGACAGGCGATAGGTCTTTACTTCATAATTTTGAGAGAATTGATGGAGGACCAGTTGCTTTTGGAGGAAATGAAGGTGGTTACATTTATGGAAGGGGCAAGGTCACAAATGGTAAGCTCAGCATTGAGAAGGTAAACTTTGTTAAGGAGCTTGGGTACAATCTTCTGAGTGTATCTCAATTTTGTGATCAGAGTCATAACATGATCTTCACTGAGCTTGAGTGCATTGTTCTCAAACCTGGAGTGGTCATTCCTCATGAGCATATTCTGCTCAGAGCCCCCAGGAAAGGGAACATGTACAAGATGGATTTGCAAGAAACCTCCCTCTGGAGAAGTTTCATGCTTTCTATCTAAAGCAAATAGTGATGAGTCTTTCCTATGGCATAAAAGAATGTGCCACGTAAACTTTAAGAATATGAATAATTAATCAAACATGATCTGGTAACTGGAATGCCAAAGAAAGAGTTTACAAGTGATGATCATTGTGTTGCATGCCTGAAAGGAAGCAACACAAGGTATCTCACAAGCCTAAGGAAAAGAACTCCATCACTACTCCCCTACACTTATTACATATGGATCTCTTTGGCCCCACCAGTGTAATGAGTTTAGGAAGGACCTTATACTGTCTAGTGATCACAGATGATTTTACAAGATTCACTTGGGTTTTCTTTCTTAGAACTAAAGATGAGACTCCTGAGATTCTAAAGAATTTCATCTTAAAGATTGAGAATCAATGTGATCACAAGGTCAAAACCATAAGATGTGATCAAGGAACTGAATTCAAGAACCAAATCCTTGATACATTTTGTGATGAAAAGGTATTACAAGACATACAGTGCTCCCAGGACTCCTCAGCAAAACGGAGTTGCTGAGAGGAGAAACAGGACACTTATTGAAGCTGCAAGAACTATGTTGTCTGACTCTAAACTGCCTATCACCTTCTGGGCAGAGGCAGTTAATACTGCCTGCTATGTGCAAAACAGAGTCTTAGTAGTTAAGACACATGGTAAGACTCCTTATGAACTTTGGCACAAGAGGAAACCTTTCATTGGTTTTCTCAGGTCATTTGGATGTCCCTGCACCATCTTGAATACCAAAGATCAAGTTGCCAAGTTTGCTGAGAAATCAGACGATGGACACTTCATTGGATACTCTTCTCAAGCTAAAGCTTATAGAGTATACAATCTCAGAACTAGAATCATTGAGGAGTCAGCCAATGTGACTTTCAATGAGCACACTCCTAGTGTGGCTGGTTCTGGTCCGGATTGGCTATTTGATCTTGATTTAGTTACCAACTGTTTTAATAAATCTTGTGAGCATGTTTCAGGATCTGCAGAAAATTTAAATACAGGTGATCTTGATCCAAGATTTGAGCTTGGAAGACCTTCAGCTCCAGTTGAAACTACTTCAGCAAATGAGGTTTCTATCAGCACAACAATGACAAATCCAGCTGATACATCTGGCATGCCTTCAAATTCCAGTTCAGAGGCCTCTCAACCAGATAAAGACATCTCAATTGCAGAAAATAACAATGGTGATGGTGAAAGTGATCAAGAATCTCTTGATGCTAATAACCATACCATAGATGATAACATCAATGATGTCACACACTCATTGGATCAAGTTAATCTTGATAATGTGATAATGTGGAGGATCAATCTTCAAGACCAGATCTAAATTTCTCAAATTTGGATCTATCTCAGCAACTTGCAGTGATCCCTCAGCTAAGATCCACAAGTCTCATCCTACCACAAACATCATTGGAGATGTTATCTCGGGGTAAAGACAAGAGGGCAAACCCATGAAGAAAATGTTTGTCTTCACTCTTGTTTTCTATCCCAGTTAGAGCCAAAGAAGTTGAGGAGGCTCTAAAGGATGGAAGTTGGGTTGAAGCTATGCAACAAGAGCTGCTTCAATTCAAAAGACAGAAAGTTTGGAACCTTTGTCCTCTTCCTCATGGGAAGACTACCATTGAACCAAATGGGTTTTTAGGAATAAAAAGGATGATAGAGGAATCATCATCAAGAACAAGCTAGACTAGTTGTTCAAGGATACACACAAGAAGAAGGGATTGACTACACTGATGTCTTTGCTCCTATAGCTAGACTAGAAGCTGTTAGGATATTTCTGGCATTTGCTGCATCCAAGAACTTCACGGTCTACCAACTTGATGTAAAGTGTGCTTTCTTATATGGAGTGATTGATGAGGAGGTTTATGTCAAACAACCACCTGGTTTTGTAGATCCTGATCACCCTGATTATGTCTGCAAGCTTGACAAAGCTCTCTATGGGCTGTATCAGGCACCCAGGAAGTGGTATGAGACACTGTCTGAGTATCTCTGTAACCATGGTTACAGGAGAGGTACTATAGATGGAACTCTCTTCATCAAAGGACAAGGAAATGACATTCTGCTAGTTCAAGTATATGTGGATGACATCATCTTTGGCTCAACCAATTCAAGACTCTGCAAAGACTTTGAAAAGCTGATGAAAGATAGATTTGAAATGAGTTCAATGGGAGAACTTAATTTCTTTCTGGGAATTCAAGTGAAGCAGGTTGAAGATGGCATTTTCATAAGTCAGTCAAAGTATGTTCAAGATATACTCAAGAGGTTCAACATGACTGATTGTAAAACTGCTAAGACACCCATAGCCAGAAACCACTCCCTTGGTCCAGATCTTGAGGGGGAGTGTGTAGATGAGCACTTATACAGGGCTATGATTGGGTCTCTTATGTATCTTACAGCTAGCAGGCCTGATATCATGTTCGCTACATGTATTTGTGCAAGATATCAAGCAAATCCTAAGATGTCTCACTTAATCACTGTGAAAAGGATTTTAAGATACCTCAAAGGTGCTTCAACACTTGGTTTATGGTATCCAAAGAATTCTAATTTCAATCTGTATGCCTATACAGACAGTGATTATGGTGGCTGCAACATGACTGCAAAGTCTACATCTGGGGGATGTCAATTCCTTGGTGGAAGAGTTGTCTCATGGCAATGCAAGAAACAAACCTGTGTGTCTGCATCAACTGCTGAGGCTGAATACATTGCTGCTGCAAGCTGTTGTGCTCAAGTGCTTTGGATTCAAAATCAGATGCTAGACTACGGATTTAACTTCAAAGAGACTCCTATCCACATAGACAACAACAGTGCTATCTCTATCACTGAGAACCCTGTGCAGCACTCAAGGACCAAACACATCAACATCAGGTATCATTTAATAAGAGATAACTATGAAAAGGGGTTAATTAAACTAGTCAAAGTTCACACAGATGAACATATGCTGATCTGTTCACAAAAGCTTTTGATGAACAAGAGTTAAGTATCTGATATCAGCTATTGGGATGATTAACTTTGAGTAGATTTTTCTTAAAACTAATTCTAATTATTTCTTCTTAAAATATGTGTGTCCTAAGTTGTCTAGTTCATCACTTTCATAAGCTCATGTTTTCTTTGAATGAAAAACTCTTTTTGAAGACTTTCCTTGGATTCTTGAAAATTTTCTGATACTTCGGAAGATAACATTTTACCTTCGGAAGAAAAATATGTCTTCAAAATAAATGACTGTCTAAGAAATTTTACCTTCGGAAGAAGTCAAAATTTATCTTCCGAAGCTTAAAATTCTTAACTTAGACACTTTATCATTTTTTAAGGACTTTTTCCTTCCGAAGCAAAAATTACTTTCGGAAGCTTTGTTCATTCTTATCCAAAGCATCCAAAAGTTTATTTCTCTTCCGAAGCATAAATCTTTAAGACTCTCAGGAAAATTCTTCCGAAGTCATTTTAAGCTTCGGAAGCTTTTTCAATCAAACTTCCGAAGACAAATTACTTTCGAAGCTTTTCGAATTCCAAGAAAACTACTTTTTGAGCAAAAAGGAAAACTACTTTTTCAGAGGTGGGACCACATACGGATTTCAAAGTTTATCCTTTTTCATTAAACTTTATCTGAAATCCTTCTCTCTCATATAAACCCAACGGTTTCCCCCTTCTTCTATCATCTGCTTTTCTTCCATACCTAAAACCCAAGCTTTCTCTCTGAATTTCCTTCCCATTCTTTTCTCTTCATCTCTGAGCTACCTCACAATGGCTGACCTTACACACAGAAATGATCCTCACTTTGCCATGCAGCTACACAGACAACATAATCAGGTGCTCTGTTATGCTCTGACAAAGATCCTCATTTCTCAGAGGTTTGCCGTTTCTTGTCTTTGTCTCACTACTTCACCTCCCTAACCATTGATCCTCCTCTATATGAGGATCATTTGCTTGAATTCTGGAAGACCTGCCAAGAGGTCATTATGGATGGGGAGAAGGCACTGTCTGCCACAGTGCAGGGGAGAACAATTTTCATCACTCCGGCCATCATCAACCGACATCTTCAGCTGGATGATGAAGCAGGTGAAGTGTTCTTCCCAAAAGAAGCAGTTAATCATTCCTTCGAGCAGATGGGCTATGAAGGAGATTTCTCTGTAAAGACCTTCAGGAAAGGGAAGGTCTCATCCCAGTGGAAATACCTGCTCCATGTGGTTATCCACAGCTTATCAAACAAGCATGGTGGATGGGACCAGATTCCTGAGGATCTCTCCTTTATAGTTCATGGGATGGTTCAGGGGGTCAAGTTCAGGTATTCACAATTTGTTTATACTAATTTACTTGCAAACTTAGACTCCTTAGAATATTACATGTTTCCTAGATATGTTCAACACATTCTTAACTGTGAACTGGGCTCACAGTTGAGGGAAACAGGCAATATTCTTAAACTGGGACAGATGAAGCCCGACATCTTTAAATTATGAAGAAGCCAACTGTAGGCTTCTCAGGGGTAGAAACAGCCCTAGTCCCAAAAATGTTAGAGCTCATTGCTCAAGGTGACAACATAGCAGTCCAAGCTAGTGTTGAACCCACACCTACTGCTCTCCTACCTTCTTCACAACCTCCAATATTCATCACCTACAAAAGAAAATCCCAACGAACCCCTGCTCAGGCTATTGAGTCTGTGCAGGCCCCCAAATACTCAACCTTACAGGAAGAAGTGGACTCCAGAGCTCCCACTTCTCCTGAGGAGGAAACCACTCCCATTACTTTACCTATCAGGGCTGAGGTTCCTCAAGCTCAACCTGATGAGCTCATTAGCCCAATAACTGTAAGCCTTCACTCTGAGTCTCACACTCAAGTGAACAACCTTCAGGGGATAGCTACCATCCCCAGCCTTTGGATCTAAACCAACCAATTCCCACCTATCCTTTTACACTGATGAAGACTTAGGATTCAGTGAGTACCATGAGTCTCTCTTCTCCTCCCCTACTCAAAGAGAGATGAGTACCTCTGACTCTCCTCAGTCTATCCCTCATCAGTCACCTATTACTGAGTGGACACATCTGAACCTGTTCAGGATGTCCATATGGAAGAGGCTTTCACTTTTGAAAGTGATTACATCATTAAGACCTCACCATGGCAACTCAGCCCATTGGCATCTTAACTGAGGTCGCCAGTGAGCAGAGGAAAACCAGCAGCCAGAAACTCAAGCTGGTGGTGAGAGAAGGGACTTTGGTCCAATCCTTTCATCCCCCAGTGATTCTTCTGATGAAGATGAGGGAAATTTGAGACTAAAGGTACAAAAATTGTCACAAACATGCACCTATCTAGTCTCTAAGGTTAGTCACTTGGAATCTCAGGTGACTACCCTGCAAAACAGGGTCAATGATCAGCAACTCCAGATTTCATATCTGCAGGAAAAACTAGCTGAGAGACTTTTAAGGAGAGCTCAACCAGGAATACAAGAACCTGTGGAAGTGACTGATTTATCCTCCAGCTCACCTATGCAAGTGGGTGATGCTACCAAAAAGGGGGAGAAAGTTATCACAACCACAGAACCTGGGAGTTCTTCAAAGAGAATGGACATAGAGGACTCACCATCCTCACTTGCTGTTGTGCATTCTCAGCAACTTCCTCAAGTTCACATTAATGTGGACTCTATAGACTCTCTCATCAGGAGTCTCTTTGAGGAAGGTATACCAAGGGCTGTCTCATCTCCACCACATGGAACTGGCAACTACATCATCAGATGGAGGTATGATGATGACAGAAGAGCCCTCATACTTCACAGAGTTCAAGGTCAACAAGAAGTCTTTCAGTTCCAAAGCCTGAGCTTCTATGAAGGACTGGATTTAGTCAACATGCCACTTGTCAATCCAAGCAAATCTAGACAAGCTGACAGGCTGGCTCAAAGAATCCAAGACAGGATCCTTGCAGAGTTCTCTCTAAGAAGGAGACTTAGGCAATCAGGCAATGTCATCGGTCAACTGGATGCTGAGGTGGACCCTAAGATTAGTTTCATAGGGGAAACCTTGGCTGAAGGCCCAGTGGCAGAACCTGAGACCCTTGTCTCACCATCAACAACTGCTGCAGAGGTCCAAACTCCATCTGAGACACCTGCTGGTGAAGGTGTCTCTCAGCCTCTCTCTGGCCAGAGCATGGAAGCTACACCAAGCAATGAAGGCCAAGCCTCAATCCACCCTGAGTCACAAAGGTCTGTTGGTGACAAAGGGAAAAGGATAATGACTCCTGAAGAAATTGAGGAGGAGAGAGAGAGAGGAAAAGGAGGCTAAGGGGAGAAAGTTCTTCTGGGTCATCAAAATTCATGCAAGCTGCAATCAGGGCTGCCCCCAGACCAAATACTCAAAATGATGAACAAAGGGCAGTCAGGATTAATTATTTACAGACCAGGAACTATGATGTTGATGAAATCATCTCCCTCCCCTTAGAAGAGTTGAATGAACTGGCTGACATGGAAGTGTCAAGAGAGATAAAGGAGAAAGAGGATGCAAGGTTACTTCTTCAATTCAAAGAGGATAGGAGACAGAAAAGACTTCACAAGCATA
The DNA here is from genome assembly GCA_025506515.1 of Flaveria trinervia. Lineage (NCBI taxonomy): Eukaryota > Viridiplantae > Streptophyta > Magnoliopsida > Asterales > Asteraceae > Flaveria > Flaveria trinervia. Next base: position 311,311 of record CM046442.1, read on the forward strand.
CTCCCACTCTCTCTCCAGTTCAAGAAAGTCCTGCACAGAAAGATGTGGCTCCACAAGAACCTCAGGTAGATAAAGAAGAGGATAGAATCAAAATGATAAACTACCTGAGTGCCACAGACTTCTATCAGGCAAATACACTTCTTCCCCTGTCCTATGACTTCATTGAGTTCGAGTACTTAAAGCAACTTGAGCTTGAGTTAGTCAAAGAAAGAAAAACAACCAAAAGGAAGCTAAGGGAAGAAGCTGCAAAGTCAAGAGTCATCATTCAAAAGAATGCAAAGAAGTCTGCTGACAGACAAAGAATGATGAGCTTCTTGAAGTCATATGGATTCTCCGGAAGGAGACTTGGTCCCATGTCTCTATCTACAATGGATGAGCATATAAGGGTAATCAAGCAGAAGATTAAAAGTGGTGAACTCATTGATTTGCACTCTCTTCCAAGTCAAGTCCCACCTGAAGTGGAGGTCAAGTTTGAACAACCAGAGACACCTGAACCAGAACCTCCAGCTGAGCCTCAGCAAACTTCATCTTCTGATCCAAGACAGGGTCAAACCCCCTCTCCTTCTGAACCTATGAGGGAGGAACACCCAACTGAGAAAGACACTGATGATCAACATGGTGCTGCAGACCAGTCTTCTCAGTTAAAGACATTAAAGAGGAAGAAGAAAATGGCCTCTAAACAAAGACTAAAAAGAAGAAGCCAAAGTCATCTACCTCTACACCCCAGGCTGAATCAGATCAACCTGAGGAAGTGCATGATGAGGCAGCCCAATCAACTCCTATGCAAGTGGCTCCTCTAGCAACCGAGACACCCATCTTATCCTGGACTTACTCTACCAATCCAGAAAGATGGAATGTTATCAGAGATCAAGGTGTTGAAAATGTCTACTCATGGCAAGACATAATCAACTTACCTCTGCATGATCTCTTTGAAATGAGAAGATACTATGAGAGTCTTGATGATCCTGACCATCAAATGAAGAAAGGGATGGTCTTGATTATTCTGAAGACTACAAACTTTTAAAAGATCTTCTAAGTGTTTTGGTAGCATCAGCCTAGGGGGAGTTTGTAAGGATTCCTGAAGTCTGATGCAACCCAAAACTGCCTAAGTGTTTCAGCAACATGCACTAAGTACTGAAGTGAAGAATGCTTCGGAAGAATTACACAAAGCATTTGAAAATACTCTAAGTGTAATATCTTCCGAAGCCAAGACCAATATCTTCCGAAGCCTAACATGAAGTCTTCCGAAGCTTGAAGAGACAAAGTCTTCCGAAGCTTCAACCTATGAAGACAGATTTCTTCCGAAGACTTTTAGTACACATGCTTTATCTGATGTACTGTTCCATAAAGCACCTTTTCCGCTGCGTCTCTGATAAGTCACCAACTTACAAGAGTTGGTGAAAAGGTCCATGCTTTTGGTAACTGTACATTGAGGTCTTGAGTCTGAAACTTTCCACTTTATGTACTTTATCCTTTTTGTAATGTATAAGGATGTGAACTATGGCATGTCATAGTCACAAGGTCAAAAGGCAGATATGCCTTTTGATCCTACAATTGATTTTGTTAGTGTCTAGTCAATTGTATCCAGCTGGCTTTCATAGTATAGCCGGCTGTAGGTTGTAGTATAAGTATTCCAAGTTCTTGTATCTTTCTTAATGCTTGGTAACACTTGTAAAAGAACTTGAGAAAGCAATATACTGCTCCCTTGAAAACTATACTCTCTTGTTCTGTCTCTTGCTTTACTTGTGTTCTCTGCATCACCTTTGGTTACCTAGTTCACTGTTTGAATAACGTTTAGTTAATCTTCTCATTGTGTTGTTGTGTTGTAATTGTGTTCAAGCCCTTGAACGATCCTGCAATTTTAAACTCCACCAGACCCCGCCTATGCCACCTATGACCACCTACCACCTCCGCATATTGCCAACAAACACTACCTACAACAACCATTGCCAACGTTGTCACTCCCCGACCGACGGCGGAATCATCGGGCGGACGAATGGGAGATGATTGTTCATAGCACATAGAACTAATTAAGTTGAAATAATATTAAATGGCATTATTCATTAAACATTACAAGACAAATAAAATAATAACATAACAATCAAGATACAACTAATAACATAAGTCTTTCAATTATTCTAGGTCCAAATTCTATATGAGCACAAGAAGATCTTCAAGTAGGAAACCTGAAACATGTTAAAAATAAAGGGTCAACTATAAAGTTGGTGAGTTCCCATGGTTTAAGCACACAATATATGTATATATATAAAAAGGTTACAAGTAGCATTCATGTCCATGGTTATGAGTTAGCAAGCTTATAGAACACATACAGTTACAACCAAATCTTGACTTGATTACAAGTATATAAGATTGGCTAAGTGTACTTGGTTCCCATGATGAACAACCATACGTCATCAGGAGTTGGCAATACATCGACTTTAGCACCAAGGCTTGTCAGGCCCAAAGATCTAAGACATCGCCAGGCTAGCAATAGTTAATGATTGTAAACAAAATATGTATCTCATATAAGACTTAAAATAACACAAATAACCATGACAAAAAGGTAAAGATGAATTGCATGTGCATTTACAAGTATCAAGATGTTTACAAGTGTAACTTTATAAGATTAACATGTTTCACCCCAAAAGGTGTGAAATAAAGTAAAAAAAAGGCATGGAGAACTCACATGGAAAACTCACAAATATCTCAAATGTGCATTTATACGGTTAACATGTTTCACCCCAAAATATGTAAAATAAAGTAAAAAGGGGCATGGAAAACTCACAAGTATAGTGATGGTTGTAGAGTACATAAGAAAGCTTGGATGTCAAGAGTCAAAGATGATGTCCTAAATGATAAAAAAACAATAAATTTAGGTTGGAATTCATTACAATAAGTTAGAACGTTTAGAGAATGCTAAAAACCAAAAGGTAGATTGAAAAAGGATAATTGTACCAATTTTAGATTCTGGACTGAATGTTTTGTATGTGTTTGAACAGATTTTTAAAATAGTAAACAGTTTCATAAAATTATAAAAATTTAAATTTAACTAGTTCAAAGTCTCCCGGATAACTTTCATTCAGAAACATTTTTATGAAAAGATTCGTAAATAGGTCAAACAAGCAGCACAAGACAAAAGGTGCTGAAATGCGCACTTATCTTGTGAAGGTTATTGTTGAATCGTCCAATTGAGTTTGAAAACGTTTAAACTATCATTGAAAAATTAATTCAATGAACTTAATATTGAAGTTTGATTTGACCCAAATGTAGTTTTTTATGATCAAGTTATGGTCGGTTGAAGTAAGATAATATTCTGCCAGAATTGTAGTAAGGCACTTATGTGCACTTTTAAAATCGTTAAAGCATGAAACGGGTTAGAACATTTTATTATGTCAATATATGGTATATTAGTATTCCTTTGAGTTATAAAAAATATCCTAAAACTTTGGCATAGCCATCATTTAGAACAATAATCTTGTAGAATAACCGAATGCGGCAGCATAGCCGTCCATATGCAAACGGGATTCTTTGTTTATGTTAGTGTGTTGTTAGCTTAATTTCGGTATGTTAGTGATTGTTATAAGATTAGTTATTATTAAAATTCTAATGATCAAATGATAATTATTAAAATAAAAAGAGATTTGGTAGAAGAAAGAATAATAGTAAGAACATAAAGTCATGAAAACAATTGGATGTTAGAATGATTAAAATGTATAATATAAAAGTAATAAAAGATTACCCTAGTATTAAGAATTCTTGAAATCTCTTGTAAACTAAAATTTTTTAAATGATTAAAATGTATAATATAAAAGTAATTCTATAGGGTTCATGCATACTATAGTTTAGGTCACCATTTCTAATAACCTAGATCCCTATAGTTATGGGCTCTGGTACCAATCTGTTACACCCCAACCTTGATGGCAGAAACGTCGAGGTGTGAGGGTTAAGATCGTTCACAGCTACATAACGCTATTAGTAACCCAAATATATATTAAACATAAGTTCCAATTGTACTATTACAATCATAAGTCTCAAAGAAATTAAAAGCATAACATAAAATGTAACAAGTCCTTTTATTTCATTTATTTATCTAGGTCCATTCCTAGATGTGTGAGCTTCGAAGAGTAGAAATCACGCTTGAGTATTTCCTGAAACGTGTTAAAAATAAAAGGGTCAACAATAATGTTGGTGAGATTTCCATAGTTGTAATACATAAGTATATAAAAGATGGCAATTCATGTTGTAAATTAGAGAACAAAGTAAACTAAGGATGTAAGACAGAATGCACAATCAAACCTCGACAAAGTTTTACAAGTCTCAAACGTTTATAAGTATATACGATTAGCTAAGTGTACTTGGATCAACCAAGCAGGTTTGTCTGGCCCATAGATCTATGACTTCGCTAGGTTAGCAATAGTTAATGATTGTACATATATTCGACATTACATGGTAGCTACCAAGTTCAACTAACTACAACATATAAGTGAAAAGCCATAAGTTTACAAGAATCAAAGGTGTTTACAAGTGCAAAGTTTATAAAATAACATGTTTCACCCCAAAGTGTAAAAATATAAAAAGGGGTATAGAAATACTCACATGATCAATATGTATATAATTGGTGATTAATAAGAGATATAATAAGCAACGTTCCAACGTAGTTCTCACAAGGCACCTATATATATATATATACACATACGTTTTAAGTTAACAACGAGATTAACGTTTTAACGTGAACTAGAGTTTCGATGGAAATTAGGGGCTTGTCAAATAATTATGTTTAACCAAATTAATTAAATTTATATTCCTTAAAGAAAATATATATATTATATTTTATTCAAAGATGTGAAAAGAAATAATTATAATAATTAAAAGGTTATATATATAAAGTTTAAATAAAATTTTATAACTAAATATTTATTACCATTAAATATGATTACAATTAATAATGTTTTGTCAAGTTACATCAAAATAGAAGGTAGACGGGCAACAAGCTGCGCCGCCACCCCTTTCTGAATAGCAAATCCTAACCTTCCAAAAACAAATCCTTGCCTCCCCGGGGTTGAGCAATGGTTGTCTATGACCCGTTGGACCCTGGTCAAAAAGTTGATAGCTTCTGGCGCTAGGGAGCCAAATGTATCAAAGGCAAAGGGAACAAAAGCGTGCTGGTTCTCTGCGCAAGCTTTAGCATGTTTATTCACTTTCTTTGATTCTGCCTTTCTTGCCGCTTGACCAGCTACAAAAACCGTTTTCCCGTAAACCAACCAAAGGGGAAACCCCTGTGAGGTCCACACAAGCATGTTTGCCCCCAGCCCAGCCAAAGACGAGCAGATCCGCTGGTCGCAAAGTAGACCTCCCCTCCATAGGGTCCGTGAGGAAATTCACAGGGGTTTCTTTCTTAGCAGAAGTCCCAGCTCTTATTACCATTTAAACCAAATTAAATTTAAAAGGGATATTTGGACCAATAATAATTACTAATTATTATTTTCAATTATTCGAACAAGCTTTGCTAAATTTTTATTAATAAAACATTTTTTTTTATTTAAACTTTAGAAAAATTGCAGAAATATTTGGAGGCTTTTGAAAATATTCAACGTTTATAAAAATAATTTTCATATATATTAAAATTTTTCTGAAATTTATTTTAGGCTAAAAAGCCTTTAAAAATAAATCATGAGGGTGCCCGGGTTCGAACCCAGGACCTAATGTGTACCAAGCAGTGTCTTAACCAGTGAACCAAGGCCTCAGCCACGTTATGACTTGGATTTTAAATCTTAAAACATAAAACCACTGAATTGTAACATCTCGTTTTTTTTGTTAACTAAAAGTTAACTTTGTTTACTCTTACAAGGGTTTTTATGAAAGTTAATTGTAAATATTAAATAATAATAATGTTAATATTAATAAAAGTAGCAATATTAATAAGTAATAATAATTATAATAATATTTATAATAATAATAGAATAATAATAACAATAATAATGTTAATAATAATAAAAAATAAAATTTGTATAGTTATTAAACTCAACAAGTTTTTAAAACTTTAAGTAATTAAAGTTTGGGGGCTTAATTGCAAAATTAGAAACTTTCATTAATAGGTTTTGCATAAAATGATAAATAATAAACTAGAGGGGCTAAATGTGCAATTAACCAAAAGTAAATCTCCCCCCCTGTTTTTCCCCGTTTTTCCGGCGAGAGGAGGCCGGCGCCTCCGGCCGAACTCCGGCAATGCCAAAAACGGCCCTAGTAGTCACGATTTTACCCAAAAATCCGTTTCGAATCGTACGTGAACTTAATTCGAGCCTTAATGCGGTTAATAATTGGGGTTTAAACGTCGAATGATACCCAATCGAGTGAGTAACCGTAGCTTCTTAAACCCATAACGTTCGGGCATTAAATCTCAATTATAATCTAATTAATCAAACATGAACGACCATATACCTATTCCTAATCGAACTCAGCACTCAATTTCACCTGAAACCAACACAAGCATCACTTTCGATTACACCCTTTTCATCGCAACCTGCAACACCCGTAGACCACTTTCCGAGCTTGTTAACTTGTAATTATCAGAGGGCTTTTCATCGTGGGGATCACTAGAAGCTTACTGTAAAAGGAATTTGAGTTTCATCGAAGATCTCATCTCGAATCGGTTCTCCACAGTCGCGACCTAGGTCCATAACGCGAGCATCGAATACCAAACGAATCAAGTAAGTTAAATACATACATATACTCGATTTCACATGAGGAACAAAAGCCCTAAACTTAATTTGATTGATAACTTTGAATTGATGTTCAATTTGATCGATTTGGGGTAAACAAATTCTAGGGTTCTTAAGGATTTGGGGGTTTTGTTTAAGTAAGCATATTACCATTTAAACGCGAACATTAACGCGGCTGGATGCCTTGGTTCACTGGTTAAGCGCTTCCATCACCACTTAGAGGTCCCGGGTTCGAACCCGGGCACCCTCTGCTTATTTATAAAAAAAAAAAAAAAATCTTTTTTGGCTTTTTGGCCTTCAAAGTTAATATTAAAAAATTCCTAAAAATTATGAAAAATCATTTTCATAAACTTTACTTCTTTTAAAACTATTTAATCATTTTCTGTAATTTATTTATAAAAATACCTTTATATTTTTATTTAATATCTTAAAGATTAATAACATAACTAGCATATTTCTATAAAAATTTAGACTTTAAAAAAAAATAGTTTAATTCACACAAACTATTATTTCAAACATTGCCTTTAAATTTATTGTTTAATTTGTATTCATTTTTATTTAATTATAAAACTATTTAAACTTTATAAACATTACAAAATTATTATAAAGGATATTTTAATCCATATATTTATATAAATTATAAATAAAATCGTTCCCACGAAAATATAATTGAGATCTTATTTAACTATAATAATTAACTAAACCCCAAACATCAAGTTGATTTTCTTTGTCCTTGTTAAATTATCGTAAAGCTTTAATCTTGTAAATATATATATTTAGGTGTCTTGTGACGATACACCTTGGAGCGACGCTTGTTATTATTCTTATTAATCGCCTTTATATATTTATTGTCAATGTGAGTTTTCTTGCCCCTTTTTCATATTTTTACACTAACTTGGGGTGAAACATGATAGCTTATACATGATACACTTATACACGTTTGAGACTTGTAAATCACGTGCAATTCAACTTATTATTTTGTCAAGGTTATTTGTTAATTGTAAGTGTTTATATGAGATACATAGTTTGTTTACAATCATTAACTATTGCTAGCCTGGCGACGTCTTAGATCTTTGGGCCTGACAAGCCTATTTGGTGCTAAAGTCGATGTATTGCCGACTCCTAGGAGCCGTATGCTTGTGCACTAGGGAACCAAATACACTTAGCCAATCTTTTATACTTGTAATCAAGTCGAGGTTTGGTTGTAACGATATGTGTTCTATAACCTTACTAGCTTATAACCTATGACATGAATTGCTACTTGTAACCTTTTTCATATTATGTATGAAAACCTTGGAAACTCACCAACTATTTTTAGTTGACTTTTATTTTTATCATGTTTCAGGTCAACCTCAAGTTTAAAGTGAATCTTTTGAAGCTTGCTATAATCTAGGACTTGGACCTAGATAATGAAATAAAAAAATACATTATGTTATGTTATGTTAAACTTATTTCTTGTTTAAGATTTATGATTGTATTTTTCCATTCCAAGTCTTATGATAATAATATTTGCATTTTAATATAGCGTTATGTGGCTGTGGACAATCTTAACCCTCACATCTCGACGTTTCCGCCGTCAAGGTTGGGGTGTGACACTGAATTCCCCAAATTGCATAAACCCTAGATCGATTCAATCCCACAATTGAACCTGAATTCGAATGTTTCAATCAGATTAACCTTATGGCTTTTGTTCCCTAAGTGTAATCGATTACAATGATGTTTCAAACTTACTTGATTGCAACCAAATTGATGTGTTTATACTCGGTTTTGCTTCGGTTCTTTTCGCGACGAATAGGGTTTCGGATTTTGATCTTTTTGTGGTAATTTCGAGCGATTGAGTGCGCGATGAGTTGAAAGGGGTCGAATGTGATGATTCCCCTCTGTTAAATAGGTTCAATTTAATCGCTTCAGTCCCGAACGGGTTTCGACATAACTTGCTAACTTCGGTTATGATTCGGTGATTAATTGATCGTTAATCTCGTATTAAACTACACATTAAGTTTCGTAGTGATTAGAGGTACGTTTCTAATCAATCAAATGGTTCAATTCATCGAATTTCAGGTGCATTCGATTGACATATTTCGGTTTCGAGAAAACTCTTAATGAAACTATCATTTCGATCCAATTAACAACGGTTACGAGTTCGAATCGGTCCATGTTCGCAGAAAAGGGGTTTAATTTGGTTGAAGCCGGTCGTTCATTGGGTGTTTGGCACCTCACCGGACTTCGGCCGGTGAGTGGTCGGAGTTGGCAGGACGTATGAGGGGGGAAAAGAATGGTATTTTAGGTTAATTACAGCTTTGGTCCCTATACTTTTGATCTTTGTTATTTTATGCACAAAACTTCATAACCTAAGTTTCTAGTTTTACAATTAAGCCCCTAGACTTAATTTAACTTTAAGATTTAACCACTTTTAAACTTATCAATTATTTATGACTTGTTACTCTTATTATTATTATTATTATTATTATTATTATTATTATTATTATTCATATTATCATAGTTATTATGATTGTTATTTGTGTTATTATATTCAATTTAATAGTTTAAGTTATTAACTTTTAAATAAAAGAATTAATTAATGAAAACAAAGAAACAAACATAAATAAACCACAAGTTCCATAAATGACAACAATAGTCCTTACAAGATTAATCAAAGTTAATTCTTAGTTAACGAAAATTCAAGATGTTACAGTCTCCCCAACTTAAAGAATTTCGTCCCGAAATTAAGAATGAACTAGGCGAACAAATGCGGGTATCTCTCCTTCATACGATCCTCACGCTCCCAAGGGAACTCAGCTCCACACTTATTCTCCCAACGAACCTTAACGATTGGAGTAGTTGTGGTTCTGTTTTCTTCATAATGCGTTCCATAATCTCAACAGGTTTCTCAACAAAGTGCAATGACTCGTCGACCTGGATGTCTTCCAATGAAACATGCAGACTCTCGTCGGCCAAACACTTTCTCAAATTTGAGACATGGAATACCGGATGAACTCCACTAAGGTCGAAAGGTAGTTCCAGCTTATAAGCCACTTTTCCAATCCTTTTCAAGATTTTGAAAGGTCCTACAAATCTTGGAGCTAGTTTACCCTTCTTTCTAAAGCGAACAACACCTTTCCACGGTGACACCTTAAGAAGAACCATGTCGCCAACTTGGAACTCCAATGGCTTACGACGCTTATTGGCGTAACTCTTTTGTCGACTTCTTGCCACTTCATGGTTCTTGCGGATTGTGGAGACGTTATTGGTCGTTTCTTGTATAAGTTCAGGACCAGTGATGAAATTTTCACCAACGTTAGTCCAGTAGATCGGTGACCGGCATTTACGACCATACAAAGCCTCGAATGGTGCCATCTTGATACTTGAATGCTAACTATTGTTATACGCAAATTCCGCAAGCGGTAAATGCGTATCCCAATAACCACCAAAGTCAAGGACACAAAGACGCAGCAGATCCTCGAGGGTTTGGATTGTTCGTTTGGTTTGACCATCGGTTTGAGGATGGTAAGTGTTGGGCCAAAAGAACCAATGAGCCTGATCAGAAAAACCTCTAAGTCCCACAGACATTACAACTGCTGAAGAAGATCACAACAGTTGAAGACATCAGCTGATCACAAGGTCTGAAGACAAAGTCTGAAGACAAGATCTGAAGATTTCTACTGAAGACAAAGTCTGAAAGTAAAGTACTGAAGACAAAGTCTGAAAGTAAAGTACTGAAGACAAAGTCTGAAGCTATCAGCTGAAGACAAAGTCTGAAAGTAAAAGTCTAAAGAACAAAGACTGAAGACAAAGACTGAAGACGAGAGTGATCGGTAGTTGTCACAACAACTGAAGTTATTAACTTCAGTAGTTGTGATGGTTTCCCTTTCAGTACTAGTAATTTACCTTTCAGTAGTTTATAGTTTCACTAGTTTTAGTTCAGTAGTTTTATGTTCTTGTACTTAGCATTCTCTGAGATGTGATCAGTTGTTGAGAACATTCTCAGTAGTTTGCATAGTTTCAGTTGTTTGTATAATTCTGTTAGATGTCACTATCAAGTGACATCAGCAGACGTCACATTCCTTATATAAGGAATGTTGACCTAGTTGTAAGTGTGACATTCAGCCACCACGAAAGCATTTAAATGAAATATTCCTTTTGCATAATTCTCTTTCTCTCTATAACCGTGTACTATTTCATTGAATATCAATTGAGTTCTTGTTAAATTGTCAATTCATTGTTCGAATTTCGCTGCAATCTACTCTAATTGATCAAACTTATATCACTGATCCTAACAGTAATCCGTACTTAAATCCAATTGAAACCCAAGAGTTCTTGCATCGACGACCAAAAGTGTGAAGTGAAACGAGCATCTCGATCGGAAATAATGTGTAAAGGCACGCCATGACGACTCACAATTTCGTCAATGTAGATTCGATCCAGCCTTGAAACCTTGTATGTATCTCGTATGGGTATGAAATGTGCTTTCTTGGTCAAGCGGTCAACAATTCCGCATAGGGATTTCAGGTTGCTCCAGTAAACCCTTGGTCGTTGATGCTCGGCCTGACTCTTGCACATTGAGACTTGAACTTGAAAACATAAGACGCGATATCCTTCTTCATTCCAGGCCACCAATATTGACCACGCAGGTCCATGTACATGTTATCAGAGCCAGGATGAATGGAATATAGGGTTTGATGAGCTTCATTCATAATGAAGTGCCGAAGGTTATCACGATTCGGAATCCAAAGTCGATTCAAAAAGTAACACATGCCATTCGGTTTTGTCTCCAGTTGTGACCGAATGTTAGGCATCAAATCTTATCTTTCCCTTCGCCAGTTAGTGCAGCTTGTTGAGCCTCGCGAATGCATAACTCAAGGTCACTATCGATCCTTATGTTTTGAAGCATGATAGTAGCCTCGTTGACATCCACATGATCTCGGTATCAAATTCTCCTAGTGTATCAAACCATTGCCTTCGATCTCGAATTTCTTGGAGCGAGACAGTCTTGTTATGGACCTTGCTACTCAGCGCGTCGGCTACAACATTCGCCTTTCCAGGGTGATAGCGAATGTGGCAGTCGTAGTCGCTAATCAACTCAATCCAACGTCTTTGTCTCATGTTGAGATCCTTTTGGTTGAACACATGTTGGAGACTCTTATGGTCGGTGTAGACTATGCATTGCGTCCCATATAGATAGTGTCGCCAAATCTTTAATGCAAAAACCACAACACCAAGTTCAAGATCGTGAGTCGTGTAGTTCACTTCATGAACCTTAAATTGCCTCGACGCGTATGCTATAACTTTGCCTCGTTGCATGAGAACACAATCAAGACCTTGATTAGAAGCATCACAATACATGGTAAAGTCATCATTTCCATCGGGAAGTGTGAGAATAGGAGCGTTACAAAACTTGCGTTTTAATGTCTCGAAAGCATCTTCTTGCTCGGGTCCCCATTCAAAGAGTCGATTCTTTTGGGTTAGCGCCGTTAGTGGTTTAGCAATCTTCGAGAAATTCGCTATGAACCTACGGTAATATCCCGCTAAGCCCAAAAAGAACGAACCTCGGTTTGGGTTGTGGGAACACACCAATTTTTCACGGCTTCAATTTTAGCAGGATCAACGTGAATTCCTTGGCTATTCACCACATGCCCTAAGAATTGAACCTCCTCCAACCAAAATTCACACTTGGAAAACTTGGCGTATAATTGCTCCTTCTTCAAAAGTCCAAGAACTTGTCGCAAGTGCGCCTCGTGATCAATTTTCGTCTTGGAATAAATAAGAATGTCATCAATGAACACGATCACGAACTTATCCAAATGCGGTTTACATACTCGATTCATGAGATCCATGAACACAGCAGGTGCATTGGTCAAACCAAAAGGCATGACCACGAACTCGTAGTGTCCATATCGAGTACGAAAAGCGGTTTTTGGAATGTCATCATCATGAACACGTAGTTGATGATACCCAGAACGTAGATCGATCTTTGAGAATTGAGTTGCTCCTTGGAGTTGATCGAAGAGATCATCGATTCGAGGAAGAGGGTATCGGTTTTAATAGTAAGCTTGTTGAGTTCTTGGTAATCGATGCACATACGGAACGAACCATCCTTCTTCTTCACAAACAGTATATGTGCACCCCCACGGTGATGAACTAGGGCGAATAAAACCCTTATCGGTCAACTCTTGCAATTGACTAGCTAGTTCTTGCATTTCAGACGGTGCCAGACGATAAGGTGATTTAGCCACAGTGTTCGCACCAGGGATTAAGTCAATCTTGAACTCAACCTCTCGCATGGGTGGTAACCCTTTAAGATCCTCGGGAAAAACCTCGGGAAAGTCCCGCACAACAGGAATGTCCTTCAACTCTTACCCTAGCTTTTGTATTAAATACATATGCCATGAAAGCCATGTAGTTTTTACTTAAGCATTTGCGGGCCTTGATGCAAGACATGAGTTTGAGTCTTTCGGATGATTTCTCCCCAAAGACCTTCAAAGTATCACCAGTCGGTAAAGGAATTCGGATACACTTCTCAAAACATAGAATTTTTGCACGATGCTTGGCTAACCAATCCATGCCAATGATAATGTCAAAGCTTCCCAATTGCATAGGAATAAGGTCGACGAAGAACTCGTGTTCGTTAAGGCTTAAGGTGCAATCACGTATTACAACGTCAACGACGATAGATTTTCCATCGGCGACCTCGACCGTAAAAGATTTTTCCAGGTTAACACGCGGTTTAGAAAGTATAGGCTTGAATTCCAAGGACACGAAACTCCTATCGACACCCGAGTCAAACAATACAGAAGCATAATGACTATTTACAAGTACATACCTGTTTGTTAATAATCTATTATTGGTATGATGAACACAATTTGGAAACTTTTATAAGACAAGAAACGATTTTAAAGGAGTTCAACGACGTACCATTCACCACCTCGTTGTTGGCTTGAGCTTGGTTGGCATTGATGTTGAAAGCCCTTCCACGAGCCTGTGGCATAGTTCCCGCATTGCGAGGACATTGCGGACGAATATGACCAGGCTCGCCACAGTTATAGCAGGTTCGGTTGGTAAGCATGGCAGTGTTGTTTGGCGCACGAAGGCAAGTAGTACCAAGTGTCCATACTTGCCACACAATGAGCAGACTCGGCATGGAATGTTGCTTGAATGATGGTACTTGCACGTGTTACACATAGGATGTGGACCAGCATAGGCTTTAGCCATGGGAGCTTGATTCGCAACCACCATTGTTTTTTAGGGGCATTTGGGGCGGTCACAGCGTAGTTGCGTGTCGGGGTGAACTTACGCTTTTTGTTTTGAGAAGATGACTCGGCCCTTACCTCCTTTGTTGCCTTGGGTGTCACCTTCATAGTAGACTTGGAACCCTTTGCCGACATAGTGCCAGCTCTTATATGATTCTCGGTGAGCTGTGCAGTGATAGTAATCGCTTCCTCCAAAGTTGTGGGCCTACTACCCACCATAGCATCTTGAATTTGGGGTGGCACCCCCTTGATAAATTTCTCGATGTTACGGGGCACGATGTCCACCATGTGTGGTAGAAGCATACTCAACTCATGATGCCGGGTGGAATAAGCCAAATGATTCCCACCATCTTGTTTGAGGTTCCAGAACTCCTCCTCTAGCTTTTGCAATTGCGCTCCTCGGGCAGAACTTTTGGATCATGATATCCTTAATTCTTCCCAGGGAAACGCCATTGTAACCTCAGTTCCACGGTTTCTCTTTTCACTATTCCACCAAGTTAGTGCTCGTTGTTGAAGAACACTTGTGGCATAGCGAACCTTGAACTCGTCGGGGCACTCGCTAATAATGAATGTGTTCTCCATACTTTCAAACCACTCGAGAAGTCCAGTGGCTCTTCTTTTCCACTAAAGCTAGTGGGTTTGCACGAGTTGAAGTGTTTGAAAGTGCAAGTATGATTGATCCCATTTTGGTTGTTTCTATTCTCTCCATGACCATTTCCATTGTTGCTGGAGTTGGTCATTAAAGTGCTATTGAGTTCAACAACCATGGTCGGGATGACAGCAGCCATTTGTCGGGCGATCATGGCGGCTAGCTTACGATCGGAACTTCCACGCTTTCCATGATGACGAGACATGCTGGAATATGCAAAATGAGTTAGACACAAGAAATAGAATAACAAGGATTATAATTCAACAAGGATAAGGCAAGAGTTGTAAGGCACTTGGAATGGTTCCATTTGGTAACGCGTTACCATTTAGAAATGTTAACACGTCAAGGTAAGTTGACCCATTTGCCTTAGAAGTTTGTGCATGTTGACCATAGTTTATCACTCATCCCAGAAATCCCCAGTTAAGCATAACTAGTCCCGTAGGATTTATGCGATATGCTTGCCTTAGCCCGAGGGTCTTTTGCCAGGAAATCTAGAATACATGTGTCTATGTGTCACATAACTTCTTAGGTTCATGAGATGAAAACCTAGATGAGATTTATATAGATTAGACATAACATCTAAAGATCCAAATCATAAGTATAAGCATAAGTTCCCACGTGTTGACGAGAATAAAATTAAGAGATTTCATGTTCGGGGAGAGTCAAAGAGTCAAAGCTAAGTTTAGGGAGACAAGTAACAATGTTTAGGAAATCCTATGCTAAGGCATCAAATTGCACATAAGAGGGCATAGCATTATGTAGCATGCAAACTATATAATTTACAAGATAGAATTATAATTCTATAGGTTCATGCATACTATAGTTTAGGTCACCATTTCTAATAACCTAGATCCCTATAGTTATGGGCTCTGATACCAATCTGTTACACCCCAACCTTGATGGCAAAACGTCGAGGTGTGAGGGTTAAGATCGTTCACAGCTACATAACGCTATTAGTAACCCAAATATATATTAAACATAAGTTCCAATTGTACTATTACAATCATAAGTCTCAAAGAAATTAAAAGCATAACATAAAATGTAACAAGTCCTTTTATTTCACTTATTTATCTAGGTCCATTCCTAGATGTGTGAGCTTCGAAGAGTAGAAATCACGCTTGAGTATTTCCTGAAACGTGTTAAAAATAAAAGGGTCAACAATAATGTTGGTGAGATTTCCATAGTTTGTAATACATAAGTATATAAAAGATGGCAATTCATGTTGTAAATTAGAGAACAAAGTAAACTAAGGATGTAAGACAGAATGCACAATCAAACCTCGACAAAGTTTTACAAGTCTCAAACGTTTATAAGTATATACGATTAGCTAAGTGTACTTGGATCAACCAAGCAGGTTGTCTGGCCCATAGATCTATGACTTCGCTAGGTTAGCAATAGTTAATGATTGTACATATATTCGACATTACATGGTAGCTACCAAGTTCAACTAACACACATAAGTGAAAAGCCATAAGTTTACAAGAATCAAGGTGTTTACAAGTGCAAAGTTTATAAAATAACATGTTTCACCCCAAGTGTAAAAAATAAAAAGGGGTATAGAAATACTCACATGATCAATATGTATATAATTGGTGATTAATAAGAGATATAATAAGCAACGTTCCAACGTAGTTCTCACAAGGCACCTATATATATATATACACACACGTTTTAAGTTAACAACGAGATTAACGTTTTAACGTGAACTAGAGTTTCGATGGAAATTAGGGGCTTGTCAAATAATTATGTTTAACCAAATTAATTAAATTTTATTTTCTTAAAGAAAATATATATATTTATATTTTATTCAAGATGTGAAAAGAAATAATTATAATAATTTAAAAGGTTATATATATAAAGTTTAAATAAAATTTTATACTAAATATTTATTACCATTAAATATGATTACAATTAATAATGTTTTGTCAAGTTACATCAAAATAGAAGGTAGACGGGCAACAAGCTGCGCCGCCACCCCTTCTGAATAGCAAATCCTAACCTTCCAAAAACAAATCCTTGCCTCCCCGGGGTTGAGCAATGGTTGTCTATGACCCGTTGGACCCTGGTCAAAAGTTGATAGCTTCTGGCGCTAGGGAGCCAAATGTATCAAAGGCAAAGGGAACAAAAGCGTGCTGGTTCTCTGCGCAAGCTTTAGCATGTTTATTCACTTTCTTTGATTCTACCTTTCTTGCCGCTTGACCAGCTACAAAAACCGTTTTCCCGTAAACCAACCAAAGGGGAAACCCCTGTGAGGTCCACACAAGCATGTTTGCCCCCAGCCCAGCCAAAGACGAGCAGATCCGCTGGTCGCAAATTAGACCTCCCCTCCATAGGGTCCGTGAGGAAATTCACAGGGGTTTCTTTCTTAGCAGAAGTCCCAGCTCTTATTACCATTTAAACCAAATTAAATTTAAAAGGGATATTTGGACCAATAATAATTTACTAATTATTATTTTCAATTATTCGAACAAGCTTTGCTAAATTTTTATTAATAAAACATTTTTTTTATTTAAACTTTAGAAAAATTGCAGAAATATTTGGAGGCTTTTGAAAATATTCAACGTTTATAAAAATAATTTTCATATATATTAAAATTTTTCTGAAATTTATTTTAGGCTAAAAAGCCTTTAAAAATAAATCATGAGGGTGCCCGGGTTCGAACCCAGGACCTAATGTGTACCAAGCAGTGTCTTAACCAGTGAACCAAGGCCTCAGCCGCGTTATGACTTGGATTTTAAATCTTAAAACATAAACCCACTGAATTCCCCAATTTGCATAAACCCTAGATCGATTCAATCCCACAATTGAACCTGAATTCGAATGTTTCAATCAGATTAACCTTATGGCTTTTGTTCCCTAAGTGTAATCGATTACAATGATGTTTCAAACTTACTTGATTGCAACCAAATTGATGTGTTATACTCGGTTTTGCTTCGGTTCTTTGCACGACGAATAGGGTTTTGGATTTTGATCTTTTCGTGGTAATTTCGAGCGATTGAGTGCGCTATGAGTTGAAAGGGGTCGAATGTGATGATTCCCCTCTGTTAAATAGGCTCAATTTAATCGCTTTAGTCCCGAACGGGTTTCGACATAACTTGTTAACTTCGGTTATGATTCAGTGATTAATTGATCGTTAATCTCGTATTAAACTACACATTTAGTTTCGTAGTTATTAGGGGTACGTTTCTAATCAATCAAACGGTTCAATTCATTGAATTTCAGGTGCATTCGACTGACATATTTCGGTTTCAAGAAAAATCTTAATGAAACTATCATTTCGATCCAATTAACAACGGTTACGAGTTAGAATCAGTCCATGTTCGTAGAAAAGGGGTTTAATTTGGTTGAAGCCGGTCGTTCATTGGGTGTTTGGCACCTCACCGGACTTCGGCCGGTGAGTGGCCGGAGTTGGCCGGACATATGAGGGGGGAAAAGAATGGTATTTTTGGTTAATTACAGCTTTGGTCCCTATACTTTTGATCTTTGTTATTTTATGCACAAAACTTCATAACTTAAGTTTCTAGTTTTACAATTAAGCCCCTAGACTTAGTTTAACTTTTAAATTTAACCACTTTTAAACTTATCAATTATTTATGACTTGTTACTCTTATTATTATTATTATTATTATTATTATTATTATTATTATTATTATTATTATTATTATTATCATAGTTATTATGATTGTTATTTATGTTATTATGTTCAATTTAATAGTTTAAGTTATTAACTTTTAAATAAAAGAATTAATTAATGAAAATAAAGAATCAAACATAAATAAACCATAAGTTCCATAAATGACAACAATGGTCCTTACAAGATTAATCAAAGTTAATTCTTAGTTAACGAACATTCAAGATGTTACATTAGGCAAATAAAAATTCGAGTTCCTCTCTCATATTCTGGATTTGAGATCGACGACAAATAAGGTTATCTACAAATCAACTACAAGATAATTAACTAAACAATTAATAAGATAACTTAAGTTTTAATACACAATCATTTCTATAAAATCTTGAAACACATTGATTATCTATTATTGCATACGCATATAAATCGTAGCATACTTGAAAAGTCACTTTGAAACGATTAAAATTATATAAGATTATAAATAAATAATATTTGTTTACCTTTAAAATATAATTATAATAAATTTAAATCACCTTTAAGAATGTATTTCAATAATAAATTCAAAAATCATTGCACACTTTCTTTAATGGTTCAATTTGTTTTATGTAATAAACTTGATTAGTTAAAACATGTTAAAGTTTTTAAGAGATTTTAATTCAGATTAATTTAAACAATGAATGTGGGATTAAAGCCACTAAACAATAAAAATGTGCCAAGTTAAAAACACAACAAAAATTAAATAAAACTTACAATTAGAACACATACAAGACCTTCAGTTTGGAAGAAGAAGCGTCTAACCAATTCCTTTATATTAAATTTTTGTTTTACGATCTGAAATTATTACATATATTTATATTTAGGTTATATAATTGAATGCCTCATAACTTTTGGGGGCCTTAGGCTCTTGCCTTAATTACAAATTAGGTCCGCCCCTGTTCCATTGTATCTAATTTAATTATTATGTTATGCATTGTATTTTTAAAATGATAATTTTCAAATAATATAATACTAAAAAAATGTAAACTTTTTATATTTTCATTTCATTGTGTAATGCTCATCGGCAAATATGTAATCCTCATCAATCAAAAGATTACATAATTACCGGACGAAATTACAAAATGAGTTGAAAAGACCTCAAAAAAGCTTTGTTTTTTATATTACACTATATGTGATTTAAAAATAAAAAAAATGTACACGTTTTTTGTTTTACTACTTTTAAAAAATGAAGTTATGAGTAAAAATTACGAACGTTTAAAAAATATAAAAATTGAAGGGAAACATAATTAACTTTTTTGCTCAACCTAATCTTGATAAAAAAACATGTTTTGATCTTTTAATTCTTCTAACACTTTCTCATTTTAAAAACTTTGTGGTTAAACATTTCCTAATAAATAAACCAAAGCTTTTAATAATACTTTGGGTATGATTATATGTAAGGCTCTATTCTTGGGACGCTTACAGCTGGATCCTCATCGCACATAAAAGATATAAATTACCTTTATATTAAAAAGATATTGCAGCGGAAACATAAAAATAACTTTTCATAACATTAAATATGCTTTTGCAAGTTAATACAAGCATCCATTTCAAAATATCGTTCGCTCGCATTATAATGCAAAAACATTAACAAAAGAATGCCATCCAAAAGAGCTGAGTAACCGCCTCTTGCCATCCTCAACAACTATTACCTGCCAACTGGAAACACATCAAAGTCAGCGTTGCTGAGTGAGTTCTAGTTTTATAATAAAATATACATTCCATCGATAAAATC
Organism: Flaveria trinervia; assembly: GCA_025506515.1. Taxonomy (NCBI): domain Eukaryota; kingdom Viridiplantae; phylum Streptophyta; class Magnoliopsida; order Asterales; family Asteraceae; genus Flaveria; species Flaveria trinervia. The sequence continues at coordinate 331,325 of CM046442.1, forward strand.
ATTCTTTATTTTCTTTCAAAATCATACTATACTTTTCATTCGTTTGTGATCATACATCATACGTACATACAGATAATACCATCATTATCTTCTTTAATCGTTCATGCTTCATTCTTTACCTTTCCTTTCTGTCAACCATAAACCTTTCCCTTCTGTTCATGGTACTGGACCTAGGCCTATCATAGACCTTCTATAACGGTGCATCGCACCTTGTGGTCACAGTACCTAGGGTAAGATTTAGGTTTACTATGCAATACCTTTCTATTCGTGGTTCTGGACCTAGGCCTTTCATAGACCTTTTATAACGGTGCATTGCACCTCGTGGTCACAGTACCTAAGGTATGAATGTAGGTGTACCATTGCCATATGCAATACCTTCCTGTTCGTGGTTCTGGACCTAGGCCTATCATAGACCTTCTATAACGGTACATCGCACCTCGTGGTCACAGTACCTAAGGTATGCAGCAATAGTTCTATTTAATTGGTCAATCACAAAGAAAGACCCCGATGTACATGCCATGCTTACCAGACTATCTTTACTTTCATTACTCCTTAATGCATGCATTCTCACTTCATGTTCCTCTTTTCTTTATCTTTCACTTTACGTTACATAATACTTCATTACATTCATTAACGTCACATGTAAAGCCACAGGAAAGATAAACATACATCATAACAAGGAATATAACATACACAAGCATTAACATCATATAGGGCAACATCATACATACATAGCATGCCTAATCATGCACATTATCATCATCATGCCCAACATGCTCTCTAGGCCTCAATCATCATCTTACAAGAACTTACGGAAACCTTTACGTCAAAACTTACATTTGCACTTTCCCCGAAAGTCAGAAGTTACACTACACTGTTCCTCGGGTGCAACAGCCCTATTCAGGCGTATGGACACCCTTCAGTCGCATGGCCTCCATGCGACTGAACATCATGCGAATGAACCAATGCGGATGAACACTCATGCGAATGAACACCCAATTGTGCGAATGGACTAATGCGGATGGGCACTTATGCGACTGGACCTTCAATCGCATGACCACCATGCGACTATCCCTTCAATCGTGCGAATGGACCCCAATCGCACCCTATTTGGCCGTATGGCCTCCATTTGGTCTCCAGTCGGTCGCCTAGCCCTAGCTGATGCAGAATGCAGTTCATCCCGACTGCAGCCGAGGGTTTTCGGCCTCCAAACTCATATAAATCCATTTTAAGCCCAAATCAACCATTCTAAGCCTTAGGGAAACATACTATGACATCATTCAAGCATACCCAAGCCCGAAATCAAGCCCCAAACGAATCATACACATACATATACATACACAAACAGGTCAAGCATACAGACACATGAAAACCCGATCTCAGATGTGTTCCAGCCCCAAATCGTTTGAAAACAAGTGAAAGAGGGGTCCTAGAACTCACACAAACGATACTGAGAAGTAGAACTTCGGTTTGACTCGCTTCTCAATAATTTTGGCCACTCGAACCAACCCGAACCAACTTTTTCTCCTTTTTCTCTTCTTTATCGCTTCCTCTCTCTCTTTGGCTGATTTTGGTGGGTGTGGGGAAAGAGTAAGGGTTGCCCTCTCCCTTACATACTCACACTTCCCCAACTTTCTCTCGTTGGCGAGTTTGGTCCCTCGACTTTGGACTTTATTTCTTTTCTTCTTTCGTCGAATTCAAAATAAACAAATAACCGGGTGTTACATTATACTAAAAATGATGTTTAATATAAATGTTCAGAAAGATTGTGGGCTTGACACGTATTCTTCTATTGTTTTAAAAAGGATGGTATTTTGGTTTTCGTGTCAAATACATCAGCTCATTATGTTTTGTTCGGTCATTGTGTGATATACTTTACATCATTTGTTATGTGTATTAATTATGTTTTAGTTACATTTTAGATTATTTTGTGTTATTTTTGTCATTGTTTTTATAGATTGTAAACTTGTTATCTATAATTGTGCTTTACAATTAGAAGTACACAAGGACATATTTTCACTAATATATTTTTTAAAACTCATAGTATTTGTAACATCCGCCTATTTTCAAAATTATAAACTCAAACTCGAACTAATTTTAAACTTTCATACGATGTGAATTTCTTTATTTAAATTATTTTAATAATGAATCATATGAATTAGAAGGGGAATCAATATTTAAGAAAAAAAATTTGTTTTATTTAATTTTTATTTACTAAATCATTTAAACAAGTTATAATAATTTTATAAACTATAAAGTAAAGTTATTAAATTTATAAAGTTTAATTGTCATTTATGAGTTTTAACATAGAAAGAAATATTTATATTTCAAAGTTTTTATAAAACTTATAAAGTTATATAAGTTTATAAAGTAATATGTTAAGTATGAGATTTTGAGTTTTATAATTAATAAAGAAAGTGTTTTTAATTATGAACTCTATAAAGTTTTAAAACATAATAATTTGATCATAAAATGCGTTTAATAAGTTTGTGGTCAAATTTGTAATTTTTGAAACTTAATTTAAAGTTTTATACATAAAATAATAAACTCTTAAAACTACAAGGGCTAAAGCTGTACTTTGATTTAAAACTCAAACCAACCCCCCCCCCCCATTGTTCCACTGTCTCCGGTCACCGGTCCGGTGGAGCTCCGGCGACCCCTCCACTTTCAAAACACCCGATTATATTGCAGTTAAACCGCCTTACAACCCTCGGTTGTGTTATTCGAGCTTAGTACCCGTTTCTATTCGTTTAAGGTACTTGTTTAAGTCTCCAATCGAAACCGAAACACCAGATTTAAATCTCAAACTGTTTCGCCTTGGTTACTAACACAATTAATCAAATTAATCGATTAAAAACGCTCTTCTGAGCATTTCGAATGCAATCATATAAATCATTGCCATTAATAACATGTAATTACAGTCAAATTATATTTGAAACACCCGAATCAAGCTCGTTATTTGTTCGTTGTGAAACCAATCCAATTATATCTATTAAACAGAGGGAATATGTTACAATTGATTTCTTCAACCTCTCTGATGTATCTATTTCCCACAAGACCCACACACACATCGAATTGAATCACCATAACTATCGCAACCTGCAACTTTTTCGAAAGGCCCCTTCCGAGCAATATTGGTTACAATTAGTAGGGGGTTATTGATCTTTGTCAACTTCAGAAGCTTCATACGAAATGAATTAGATTATAATCGTCATTTGCATTTCGAATATCATCCCGCTCTGTCGCAACATGTTCATCTTCTTATTTTTCATCGTTTTGCTCTCAAAAGGTAAATTGATCTTATTTTTACGGTCGTTTTGATGTTATAAACAATAACCCTAAACTTATTTCACCTATCATGATCGGATTGGGGTTCAATCTGGATCAAAACCGAATTAGGGTTCATATGGATTTGGGGGATTTAATCAGATAATGTTTATATTAAAATCGTTTGGATTATAAACAGATATCGAGCTTTGGCCCACTGGTAAATTAATTGGATCTCAGAAAGGAGACCCGGGTTCGACCCTTGTCCCCCTCAACTTTTTTAAGCTCTTTTCTTATAAATTAAATTATAGAAATTAATATTTTCTTATGAAATTAAATAAAAATTATTTTTGTTATTTAAATTTATCCCATAAACTATTTCATTAATTTATGTAAATAATAAACAATATGATCTTATGTTTTCATGTGAAAACAAATATTTTAATAATATAAAAACTATGACAAAAATTATTTAAAAGTTTATTATTTTTTTATTACTTTATAAAATGGTTTTTCTTAAATCAAATAAATTATTGTATAACTTATTTAAATAATTAATTATCCAATTAATTATTTTTTATCATGTTTTAAATAATTGATTATTAAATTAGTTATTTTATTCTCAACCATTAATCAATATTTATTATTCATCTATTCATTTAACCATGTTATATATAAATAGTTAATAAAGTTATTCCTTAAAATTTTATTTAAGTTCTTGAAACTTATAAAACAATATAACTTTCTATTATACTTTATCTTTATTTTTAAGGCTTGATATTATAGGATCTTTATGATAAATCATTTTAAAACCTCAAAACTTTATAAAATGATTTCAAAAAATTTTAACGTCATTCAAATAAGTATTTAATTAATTCTCTTTGTCAAGTTTTAAATAATTAATTATTAAACTAATTATTTCGTTTCACATACTAAACTTAATTTTCATTAAATCAATAAATTAAATTGTTGAGACATTTCTAATTATTCTTGGACTTAATTGATTTATATTATTGTTATTAAACCAAAACGTCAACGATTCATTATTATTTAATTATTTAAACCCCCAAATTTCAATAGAAACCCTAGTTCGCGTCTAATTATTAATCTTATTATTGAACTTAATCTTGGAACATATACGTTTAGGCAACTTGTAAGAGAAACCATTGGAGCCCCGTTTAAATTCTTATCATCACCGTATATATATCATGTGAGTATTTCTATACCCCCTTTTGTATATTTTTACACTTTGGGATGAAACATGTTACCTTATAAACATTGCACTTGTAAACATGTTTGATGTTTGTAAACTTATGGCAATTCACTTGAATGTTATGGTTAGTTGATCTTAGTAGCTACCATGTAATGTCGAATATATATACAATCATTAACTATTGCTAGCCTGGCGACGTCATAGATCTATGGGCCTGACAAGCCTGCTTGGTTGATTCAAGTACACTTAGCTAATCGTATATACTTGTAAACATTTGAGACTTGTAAAACTTTGTCAAGGTTTGATTGTGCATTCTGTCTTACATCCCTAGTTACTTTGCTCTCTAACTTATAACATGAATTACCATCTTTTATATATTTATGTATTGCAAACTATGGAAATCTCATCAACTTTTAAAGTTGACCTTCTATTTTTGACATGTTTCAGGTTTACTACTTGTGAATTATTTTCATGCTCATATAAGATTTGGATCTAGTTTAACTTAACTTGTTATTTCTTTGTTTGAAGCTTTTGTATTGTATGAACTCATTTGTCTTGTAATGTCTTAATAAATAATGATATTTAATAATATTTCAACTTAACTAGTTCCATGTGCTATGAGCAATCGTCTCCCATTCGTCCGCCCTGATGATTCCGCCGTCGGTCGGGGTGTGACAGATTGGTATCAAAGCCATGGTTATAGGGATTTAGGTTATTAGACATGGAATGACCTAGACTATAACTAAGTACCCTTACACATGAGTCCTCTCATGTATTTTATATGCTTAGATTGGAATTTATGTGCTTTATGTGTTTATACTTGATTATGTGATTATATGCCTTATGTGCTTATGCTTATACCTTGAATCATATCAATGCACACACAAATCTTAAATCATATACTAAGGTATTATGAGCCTAATGGTTTTCAAAATGTACTTTTGAATCGTTATTTGTGGTTTTCAAGTCTCGTCAAAGTCTATGTCCTATAACTTGAGACATGTAATGCTGGAAGAGTGGGATGTCTGTATCTCGAGGTGTTCTGTCTAGGCAAGGTATTTTTAAATTTCCTTATTTTAGAAAAAAAACACAATAGTATTTAGACAAACACAATAGTGAACATAAACACATAATAAACTGCATTAAAGACACTATGACAAGATACAAACTTTATAACGTAATTTTTTTCTTTTTATATAACAATAGTATACTTGTTTAAAGATAAAAACGCTCGTTTTTGTGGTGTAACTTTGTAAGGATTACACTTAGAGGCTAATGCAACCAAAGAACAACTTAAAGAGCTCTTAGCATTCATATATGAACTACAAGGAAGGTACTTCAAAAGATTTGATAAAAACTTCGTGAATTATGCTGTAACATCTTATATTTTCTTGCCTAATAAATGTTAGCATCGTTAATCTTGTAAAGGCTATTGTCGCCTAATATGAAAATCGTGGATTATTTATGCATATTACTTTAATTGGTCTTTTAATCCTTTAATTTGTAAGGTTATAATGATAATGATTATATAATAATAATAATAATAATAATAATAATAATAATAATAATAATAATAATAATAATATATTGTTATTAATAATTTGTTGAATTATTAAAAATTAAACATGTACAGAACTTGGATTTAAAAGTCTAGGGGATTATGATGTAAATTTTAAAACTTCAAAAGAACTTTTTTTAACGTAAAATAACAAAATGTAAACAACAGGGGCTAAATTGTAAATCCTCAAAACCCCATTTCCCCTTACTCCGTATTTCCGGTCGAACTCCGGCCATCCTCCAGCCGAAGTCCGGTGAGTTCAAAACACCATAAAACACTCGGTTTCGAAACCAAAAACCGATTCGGGACGTTTCGTATGAGTGATTCGAACTTTAATGCATCTAATAATGGAGGATTAAACATCGGATACCCCCAATCGGATACCCCCAATCGGATACCCCCCATAGTCGTTTGGCCATTAAACGCTCATAATAATCTAATTAACTTCACCTAATCAAACGTATATCAATTCCTAATTCATTAGAACTCTCAACTTTACCTGAAACTAACTTATACATCGAGTTCGAAGCACACCTTCTCATCGCAACCTGCAACTATTCGAACACCACCTATGGAGCTTTCTAACTTGTAATTTATAGAGGGCTTTTCCTCCTTAAGATCATTAGAAACAACCTGTACAACAAATTTGATTATCATCGTCGTTTGGGTATCAAACCAGTTATACGTGATCGCGATCTGCTCGTGTACTCGTTCTCCATCGAAATTACACCAATTCAGGTAATTAAACACATTACTTCATTCGTTTAAGCATGGGGAGTAAAAGCCCCATGGTTAATTCGATTAACAACAACGAATGGATGATCAATTTGGTTCTAATCGTTCTAGGGTTCTAAAGATTTTGGGGTTCTGATTATATGACCTTTTAAGGAATTAAAACCAAGTGATAACAAGGCCACGGCCCTAGTTCACTGGTTAAGACGCTTGCCCCACACACATGAGGTCCCGGGTTCGAACCCGAGCACCATAATGTAGTTTTTTTAGGGGTTTTAGCCCAAAATAAATTTCAGAAAATTTATAATAAATATACTAATTTCATTTAAAAACTTTAAATATTTTTAAAATCACCTAACTAATATTCTGGAAATTTATTTCTTATAATATTTTGATATTTTTATTAATTATTTTAAACAAATGATATAATTAGTTCAATTTCTTATAAAATAGATTTTAAATATTGTTTAACTTATTAAATCATTATTTGTTCAAAAGATTATATCTTATAAGTTAAACTTAAAATATTGTTTTAATTTACTAAATAGTTATTTGCTCAAATAATATATTTAAATTATTTTTCTTATAAAATAGACATTGAATATCGTTATAACTCACTAAATCATTATTTGTTCAAATAACAAGTATATATTATTGTTAAAATGGGAGTTTTAAAAGTTTGTTTAAACTATATTTAGACTTTGTTATAAATGGTTTTCTTTTATTTCTTAGTATCAAAATGATAATTAGTATATTGACTCAAAACATAATCAAATTTACCATGTTAGTTGGATCTAATTATTAACATCCCAAATTCCACTTAAAACCCTAGTTTTCGTTAAAACATTAAACTTTAACCTTGTAAATATATATAAATTTAGGTGCCTTGTAAAGAACTACATCAGATCACTGCTTATTACATTTCTTATTAATCGTCATTCTATACTTATTTGATCAAGTAAGTATTTCTATACCCCTTTTTCATATTTTTCACACTTTAGGGTGAAACATGTTACTTTATAAACATTGCACTTGTAAACGTTTGATTCTTGTAAACTTATGGCAATTTACTTGTGTGTTGTAGTTAGTTGAACTTTGTAGCTACTATGTAATGTCGAATATATGTACAATCATTAACTATTGCTAGCATGGCGACGTCATAGATCTATGGTCCTGACAAGCCTCCTTGGTTGATCCAAGTACACTTAGCTAATCGTATATGCTTGTAAACGTTTAAGACTTGTAAAACTTTGTCAAGGTTTGATTGTGCATTCTGTCTTACATCTCAAGTTTACTTTTTTCTCTAACTTACAACATGAATTGCCATCTTTTATATACTTATGAATCGAAAACTATGGAAATCTCACCAACATTATGCTGACCTTTTATTGTTAACATGTTTCAGGAAATACTCAAGCTTGATCACCACTTTTGAAGCTTGTTCACACTTAGGAATAGACCTAGTTAAATAAATGATTGAGCTTGAAATATTAATTTTATGCTTTTTACTTTCTTTATTTGAGACTTATGTTTGTAATGTAACCTTTGGAACTTATGAATAATAAATTTGGATTTAATAATAGCGTTATGTGACTGTGAACGATCTTAACCCTCACATCTCGACGTTTTCGCCATCAAGGTTGGGGTGTTACAGATTGGTATCCGAGACCATAACTATAGAGATTTAGGTTATTTGAAATGGTGACCTAGACTATAGTATGCATGAACCTTATAGAATCAAAATTCTATATTGTAATTATATAGTTTGCATGCTACATAATGCTATGCTCTTCTATGTGCAATTTGATGTCTTAGCATAGGATTGCCTAAACATTGTTACTTGTCTCCCTAAACTTAACTTTGACACTTTGACTCTTCCTGAACATGAAACCTCTTAATATTATTTTCGACGACACGTGGAATCTTATGCTTATGCTTATGACTTGGATCTTTAGACGTTATGTCTAATCTATATAAATCTCATCAAGGTTTTGATTCCATGAACCTAAGAAATATTGTGTGACACATAGACACCTGTATCCTGGATTTCCTGGCAAAAGACCTTCGGGCTAAGGTAAGCATTTCGCATAAATCCTACAGGACTAGTTATGCTTACCTGGGGATTTGTGGGATGAGTGATAAACTATGGTCAACATACACAAGTTCCTAAGGCAAATGGGTCAATTTACCTTGATGTGTTAACGTCTCCAAATAGTAACGTGTTACCAAATGGAATTATTCCATGTACCTTGCAACTCTTAGCATATTCTTATTTAAATTAGTATCCTTTGTTATCCTCATTCCCGTGTCTTGGAATTCAAGCCTATACTTTCTAAACCGCGTGTTAATCTGGAAAGATCCTTCACGGTCGAAGTCGCCGGGAAAATCTATCGTCGTTGACGTCGTAATACGTGATTGCACCTTAAGCCTTAACGAACATGAGTTCTTCGTCAACCTTATTCCTATGCAATTGGGAAGCTTTGATGTTATCATTGGCATGGATTGGTTAGCCAAGCATCGTGCGGAAATTCTATGCTTCGAGAAATGCATTCAAATTCCTTTACCGACGGATGATACTTTGAAGGTCTTTGGGGAGAAATCATCTCAAGGACTCAAACTCATGTCTTGCATCAAGGCCCACAAGTGCTTAAGTAAAAACTACATAGCTTTCATGGCGTATGTAGTTAATACGAAAGTCAAGGGAAAGGAACTGAAAGACATTCCTGTTGTGCGAGAATTTCCCGAGATTTTTCCCGAGGATCTTATGGGACTACCTCCCATGCGAGAAGTTGAGTTCAAGATTGACTTAATCCCTGGTGCAAATCCTGTGGCTAAATCATCTTATCGTCTTGCACCTCCTGAAATGCAAGAACTAACTAGTCAACTGCAAGAGTTGACCGATAAGGGATTCATTCATCCTAGTTCTTCACCATGGGCTGCACATGTACTGTTTGTGAAGAAGAAGGATGGTTCATTTCGTATGTGCGTCGATTACCGCAACAAACTTACTATCAAAAACCGATACCCTCTCCCTCGAATCGATGATCTCTTCGACCAACTTCAAGGAGCAACTCAATTCTCAAAGATCAATCTACGTTCTGGGTATCATCAACTACGTGTTCACGATGATGACATTCCAAAGACCGCTTTTCGTACTCGATATGGATATTACGAATTCATGGTTATGCCTTTGGCTTGACCACTACACCTGTCATGTTCATGGATCTTATGAATCGAGTATGTAACGAAAATCGATCACGAGACGCACTTGCGACAAGTTCTTGGACTTTTGAAGAAGGAGCAATTATACGCCAAGTTTTCCAAGTGTGAATTCTGGTTAGAAGAGGTTCAATTCTTAGGGCATGTGGTGAATAGCCAAGGAATTCATATTGATCGTACTAAAATTAAAGCCGTGAAGAATTTGTGTGTTCCCACAATCCCAACCGAGGTTCGTTCTTTTCTGGGCTTAGCTGGATATTACCGTAGGTTCATAGCAAATTTCTCGAAGATTGCTAAACCATTAACGGCGCTAACCCAAAAGAATTGACTCTTTGAATGGGGACCCAAGCAAGAAGAGGCTTTTGAGACATTGAAACACAAGTCGTGTAACATTCCTATTCTCACACATCCCGAGGGGAACGATGACTTTACTGTATATTACAATGCTTCTAATCAAGGTCTTGGTTGTGTTCTCATGCAACGAGGCAAAGTCATAGCATACGCGTCGAGGCAATTGAAGGTTCATGAAGTGAACAACACAAATCATGATCTTGAACTTGGTGTTGTGGTTTTCGCTTTGAAGATCTGGCGACATTATCTTTATAAGACGCAATGCATAGTCTACACCGTTCATAAGAGTCTTCAACACGTGTTCAACCAAAAGGATCTCAACATGAGACAAAGACGTTGGATCGAGTTGATTAGCGACTATGACTGCGACATTCGCTATCACCCTAGAAAGGCGATTGTTGTAGCCGGCGCGCTGAGTCGCAAGGTCCACAACAAGACTGTCTCGCTCTAAGAAATTCGAGATCGAAGGCAATGGTTTGATACGCTAGGAGAATTTGATACTGAGATTCATGTGGATGTCAAAGAGACTACTATCATGCTTCAAAACATAAGGATCAATAGTGACCTCGAGATATGCATTCGCGAGGCTCAACAAGCGACATTAACCGAAGAAGGGAAAGATGAAGATTTGATGCCTAACGTTTGGTCACAACTGGAAACAAAACCGAATGACATGTGGTACTTACATTTCATACCCATACGAGATACATACAAAGTTTCAAGGCTAGTTTGCATCTACATTGACGAAATTGTGAGTCATCATGGCGTGCCGTTACACATCATATCCGACCGAGATGCTCGCTTTACTTCTCACTTTTGGGCGTCTATGCAAGAACTCTTAGGTACTCAATTGGATCTAAGTACGACTTACCATCCTCAAACCGATGGTCAAACCGAATGAACAATCCAAACCCTCGAGGATTTGCTACATCTATGTGTCCTTGACTTTGGTGGTGATTGGGATACGCATTTACCGCTCATGGAATTTTCGTATAACAATAGTTATCACTCAAGTATCAAGATGGCACCATTCAAGGCTTTGTATGGTCGTAGGTGTCGTTCTCCAATCTGCTGGACTGACATTGGTGAAAATTTCATCACTGGTCCTGAACTTATACAAGAAACGACCGATAAAATCTCCACAATCCGCAAGAACCTTGAGGTGGCAAGAAGTAGACAAAAGAGTTATGCCGATAAGCGTGGTAAGCCGTTGGAGTTCCAAGTTGGTGATATGGTTCTTCTTAAGGTTTCACCATGGAAATGTGTTGTTCGCTTTGGAAAGAAGGGTAAATTAGCTCCAAGATTTGTGGGACCTTTCAAATCCTAAAAAGGGTTGGGAAAGTGCCTTATAAACTGGAACTACCTTCCGACCTTAGTGGAGTTCATCCTGTGTTCAATGTCTCAAATTTGAGAAAGTGTTTGGCCAATGAGAGTCTGCATGTTCCATTGGAAGACATCCAGATTGACGAGTCATTGCACTTTGTTAAGAAAGCTGTTGAAATTATGGATCGCATTATGAAGAAGACAAGAACCATAACTACTCCAATCCTCAAGGTTCGTTGGAAGAATAAGTGTGGAGCTGAGTTCACTTGGGAGCGTGAGGATCTTGTGAAGGAGAGATACCCGCATTTGTTCGCCTAGTTCATTCTTAATTTCGGGACGAAATTTTTTTAACTTTGGGAGACTGTTACATCTTGTATTTTCTTTGCCTAATAAAATGTTAGCATCGTTAATCTTGTAAGGGCTATTGTTGCCTAATATGAAAATTATGGATTATTTATGCATATTACTTTAGTTGGTCTTTTAATCCTTTAATTTGTAAGGTTATAATGATAATTATATAATAATAATAATAATAATATAATAATATTGTTATTAATAATTTGTTGAATTATTAAAAGTTAAACATGTATAAACTTGGATTTAAAAGTCTAGGGGGTTATAATGCAAATTTTAAAACTTCAAAAGAACTTTTTAAGCATAAAATAACAAAATGTAAACAACAGGGGCTAAAGGGCATCCGCCACCATATTAGCTTTGCCTGGATGGTAATGGATCTCACAATCATAATCCTTTATAAGTTCCAACCATCTCCTCTGCCTCATGTTCAGATCCTTTTGCTCGAAGAAGTACTTCAAGCTCTTATGATCGGTGAATATGGTGCACTTCGTCCCGTAGAGATAGTGCCTCCAAATCTTTAGTGCAAAGACCACGGCTGCTAGCTCCAAGTCATGAGTGGGATAATTAACCTCATGGACTTTCAATTGTCGGGATGCATAGGCTATAACCTTCCCTCTCTGCATTACACACATCCCAACCCTGAGTAGGAAGCATCCGAATAAACCACCAGATCTTCGCTTCCATCGGGTAATGACAGAACAGGAGCTTGAGTCTGTCTTGCCTTCAGCTCTTCGAACGCCTTCTCTTGAGCTTGACCCCATACAAATTTCACATCCTTTCGGGTCAACTTAGTTAGTGGAGAAGCAATCCTAGAGAAGTCTTGGATGAATCTTCTATAGTAGCCCGCCAAGCCCAAGAAACTACGGATCTCGGATGGCGTCTTTGGTGACCTCCATTGCATAACCGCCTCCACCTTCGCCGGGTCCACCATAATCCCATCAGGATTCACCACATGACCCAAAAACTGAACTTCGCGCAACCAAAATGCGCACTTGGAGAATTTAGCATACAATTTCTCCCTTCTCAACGCCTCTAGAACCTCTCGAATGTGACCGGCATGCTCAATCTTGCTCTTCGAATAAATCAGGATATCATCAATAAACACAATCACTGATTTATCCAACATAGGCCAACACACACGGTTCATCAGATCCATAAAAGCAGCTGGCGCGTTGGTCAAACCAAAGGACATGACAAGAAACTTGTAATGGCCATAGCGCGTACGGAAAGCTGTTTTAGGGATATCTTGTTCCTTCACCTTCAACTGATGATAACCAGATTGAAGATCTATCCTCGAGAACCAACTAGCACCCTGAAGCTGATCGAACAAATCATCTATCCTCGGTAAGGGGTAGCGGTTCTTCACTGTCAACTTGTTCAGTTCGCGGTAGTCAATGCACATCCTCATACTACCATCCTTCTTCTTTACAAATAGGACCGGAGCACCCCAAGGAGAGATACTCGGTCTAATGAACCCCTTATCAAGCAGCTCTCGCAACTGCTCCATCAACTCTTTCATCTCGGTTGGAGCCAACCGATATGGTGCCTTGCCAACAGGTTGGGCACCCGGTATCAGATCAATCTGAAATTCAATCTCTCTGTCAGGTGGCACTCCTGATAAGTCTTCTGGGAACACGTCTGGAAAGTCACACACAACCGGTACATCGGCTAGTTGTGGTGTTGGTGTATCCACATCTTTTACATAGGCCAAGTATGCACTACATCCACGCCTCATACACTTTCCGCCACCGCCATTGAGATCACCTTCGGGATTGTAGTAACCCGATCACCATAAACCGTTACCAAACTTCCGTCAGGCGCTGTCAACCGAATCATCTTCTTGCGACACACAATGTTCGCCTCGAAGTCCGCCAACCAATCCATCCCAAGAACCAAATCGAAACCGCCCAAGGTCATCACAAACGGTCTAACAGGAAACTTATGACCCTCAAGTTCCACATCACAATTCTCTATCGCCTCAAAAATCCTGGTAGACTTACCTATGGCAGTTTCTACATCAAAGGGCGCATCAACACGTCTGCTACTAACAGGAAGCTTAGCACAGAAAGCAGCAGAAATAAAACTCCTACTAGCACCAGAATCAAATAACACAGAAGCTAAAGTCTGGTTCACTAGAAACGTACCGGACACAACGTCAGGGTCCGTCCTAGCCTCCTCCTGTGTCATGGTGAATGCCCTGGCGCTCGCCCTCGGTCCATCACTTCCCGTCTTCTTCACCCCTGAACCCTCAGTCCTCGACTTCTTACAATCTCTACTCATATGACCAGTTTCCCCACAGTTAAAACATTTGCCCGACAGGCAATCCTTCGCCATATGCCCTGTCTTCCCACACTTGAAGCACAAGTTTGACCCAAACCTACATTCCCCGCCGTGCTCCCTTCCACACTTGCCACACCTTTTCGACCCCGCACTTGATGTGACCACCCGGCGTTCATCCACCCATGCCTTTTGTTACCCATCGGGGCATCACCCCGACCAAACCGTTTCCCGTTCCAGTTCCGATCACCACCACCCTTCTTATTCGCTTCAGTCACCACCACCTCTCGCTCGTCATACAGCCTCCCTGCCAAATCAACCGCCGACCTAAACGTGCTTGGCCGGCAGTGATCATATGTCGGCGAACATCCACCGGTAAACCCTGAATGTACCTCTTGATTTTCCGAGACAGAGGCGTCACCTGATCAGGCACAAGCCGTGCCATTTCATTAAACTTGGTGGTATACTGCTGGTGTGTCATGGTTCCAGCCTCCAACTGCAGAAACTCCCTTTCCAACTTGTCCATTTCCCGATGAGGACAAAATTCCTCATCACCAACCTTCTCAGCTCAGGCCATTTCATTTTCCCAATGGCCCTACTACCCTCAGCTTGGACAATGTTGTCCCACCAGCACAAAGCTGAATCCACAAAAGAGTGGGTAGCAACTTCACCTTTGGTCCTCTCGACACTCGCTGATATCGAGAACAGCTTCCATTCCCTCACCCACCGGTGAGCGGCTGCAGCGGTGCCGTTTCCATCAAAAGTAGGGGGCTTGCATCTCATAAAAGCCCCATAATTACATCCTCGTGCTGTCTCCGGCGCAGACTCTTCTTCTTCCTCTTCACCATCAAATAGAACCCTTTCCGGCTCTGGTTGTTCCCGTTCTCCAGAGGGTCTGTTTCTTTCTTTTCTTTCCCATTCTCGTACAGCCTTAATAACTTCAGTCACCACAGACGGTAAGATTGTCTGCATGACCTGATGGACTTCTTCTACAACAGCCTCCTTTACTGAGGCTCTCAGATTGGCGCTTTCGTCGCCACCCTCCGGATGGGGGTCTCTGGTTCTTCATGAATCACCCTCTCAACTCTGGGTCTCCCTCTCTTGGGTCGCGGTTCAGCACCGTGACCTCCACCCCTAGAAGCTTTCGAAGATCTACCTCCGGCCATCACACGCACACCGAAAGATTCAAACACCAACACGGTCATTCAAGGAAACAACACAATTTATGTCAAGTATAGTAAGTCCCTAATTACAGTGGCCAGTTGTGATTAGCCACTTACTTTACTCTTCATACCCCAAGTATTACCTGTCCTGACTACATCAGTATTTAAATCTGCATACAACACATAACACATACCATGCGCACATAAAACCGGTTAACTTAACAAAAATACCTGATGGCACGCAGCTACTCAGATTGGCATCCCATTCCCATTCCGTCCATTCTCAGTTTAAGACTAGGTTTATTTTGAAAATTTACCCATTTCACTTAAACTTTGGCTCTGATACCAACTTGTAGGGCCCGTTCCCGGGACGCTTACAGCTGGGTTCTCATCGCACATAAAACGTATAATTACCTTTGTATTTAATAAATCGCAGCGGAAAACTAAAAAATCTTTCATTTCCATGTAAATGCTTTTGCAAATTAATACAACATTCATTACAAAATAGCTTGTTCGCATTACAATGCAAAAACATTAATCAAAAGAATGCCATCCCCAAAAGAGCTGAGTAGTCGCCCGTAACATCCTCAGCAAACATTACCTGCGAACTGGAAACACATCAAAGTCAGCGTTGCTGAGTGAGTTCTAGTTTTATAAATAAAAACACTTTACTTTCATATAAAACCGTTCGTTACTTTTACATGATCACACATCGTACGTACACTAGATAATTCATTATTATCTCTTCATTCTTTCATTCGTTCTTTCATTACCTTACTTGCGCATCAGACATCATCCATACCAATACCATGTGCTGCACCCCGGTTAGTCGTAGCTACCGGGCCGGAGTCAACAAATGAACAGCTAAACGTATGCCACGGTACTAGGAGTAACCATCAGTCTTAGCTACTGAGCCGAAGTCAACAAATGAACAGCTAAACGTATGCCACAGTACTAGGGTGTGAGCGGTAGAGGTTCTATATTCAGGGTCAATCACAAAGAAGGACCCGTTATCCGATGCGTGCAAGACGTTTCATTCGTTCATTAATACATGCATTCATTCATCATGTTCCTCTTTCTTTATCTTTCACTTTACGTTACATAATACTTCGTTCATTCATCATAATAGGTAAAGCCATAGGAAAGATATTATACATCACACACTAAGGAACATAACATGCATCAACATCACATCATACAGGGCAACATCATACATACATAACATACAACATCATCACCCTCATCATGCCCAACATGCTTTCTAAGACCTCGATCGTCATCTTAAAAACTCTTATGGGAACCTTTACATCAAAACTTACATCTGCACCTTCCCCGAAAGTCAGAAGTCATTCTACACTTCCTCGGGTTCAACAGCCCTATTCGGGCGTATGGACACCCTTCAGTCGCATTGCCTCCATGCGACTGAACATCAGGCGAATGAACTAATACGGATGAACACCTATGCGACTGGTCCTCCAGTCGTGCGAATGGACCTTCAGTCGCATGACCCCCATGCGACTGGCCCTTCAATCGTGCGAATGAACCCCAATCGCACCCTAATCGGCCGTATGGCCTCCATTCGGCCTCCAGTCGGTCGCCTAGCCCTAACTGATGCAGAATGCAGTTCAACCCGACTGCAGCCGAGGGTTTTCGGCCTCCAAACTCATCTAAACCTATTTTAAGCCTAAATCGACCATCCTAAACCTTAGGGATGCATACCATAACATTATTCAAGCACAACCAAGCAAGAAATCAAGCCCCAATCGGGTCCTACGCATACATACACGCATACATACGGGTCTTCACCAAAAACGCAAAAAAAGGGTTTTCAGATGTGTTCCAGCCCCAAAATCATTCAAAATTATGTAAAAGAGGGGTCCTAGAACTCACTTAAACGAGCACAACGACAAGAGCTTCGATTTGGCTTGCTTCACGACGATTTTGGCGACCCGAACCAACACTTTTCCTCTTTTTCTCTTCTTTCTCTCTTCTTCTCTTTATGAAGCTGAAATGTGGGGTGTGTGGGGAGAGTGGGCTGCCCTCTCCCTACTAATATCACCACATTTCCCAACTTTTCTTCGTTGGCGAGTTTGGTCCCTCGACTTTTGGACTTTATTTTCTTTTCTTTCTTCACCGGCTTCAGAATAATAAATATTTGGGTGTTACAGGAGCTTTCTAACTTGCAATTTATAGAGGGCTTTTCCTCCTTAAGATCATTAGAAACAACCTGTACAACAAATTTGATTATCATCGTCGTTTGGGTATCAAACCAGTTATACGTGATCGCGATCTGCTCGTGTACTCGTTCTCCATCGAAATTACACCAATTCAGGTAATTAAACACATTACTTCATTCGTTTAAGCATGGGGAGTAAAAGCCCCATGGTTAATTCGATTAACAACAACGAATGGATGATCATTTGGTTCTAATCGTTCTAGGGTTCTAAAGATTTTGGGGTTCTGATTATATGACCTTTTAAGAATTAAAACCAAGTGATAACAAGGCCACGGCCCTAGTTCACTGGTTAAGACGCTTGCCCCACACACATGAGGTCCCGGGTTCGAACCCGAGCACCATAATGTAGTTTTTTTAGGGGTTTTAGCCCAAAATAAATTTCAGAAAATTTATAATAAATATACTAATTTCATTTAAAAACTTTAAATATTTTTAAAATCACCTAACTAATATTCTGGAAATTATTTCTTATAATATTTTGATATTTTTATTAATTATTTTAAACAAATGATATAATTAGTTCAATTTCTTATAAAATAGATTTTAAATATTGTTTAACTTATTAATCATTATTTGTTCAAAAGATTATTTCTTATAAGTTAACTTAAAATATTGTTTTAATTTACTAAATAGTTATTTGCTCAAATAATATATTTAAATTATTTATCTTATAAAATAGACATTGAATATCGTTATAACTCACTAAATCATTATTTGTTCAAATAACAAGTATATATTATTGTTTAAAATGGGAGTTATTTTAAAAGTTTGTTTAAACTATATTTAGACTTTGTTACAAATGGTTTTCTTTTATTTCTTAGTATCAAAATGATTAATTAGTATATTGACTCAAAACATAATCAAATTTACCATGTTAGTTGGATCTAATTATTAACATCCCAATTTCACTTAAAACCCTAGTTCTCGTTAAAACGTTAAAATTATTATAATTAAACTTTAACCTTGTAAATATATATATATATATATATATATAATATATATATATATATATATATATATATATATATATAATATATATATATATATATATAAATTTAGATACCTTGTGAAGAACTACATTGGATCATTGCTTATTACATTTCTTATTAATCGTCATTCTATACTTATTTGATCAAGTGAGTATTTCTATACCCATTTTTCATATTTTCACACTTTGGGGTGAAACATGTTACTTTATAAACATTGCACTTGTAAACGTTTGATTCTAGTAAACTTATGGCAATTTACTTGTGTGTTGTAGTTAGTTGAACTTTGTAGCTACCATGTAATATCGAATATATGTACAATCATTAACTATTGCTAGCTTGGCGACGTCATAGATCTATGGGCCTGACAAGCCTGCTTGGTTGATCCAAGTACACTTAGCTAATCGTATATGCTTGTAAACATTTAAGACTTGTAAAACTTTGTCAAAATTTGATTATGCATTCTGTCTTACATCTCTAATTTACTTTGTTCTCTAACTTACAACATGAATTGCCATCTTTTATATACTTATGTATCGAAAACTATAGAAATCTAACCAATATTATGTTAACCTTTTATTGTTAACATGTTCAGGAAATACTCAAGCTTGATCGCCACTTTTAAAGCTTGTTCACACTTAGGAATGGACCTAGTTAAATAAATGATTGAGCTTGAAATATTACTTTTATGCTTGTTAATTTCTTTATTTGAGACTTATGTTTGTAATGTAACCTTTGGAACTTATGAATAATAAATTTGGATTTAATAATAGCGTTATGTGGCTGTGAACGATCTTAACCCTCACATCTCGACGTTTCCGCCGTCAAGGTTGGGGTGTGACATATGCTAAGTATCAAATCTTCCGGAGCCAAAAGTCCAAATCTTCCAAAACCAAAAATGAAGTCTTCTGAAGCCAAAATTAAAGTCTTACGAAGTTTCAAAAACAAAGTCTTCCAAAACCAAATATTGATTTCTTCCAAAGATAGAGAAAACATGCTTTCTTGAATTACCTTTTGACAAAAGCTGGCTACTTTTTGCTACCACCTCTGAAAACTCACCAACTTATCTAAGTTGGTGAAAATTTATAATTTTGTCAAACTGTAGATTAAGGTATTATGTCTATAACTTTCTACTTTTGTATTTTTATCATTATTATAATAGATAAGTATGTGAGTCATGATATATCATAGTCACTAGTCAAAATACAATCTGTTTTTTAACTATACATTGATCTTGTCGTCTAAATTAGTGTTTCCAACTGAAATTCAAAGTATGGTCGAGTGTCGAATATAGTATAAAATATCTCAAGTACTTGTATTTTTATGTATGCTTTGTAATACTTGTAAGAATTTGAGAGCAATATACATCATTCTTGAAAACCATATTTAAGTGTTTTTGTTTGTGTTCTTAGTTTCATTCTAACCGGTTCCCTATTTGATCCGATAAGTGTTCTAAGTCTCTACTTCTTATGAAATTGTTGCATTGACCCCATTTAACGGTCCTGCAAATTACTACAAAAAAATAGTGTCCTATCTAAAAGTTACGAACATTTAAAAAAATAAGAAACCTTACAAAAATTCAACAAAAGTGACTATACCTAAATTATCAATTTAAAAAACTTTTCCTTAAAAATTAATTTCAACTGTAGATTGATAGTTATTGCTTTTTAGTCTTTTAAGAATTTATATTTAAACCTTTTCCTAATAATTAATCAATATTAATCCAACTAAATCTATGAGTGTGCAATGATATTATGATAGGTTTATGAATTCTATATGTTGCCAACGAAATTGATGACATTTTATCTTGTTTTTGTAAAATTTTCGTCCAAGTATGCGAAGAGAAAAAATAATTAAAATACAATGTACAATTTATTATTTTGTCCTGCTCTAATAATATATATTGAACGTTTATCCTTGAGTTTGTTTTTTATTTATTTTATCCATATCAATCTGGTCGTATTATTCTCTGGCCGGCATTTATATCGCCATCCGTTTCTTTTATTGTTGTGATTTTATTGTTTACTTTTCTTTTGGAACGGCAAAGGCAATTATGATTTCGCCATCTGTTAATTATATATTACAAGAAATTTTATAGGTATTTAACTTGCCCACAAAAGTTTGATTATTTGAAAAAAAAAAGTCCACCTACCTAATTTAAGCAATATTTGATTAATAGTATTACTTAAAATGATTTAAATATCATTATAATTTAATAATATTACAACAAAAGATTTCAACATTATAAAATTGGATATTTTAAAATATAATTTACCGTTTTGATATGATTCTAAG
Source organism: Flaveria trinervia (assembly GCA_025506515.1). NCBI lineage: Eukaryota > Viridiplantae > Streptophyta > Magnoliopsida > Asterales > Asteraceae > Flaveria > Flaveria trinervia. The sequence continues at coordinate 352,302 of CM046442.1, forward strand.
TTTTGATGGATCAATTTTATTCAAAACGGATCATATCCACAACTATACGTAATTTTTAGATTCAACATACTTATTTTAATCAAACAATTAACGATCGACGTCACTTTTATTCATGTGACATTGCCGCCGCAACACGCGGGTCTTTTTAACTAGTTTATATATATATCACACTTGCTAAGAATTATACATTACACCTCCCTATAAAATATTGATTGCAGAGGTTTTGTGTGTGTTATTGGCCATCAATCCACGTTGTATTGTTTACTAAGTAGCAGAGTGGTTTTATTAGCTATTAGTCTTCGGTATACTATAAGAAGTATTAAATATTTTAAGAACTATGATAACTAATGTCAATGAGTCAAATTCTTTAAATTTTATACTTTATCCACCGAATTGTGTAGGTTTATAAATATTAAAAAGCCATAAAACCCATTAAATTGATATTTGCATATGTTTTTTAAATTTTCATTTATTAATTACACATATGTAGATAGTATAACCTACAAATGATTTACATATGTGTAAATCACATATGTATTCATTGTTTTCTCTTTGAACTTCAAGAGAGACGTCTAAAGATTATATTTCAATCATATTTTATATTAAATATAAAAAGTTGTGTGTTGATAGGAGTTATTGTGAGTCTTAAGATATTTACTAGTTCTCAAATTATTCTAATCCTACTTTAATATCATAAAAATATATCATATTAATTAAGATACCATCCTTTTAATTTTAATCCTATCAATAAAACTAGAGTTTTTTTTAACATAAGTATAGGTTTAAACAACTTTCTATTAATGTGGGGTCGTTAATTTAGACTCACTTTTGCTAGCATAAGATGTGATATTGTATGATATTATATCATTAAAAGTTCAAAACAATATACACATTATCATTTTAGTATATTCGATACATCATCAAAATTATATGTTATTAAAAACGATTTTATAATGTAAATACCTCTTTCTGTCTTGAAGTTGTCACCTAACATAACCAGGTTACATTTGTTGCCATTATCTGTAGCAACTACCATATATATAGAAACAGAAGTGCCTTACAACACTTGAGTGTTCAAAACTCATATTGTGATGGCCGAGGAAAATAAACCCGCTGTGGAACCACAACAACCCCTCCCAAGTAAGCTTAGTTTTTACAACAGCAATTTCTAGCTAGGTTTTTCTATAATAATTATATCTAACAAGATCAATTTCAAACTCGTTAACATTTTATGTATAGAACACACCATGCAACCATTAGGTTGTCCCCTTGAGAACCCAAGTAAGCTAATACTTTATTTACCGTATTTAAACAAACTGTGTGTATAAATATTGTGATATTTTAACAGATGAACAATTCGCAGGTAGAAAAACAAACTGGCCAGAGCTGTTGGGGATGAAAGCCGAAGACGCCAAGAAGAAGATAAAGGAAGAGATGCCAACGGCTACGGTTCATGTGATTCCTCGTGACAGTTTTGTTACAATGGATTTTGTGTCAACTCGGGTTAGGTTATTCGTTGATTTGTCTCATACCGTTGTTAAAGAACCAAGAATTGGCTAGATTAATTTCATGGTTGACCGTACACCATGAAAGCATTGATATTATCCGATTCTAAGAACGTTTATATATTACATGTGGTACAACTTTTGATATATCCTTCATTTATGTGTGGTTAATTTAGTGGAGATCATATATATGAATGGGTCTTTTTCATACGTAACTATTTTTAGCACATGTACTTTAGATATGTCTAATATAGTGAAGAAACATGAATGTATAATCACCTTATATAACTAAAATAATAGTTATTGTTGATCTGATTGTCGAGACTCGATCAAAAACAAGTTAATATATCGGTCTTAAGTACCTTTATTGCATAAGGGTAAGTAGAGTCGTATCAACGGGAATTCATAGAAAGCGTTTAACAAATACGACTCGGTTAAATTAAAAATACAAAATTTATAATAAAAAATTAGAACTTTTGATGAATTCAATAACACCAATGTAAAAAGCAACAAACTTTGAAATGAGTTTACTTAAATAACAAGAAACAATCACTTCCGGGTTTTTAATTCCGCAAGATCAACAATTGTTATGTTTAACCTATGGTTTGTAAGAACTTAACTTCAATAGTTTAACTTCAAGAGTCTACCTTTCTTAATGAGCTCACAAGACAAAGAAACCGAAAACTGATAATCAAGCACACGACTGTATTTACAAGTAATATTTTAAATTAATAAAAAATAAAACTTCATTCAGTTTGTCAATAGTCATTAAAATAACCTACTCAAAACATACCATCTATTTCACTTGACAAGAATCATATTCTTGGAAGTAATTATAAAAACCAAGCCATGTATCATCTTCACTAAATCTTCAATATTACTTTCAGTGATGATGTGTAGGATGTTAGAAAGCCTGAAAGCAACCAAAATCTCCTTAAATATGTTAAATTTTGTTTAGGAAAAATTGTAGATAGAATTGAGATTAATTGGTTTAAACAAACTTGAAAATTCCAAAAATCCGGAGTTTGTTCAGCTACCGTCGTATCATACGCGCCCCTGCCATATCATACTCCGCCCTCAGCATTCATACTCCAAACTTTCTAGAATTTTAATCAAACACGCCCACAAATATGCTGCCAATATGTCACCCGGCGTATGATATGCCCATACCAAAAGTGTTTTTTTGTAACTTTTGATATTTACATCTCTAGTCCATTTAGTTTCGTGTTTTGTTTTGTTTGCCTTAAAATAAACTCCTTTAAGCTTCAAAACACCTATGAAATAAAACATAAACAAATTAAACTAATCCATAATAACAAGATGTAAAATAACGTATTTAGATCAATTAAACATCAAAATATTTACACGTGATCAAATGTGAATGTGTTCTTCTTTAAGTGACTTTATATTAAATAACCCTTTACATTCCTTGAAATATTCATTATTATAATTTCATATTAATAACCACTAAATGAAAATAGTTTTTATGTTTTCTTTATTTTGCAATGTGTTCAATCTCTTAAAATTATGAATTCATTATTCTTATTGAGAAGTCAACCCAAATTGTTCTACTAGATTTTGCCTTGTGCTTGAAGGTTGAAAACTTTGAAATTACTCATTTTTATCCAAAAAACATTTTGTACATTGACGCCTTACCATGACCAGAAACAATAGCCCGAATAGCATCCAATCTGTAATCTGACTATAGTCTGATTCCACTACAAGCTCAGCCCAAAAGTAATGCCTTCTTTAAATTTTGACTAAATTACAAGGATGGTTCGTGGTCTAATCAAAACTTTAGATTTGGTCTTTAAAAAAAGAAAAAGAAAGAAATATGAAATTAAAGTAGGGACCTTTCAAATGAACACATTAGAAATTGTAAAAACCAATAAATCATTTTCAAAACTCACAATGTGACATGTATCATGTTTTATCAAAAATAAAAAAATCTAATGTAAATGATGTTTTAGTCTTTTCTATTTTTTCCTTCTTTTCACTTTTTTCAATATTATATTAACGCAATAACCTATGTGTTAGTGTTTTGATGTTTTTAGTACCTTAACTTATGTATAAAATATAATTCGGAATACTTTAACATATGTTTCTAAGTATTTTAACACATGTGTAAAAGATAATTTTAAATATCTTAATTCAAGTAAAAATAAAAAACAGATGTGTAATAATTAATTAAACATGACTAAAAGACGTTTATATAAAAAGAAAAGAATCTACATCTAAAACCCAAAAATATCTTTATAAAATAAAAAAACTACATGATCCTTTGTTGAATATACCTTGTTTACATTATAAATCTGGACTATTCAAACTATTTTGAAGAAGAAAACCAAAAGTAACATAAAGTAGCAACAATTTAAAGAATAAAAATATAATTCTAAAGAAAAAATAAGAGTTTTATATACGTGTATTTGTAGTTTACACATGTGTATTTAGTTTACACATGTGTAGTTAAACATGTGCAAATTCAATTTATTCATGTATAAAACTTGTGTACACATGTGTAAACTCAATTTACACGTGTAAAACTCACTTCACACATGTTTATATACAAAAAACCTAGTAAAAAAGATTTAACAAAAAATTAGAATCAAGCATATTTTAGATAAGAATGTATTCATATGCGCACTACTGAGTTTACACATGTGTAAAACTCATTATACGCATGCGTAATAATCTATTATGTACTTTAAAATCATATATTGAATAAGAATGTTCGAGTAATTCACTACAAAACATCACTAACTACACATGTGTAACACAAAAAAATTCTAGTGATAATAGATTTACCCAAAAAAAGATATATCTAACCGAACATAAAAAGTATATAGACATGTGTAACCCGAATCTAGAAAAATATTACCAACAAAAAAACGCAGATCAAAACTTGAATGCCAACAAAAACTCCGTACAACAACATAAATAACCTAGATCTAACCTTGAACATAAAAAAACATCAAAACACCGTCACCGCTATCACCATCGTCGTCCCCGCCGTAGATGGTGCTCAACCAATGATGAAAGCTTCCGCCTCCCACTTTTCTTTTCGTTTTTGTCTTGCCTTTCATATTTTAAAGAGAGATATATTAGATAGATAGAGAGAGAGAGATCTAGCGATTCGTGGGTGTGATTTGAAGTAGATGAGAATTTAAAAAGTAGGGTATGGTAAAAAAAAACCAAATTGCCCTCTTTTGTTTTTTTTCCTATATAGGATCCCATAAATTATATCAAATGGTATTTTTTTAATTCAAGTAAAACTGAACCAATGATCTCAATATAATCGATGGTTAAGATTTGTTTTACTATTTTTCATAATACACATATATACATATATATATATATATAGGGATTTGTTCAAATGAAAACTCTTAGTTTTTATAAGAACCTATTAACCCTATTTGAGCAATTGATTTATTTTACAGTAAATTATATTTTTCATCATTTATGTTTGTATAAAATTTTAGATTTCGATCTTTAACATAATTACAGTAAACATCCTTTATATATAAAAAAAAGTTTGCAAGTTTCGTCCTTTTCACTAACGGGTGTTAAATTTGTTTGTTAAATCCTTACACATAAGGGTATATCGTTTGTTGAGTGACCTAACTAAACCAATAAAACATCATGAAAACTAACCTATTAAAGTCATTTGTAGTCGATTACTTGAAAACTGCAATTGATGTCTCTCCATTGGATCTAATGTTGTTGGAACCAAAAATCAACACATGAAACAAACTTACGATCTTCTTGATAATTCAACTACGTAGAATTACATACACATTAGACATTAGTGAACAAAATGACATAATGTTCATTCATGTTTGAGAACTTATGATTAGTTGATACCTATATCACATCCTTAAACCCTATCATCACCATCACAATGATGAAAATTATGACTTGTATATCTTTTATCTTAGCCACGTCTACTCTTCAAATTCCTAAAAGTATCACAACTTTTACTTCAGGTTAGATCAAATTCTTCTTGACTATCTTTGGATCACACAAATAATAAAGTCCTCTACTTTTTTTTCTCTTTTTCCTTTGCCATCTCATTAGCAAACTATTTTTTTCTTGATTGATCTAAATCACACAAATCTTGTCTCTAGTGCTTTACACACAACTTTGCTTCCTACACTAAATCCCTCAGCTTTTCTTTGACAAAAATCAGTCCCTACTGGCTGAATACTTTCACCTCAGGTCACCTTGTCTCAAGTCAGTCAATTTCACACTCACGGAAATTACGTTTCTTTCCAGTTTGATTGATCTTCAAATCTGCTACACACAGCTTTTGTTTTTCTTTGATTGCAACCGGGTTCGTGTCACATGAAAAACTTTCTTACCTTCTGTTTGTCCGAGTTCTTCTCCACATCAACCTGTCACACATACTGCTCAAACCTAGATCAATCCTTCACGGATAAATAGCTTCTTCTCCACAACATATCACACCTTTATAACTTGTATCACACAAGTTTTCTTCACCTCGTTCACCGTTTCACACGGTCTCCTCTCTAGGTCCATCGTCCACGGATATAACCTGAATCACACATGTATTTTTCTACTGCAGTTGCATCACACAACCTATATTTAATTGATCTGTCACAGATCTGTAACGTGTTTTGATTGCTTCCCATAATAGGTTTTCACATCCCTTTGATCTTTCAACAACAGTAAAAAAGAAACTTTACAAATCTGGTCTGTTGTTTGATTGCTACCCAAAACACAACCCTATGATCGAAATCTCATAACAACCTTAATATTCAATAAGCATCCCTTCAATGGATCTATCACAGATGGTTTAAACCTATGTTAGATCTAGGAACAATAGGTCTAGATCATTTTGTATAGGATTAGAACTTTAATCAAAACTTGTAATAAATATTTGTAATTCATTATTTGAATGTATGCTTTATGTATATAGGTTAACCCATATATGTGTTGATTTAGGTGTATGATGACAGGTAAAACATTATCCGTAGTCAATTTGTGAAATTGACTAAGTGTAAGAAACATCTACGGATGAACATTTTTGTTCTTCCGTAGATATGTTTCTTACAAGACAAAACATCCGAAGATCTTCTGCGGATGAACAACCAGCTTCGGAGTTCAAGAGAAGGATTCAAGAGTTCAAGTGAAGAATTCAAGAGTTCAAGTGAAGACTCCTACAGAAGAGCAAACTCCAGCGGATGTGCAATCACCTGCGAAAGACAATCCAGCTACGGAGTCCAAACGCTTGTATTTAAACAATACAAGTGTTACAAGTCAACAAGAAAATTTTGAATCCCAAGAGATCCCGTGTTTCCTAAATAGAACATAATTGTCTATAAATATGAGTTCTAGGTTTCACATCATGTGGACGACTGACTAGACGGAAAATACAAAAACATCACATCGATTCGCACAATCAATCAAACACAAACCCTAGCAGTCATCATATCAATACATCACCAACATCAACACATTCAAAGCAATTATTTTTTATAGCATTCATCATTTATTCAACTATAATCATTAATCAGTTTTAATGAAATATGTTTGAATCAAATCGTATTTGTTTATTTATTGTACTCGTATCATTGTGTTCGTCATAATCAACATTTATTTTGTTTGATATTTATTTATAAAACAATTAAACAAGGTTAATGCTCATTCCGCAATCATTAACTTGATTCCATTCTAACACTAATAATTCCTGATTGCGATCCTTGGATTCAAAGGTGGTATCAGAGCCAAGTGCTTATTGATTTAGATCGATTGATCTATCGATGTTAGAAGTGTTTAATTGTCTACTTGTTTCACTAGATTTATCAATTTTTGCTGATTAGATCTACTGTTTTTGAGCAAATCGTTTTGGTGTGAATAGATTTTTTTCAAACATTAAAAACAGTGAATTGTCTTTTGGTGAATACTGTTTTATTGCTTGATTAACTTAGGTCAATATTCACATCAATTGAATAGTAGATCTGGGTTATTGATTGACATTCATCAATTATTCAAATTAAATTGAACAAGTAAACAACTCTCTCACTACTTAGTTTGCTTTGTTAAAAGGAAAAGATGAAGAAATTGATGAGCTCAAGATGAAAATATATGCTCTTGAGTCAAATGCTGCTCCATCAACAAAACAATCTAAAGAATCTACTCAGACTTCAAAGCATCTCATTCAATACAACAGGAAGAGGAAGTACTTAGGTACTACACAGAAAGAGGTGATTGATATAGAAGAATCTCCTAAAAGATCAAGGCTTACATCTCTAGAGCACACTCCCTTAGTGGATGTTTCCACTTTAAAGACTGCAACTCATGTTGAAACTGATAGTGATGCTGAATGGAATGAGCTTACTAAAGAAGAGCCTGACAAAGATCAAGAAGAATCAAAGGCTGATGATCTACTAACAACAAAAGACATATTAGAATATAGGCTGAGTCAACTATGTTTATGACCCTTATCAACCATGGGTTTCCGTATGACGTGGTTGAAAGGATGAATCTGACTGAAATGAAGGATCTACTTGAAGAATTTGAGCTTTCCATATTTATGATCCCTAATTGTGATTATAAAGCTTTCATAACATTTCAATCCATTCAAAAAATCAAGAAAGATTTGGGTTACTGTGATATAGCAAAGATTAGCAAATACAATATGACCTGTTGGCTACAGGGTCACAACTACAAGATGCATGAGCTTAAGGGAAGAATAGTTGGTGAGCTAAGAAGGATGATGGGACATGTAATAGCTATTGAGCTTGATACTAGGGTGAGTTTTCGGACTGAAGCTCCACTCCTACTGCTGAGCTACATATCAAAACCCCTGCTGAACCAATAACTGTTGAAAGCAAAAACCAACACAAAAGGAAGGAAAAATTTATCAAAGAACCAAGAAAGGAGATCCCTGGGAAAGTATGGCCTCTGGGCACAACTGTAAGAGAGATCATTAATAAAAAATATTCTCTAATCCAGTTGTTTGATCATATCACAACTCCTACTGTTGCTGAAGATAACAAGATTATGGCCTGGAAATATGACCCAGAATGGGACTATGCACTTATCAAAAGAGTATCTGGAAGACTTGAATACTTCCACTTACTTGAATCAATCTTGTTGTTGCCTGATGCTGACATTAAAGACCTTCAAAAGTTTGATCATCTCCAACTACCCAATAAGTCCAAGAGCAAGAAATTTCTCTATGATGGTTGAAAAGTTGAAAACAAAGTTCAAGGATAATGTACTCAAGGAAGCAAGAAGGGAAGATAAGGAACAAAAGAAAAGACTCCAAAGGGCAAGAAGAACAAACTCCAACTCATCTGTGCTGGTTGATGATCAATTCTTAAGGAGGGTTGGATACACTAACAGAAAAATAGCAGCCATCAAAGTCGTTGAAGGAAATCAATACACTCTTTCCATAACTGAGTGGGAATATGTGGAGAAGACTAAAGAACTGGTGTTGATGAGAAATGAAGAAAAGAATAAAACTAAGAGTATAAGCATGTTTATCCAATTGAAATTAAGCTTTTACATCCAAGCTACCCTTCATACCTACATGATAAGTTCTTCCCAAAACTCAAAGATGATCAAGCTTAGAATGTGTAAGGCCCCGTTCCCGGGACGCTTACAGCTGGGTTCTCATCGCTCATAAAACGTATAATTACATTTGTATTTCATAAATCACAGCGGAAAACTAAAACAATCTTTCATTTCCATGTAGATGCTTTTGCAAATTAATACAACGTTCATTACAAAATAACTTGTTCGCATTACAATGCAAAAACATTAGTCAAAAGAATGCCATCCCAAAAGAGCTGAGTAGTCGTCCATGCCATCCTCAGCAAACATTACCTGCCAACTGGAAGCACATCAAAGTCAGCGTTGCTGAGTGAGTTCTAGTTTTATAAATAAAACATACTTTACTTTCATATAAAACCGTTCGTTACTTTTACATGATCACACATGGTACGTACACATAGATAACATCATTATTATCTTCTTCATTCTTCATTCGTTCATTATGACTTTACTTGCGCATCGGACATCATCCATACCAATACCATGTGCTACACCCCGGTTAGTCGTAGCTACCGGGCCAAAGTCAACAAATGAACAGCTAAACGTATGTCACGGTACTAGGAGTAACCATCAGTCTTAGCTACTGGGCCGAAGTCAACAAATGAACAGCTAAACGTATGCCACAGTACTAGGGGTGAGCGGTAGAGGTTCTACATTCAGGGTCAATCACAAAGAAGGACCCGTTATCCGATGCGTGCAAGACGTTTCATTCGTTCATTAATACATGCGTTCATTCATCAGGTTCCTCTTTCTTTATCTTTCACTTTACGTTACATAATACTTCGTTCATTCATTAACATGACACGTAAGGCCACAAGAAAGATAACATACATCACACTAAGGAACATTAACATGCATCAACATCACATCATACAGGGCAACATCATACATACATAACATACAACATCATCACCCTCATCATGCCCAACATGCTTTCTAAGACCTCGATCGTCATCTTAAAAACTCTTATGGGAACCTTTACATCAAAACTTACATCTGCACTTTCCCCCGAAAGTCAGAAGTCCATCTACACCTTCCTCGGGTTCAACAGCCCTATTCGGGCGTATGGACACCCTTCAGTCGCATGGCCTCCATGCGACTGAACATCATGCGAATGAACTAATGCGGATGAACACCTATGCGAATGAACATCCAGTCGTGCGAATGGACAATGCGGATGAACACCTATGCGACTGGGCCTTCAGTCGTGCGAATGGACCTTCAGTCGCATGACCCCCATGCGACTGGCCCTTAAATCGTGCGAATGAACCCCAATCATGCGAATGGACCCCAATCGCACCCTAATCGGCCGTATGGCCTCCATTCGGCCTCCAGTCAGTCGCCTAGCCCTAACTGATGCAGAATGCAGTTCATCCCGACTGCAGCCGAGGGTTTTCGGCCTCCAAACTCATCTAAACCCATTTTAAGCCCAAATCGACCATCCTAACCTTAGGGATGCATACCATAACATTATTCAAGCACAACCAAGCAAGAAATCAAGCCCTAAACGGGTCCTACGCATACATACACGCATACATACGGGTTTTCACCCAAAAACGCGAAAAAGGGTTTTCAGATGTGTTCCAGCCCCAAAATCATTCAAAAACATGTAAAATAGGGGTCCTAGAACTCACCTAAACGAGCACAACGACAAGAGCTTCGATTTGGCTTGCTTCACGACGATTTTGGCGACCCGAACCAACCCGAACCAACACTTTTTCCTCTTTTTCTCTCTTCTCCTCTCTAGGAACCTGAAATGTGGGGTGTGTGGGGAGAGTGGGCTGCCCTCTCCCTACTAATATCACCACATTTCCCAACTTTTCTTCGTTGGCGAGTTTGGTCCCTCGACTTTTGGACTTTATTTTCTTTTCTTTCTTCACCGGCTTCAAAATATTAAATATTCGGGTGTTACAGAATGACCTATGACTGTACTTGCAAATCATATAAGTAATTGAACCGCAAGCAAAAGCATATAAAAGATGTAGATATGAGGCTGGGATGTTAAAAGGAGCTGATATCAAGGAGGTATCTGAACTAAGAATGTCAAAACAAGATAAGCTGGAAATAGTCAATAATCAAAGTGTTGTGGAAACTCTGACAATAGAAGAAGACATTCTGGGATTAAGTTTTGAGACACTTCAAAAGATATTCAAAATGGAGATCAAGTACAAATACAATGAACAAAAGGATGCAAGATCATATTTCAACAAAAGGATGGTGTCAAGAATGAAGAAGCTTTCAGTTTTGAAGAGCTGATTAAAAGTATCTAAGCTTAAAGGGGGAGTATTGTTAGATCTAGGAACAATAGGTCTAGATCTTTTTATACAGGCTTAGAACTTTAATCAAAACTTGTAATGAATATTTGTAATTCATTATTTGAATGTATGCTTTATGTATATAAGTTAACTCATATGTGTGTTGATTTAGGTGTATGATGACAGGTAAAACATTATCCATAGTCAATTTATGAAATTGACTAAGTGTAAGAAACATCTACAAATGAACATTTTTGTTCTTCTATTTCTTACAAGAAAAAACATCCGAAGATCTTCTACGGATGAACAACCACCTCTGGAGTTCAAGAGAAGGATTCAAGAGTTCAAGTGAAGACTCCCTCAAAAGAGCAAACTCCTACGGATGTGCAATCACCTGCGGAAGACAATCCAGCTATGGAGTCCATGTTGAAAGGAGCTGATATCAAGGAGGTATCTGAACTAAGAATGTCAGAACAAGATGAGCTGGAAATAGTCAATAATCAAAGTGTTGTGGAAGCTATGACAATAGAAGAAGACATTCTGGGATTAAGTTTTGAGACACTTTAAAAGATATGCGAAATGAAGATCAAGTACAAATACAATGATCAAAAGAATGCAATATCATATTTCAACAAAAGGATGGTGTCAAGAATGAAGAAGCTTTCAGTTTTGAAGAGCTGATTAAAAGTGTCTAAGCCTAAAGGGGGAGTATTGTTAGATCTAGGAACAATAGGTCTAGATCCTTTTGTATAGGCTTAGAACTTTAATCAAAACATGTAATGAATATTTGTAATTCATTATATGAATGTATGTTTTATGTATATAGGTTAACCCATATGTGTGTTGATTTATGTGTATGATGACAGGTAAAACATTATCCTTAGTTAATTTGTGAAATTGACTAAGTGTAAGAAACATCTACGGATGAACATTTTTTTCTTCCGTAGATATGTTTCTTACAAGACAAAACATCCGAAGATCTTCTGCGGATGAACAACCAGCTTCGGAGTTCAAGAGAAGGATTCAAGAGTTCAAGTGAAGAAACCTATGGAAGAGCAAGCTCCTACGGATGTGCAATCACCTACGGAAGACAACCTAGCTGCGGAGTCCAAACACTTGTATTTAAACAATACAAGTGTTACAAGTAAACAAGACAATTTCGAATCCCAAGAGATCCGGTGTTTCCTTAACAGAATCGTAATTGTCTATAAATATGAGTCCTAGGTTTCACATCAAGATGACAGCTGACCAGACGACAAATACAAAAACATCACATTAATTCACACAATCAATCAAACACAAACCCTAGCAGTCGACACATCAATACATCACCAACATCAACACATTCAAAGCAATTATTG